>JAHVAK010000006.1:1200000-1800000 GCA_019845155.1 Luehdorfia chinensis | reverse complement strand
AATAAATAAACTGCGATTACCAACCCACGTGCCAAGCGTGGCAACTATGGCGAAGCTCCCAAAATGTCTAGTGATAGGTTGAAATGGAGGCGGTGGTGGACCCCTGGTAGTCCGCGGACCACCGGTTGAAAACCGCTGCTCTAAGCCATACAAATATTGATATCGTGCGGGAATCGAACCAGCGCCACATGGCGCCGAAGCCAATTTCGCTAACGATAACTATTCTAATCTCAAAAGGAAACATGGAATTCTATGTTATGAAGTGGTGTTAATCGTTGGTAGCATGAGGCAGTAATTTGCATGTAAACTCTTATTGAACAACTTTGATGTGAGAGACCTTCCTACAGATGCAGCCAGTGCGTGTTAAAAAATTTATCTTGCCACTACGGTAGAACTTAGGATCATAATTGGAAGTTATATTGCGTATCTCCGTCATGAAACTGCTGTTAAATTGTTTAAACATAATTTGTAATTTAACTTTTTAATTTAATATTAGTAGGCACTTATTTAAGATGTTAACAAAATGTTATAAAGTTCGTTTATATCTATGTATTATACTGATTTAGAAATAAAAAGAGCGCGTGCAACTCAGTACAGGTTAAAGAAGTAAAATAACTGATCAGTATATAAATAATTATTTATTAATCGATTTATAAATAATGCAATCGATTCGGTATTGAAATTTTTAGTTGCGACCAAATCATTTCACTTCAATATTAAAGAAAGAGATTTTAGTGCAATAAGGGCAATATTTACTTCTAACTAATAATAGTTCACATCAGCTATATGTTCTTATAGCTGATGTGAACACATGTGGGCACAGTAAGCTCATTCTGCGTAGATCGGACCAAAGATAATAATTAAAAGCTAAAGGTACCCCGGGTGTGTGCGATCAGGACGGTCTGTCACCTCAGTCCTCCCGTGACCATGGATGAAACGTGAAACGCTCGAAACTTCGGGAAATAGATAGTTACAACAAAAGCGGTAAAATTCGTAAAAACATTGTTTTATAAATGTGTAATATTCGCGTAAATATAAGAAATGATTAAAAACAAAATATCGCAGACTTACACTCGGCGTCAAAAAAATCGCACATCCGAAAAAAATAATTTAAATACTATTTTAACACAACAGGCCAATGGCAATGTTGTGGTTTGAGGGTATCGTTCGAAAGGTAATTTCATTAGCTTTCAGGAATTTTAATTGAATTTTACTGTTATAACGAGACGAAAGAGAAATTAAAGAAAAAGACAGGGTATGTACAAATTTGCAAATTAATAATTTAAAAAAAAACTTAATAAATACAAATAAAGTTCTTAAAACCTAGTGTTACCCCCCCTTGCCTTGATAACGGCTTCCATGCGATCTTTCATGGACCTTACAAGGATCGCAACAGCCTCTTGGGGTATTTGTTCCCACTCTTCAAGTACCGCATCTTGGAGCTCTTGAAGAGTGGCTGGAGCTGGATCTCGAGCTCGCACGGGCCGTTTTAGGTCATCCCAGAGATGTTCTATTGGGTTAAGGTCTGGACTTCGTGCTGGCCAATGCATAACAGGGATATCGACCTCCCCTAAATAATCCCGTACAATAGCCGCGGTGTGGCAACGAGCATTATCATGCATTAACATGAATCCATCACCGACATAACCAGCATACGGGACCACATGTTCCTCCAGGATTTCAGTAATGTATCGACCAGCATTTAATGACCCTTGCCCACGGCCACCACGAGTCCGGGAAACGCACACAAGTTCCGTTTTCCCGTCGACGGAAAAGCCGCCCCAAAACATACACGAGCCACCCCGGTATTCGACGGATTCTCAGTTGTGTGTCAGGGTTGTGTGAACCTCTCCCCCTGTCTTCTGTAGACCCTTCAACGTCTGTCATTGCAGAAGAGACAGACCCTCGTCTCATCAGAGAAGAGTACGGTCCGCCACTGTTCTAGAGTCCACTCGATGACAATGATTGCGAGCAAACTAGGCGATCTCTGCGATACTGTGCAGTAAGTTTTGGACCTTTAGCAGGTCTATGGGCTGTTAAACTCTTTTCGTGTAACCTTCTTCTTATCGTAGAAACACTCACAGATGTTCTCCGAGTTGATCGAAGCTGTTGTTGCAACTCAACAGCATTTGTAAAACGGTTTCGTAAAGATGTCGTAACGATGAAACGGTCATCTCTTTCTGATGTGCACCGTTTTCTTCCAGATCCCGGTTTTCTAACATAACCACCAGTCTGCTGAAAACGTTGGAACACCCGTCTAACTGAAAAACGGGACAGGTTCAACTGTCGAGCAACGTCACACTGCCGCATCCCCGACTGCAATAGGGCAATCACTTGAGCGGCTTCTTCAGAGCTGGTGTCCATCTTTACTTGTTCTTACTTGGGTTACAAAGTCTAAATTACGACTGGCCCATATTTCATCCAGATCGACCCTTTTATACCCTTTTTAGGTGGTGTAACTAGCGTCCTTACTAACGAGCATTTGACAGTGTTTATTTTTGACGCTCTATAATGATAAATGTTTTAATGATTTCATGATTTTTTTATTAATAATGTAAAGCTATTCAAATACCCATTTCAAACATACCAATATTTATATAAATATAATTCGTTTCTAGCCATTACAGCCATTTTTCGCAGAAACTCAGAGAAGTGCGATTTTTGTGACGCTGAGTGTATTTAGGGTACGACAGAACATTATGTCACTGCACTGAGCTCGTTACCTAGTGACTTCAGTTTTTTGGACTCATATACCCAGTAATTCCACTAGTAACAATGCCCTCCAAGCTGGAACACAGTAATACTTGCACACTACTGTTTGGTAGAGCAGTATTAAGCAGCAATATTAAGTGTTGATTTACCATGTGCTCAGCCGCGAAGGAAAACATCGTGAGGAAACCTGCATGACTGAGCAATAAAAATATTTCGAAAACATGTGAAGTCCGCCAACCCACATAGGAGCAGTACGGCGGACTTTTCCCAGCTCCAAAGCCCGCTCAAAAAATGAGAGGAGGCCTGTGCTGACATTAATAGGCTGTTACTTTTACTGCTTAAGTAAATCCTACTTCTATAATTAGGCGACCTAAAACCGCTTGTGTGTATTTTATGAACATCATATAAACTCCGAGACCGACTAACAGTAAAGGCCGCCAGGCCAAGAGAATAATTCCCGTACATATAAAATAATAGTATAAACATATGCAGGACGGACAAGAACTCGTTCTTCTAGCAGCAGATGCGGTCATCCGTCACGCGGTGAAGCGACGTGATCGCTGTACGAACAAGATCAGGTGCAATCATTAACGTTATGTATGAGGTGTTCTTTTCTGTATACGAGTAGCTTTACTAAACCCTTGAAAAATTATATGTTTAAAGGTAGACGTTATTTATTGGAAGCCGCAGCTGTTTTTGAGATTCAATAATATTGTCTGTCTTTTGAACGGACAAATTCCAAAGTATTTAATTCGAGAAGTATGTGTTATACACATCATCATCATCATTTCAGCCTTCTATAGTCCACTGTTGAACATAGGCCTTCCCCAAAGATTGCCACAAAACACGGTCCCGAGCCACCTGCATCCATCGACTTCCTGCAAAACCGTGTAGGTCGTCGCTCCATCTAGTGGGAGGTCGCCCTACACTGCTCTTGCCGGTACTAGGTTGCCACTCGAGAACCTTTCTTCCTAGTATTATAGTTTGCAAAGTAACAACTAATAAATATCCCACAGTTGAACATAGATATCCTCTCGACGAGTCGGCCGCGCTCCCTCTTCAAGGGCGGATAATTCATCATTGAAAAATGTTTCATTGACCGCCTAGCTCGTGTTAAAACAACAGTTAAAGTTGCAATCTGAAATGTTATTCGCCGATATCGAGAATCGAACCCATGACACTAAGAGCTACCGCGGCTATTATTAAATTAATTTTCAAAAATGTAAAATATATTTTATTAAAATTGAATCGATTCGTTCAATATCAAGAATAATGCTAAACAAATCCTCGTTATTACATATACATTTTAAACATTGAAACACTCTTTAAAAAACACACAGCGGCCGCGGTGTCTCTTGAACGCCGCGCCGCGACTTGAGCATCACCGAGGTGCGCGGCTCTCTTTGCGCAGCGGTAGAGAGCGGTCGTTTTATTTTGCTACCACAACATCAAATATTGTTTACAAGGAAGCTGTAAGCCACTAAACTTTAGTGGCTTAGAGCCCATAAATAGAACAATATTTTGGTAAAATAACCTCATCTTACCTGATCAGCTGCAGAGCCGCTGGTGAGAATAGTCGCTCCAAAAAACAAATGTTAGTGTAAGGAATTGTTGTTGTTCTATTTGTCCAAATAAAGTACTAATTTATCATTCTATATCTATCTACCCGTGCGAAGCCGGGGCGGATCGCTAGTATAGCAATATTTAAGTCACTCCCCTACTCTGTCGAAAATAATTTTGAAGGTAAGATAAATTTCGCACATATATATTACATACTTACTTTGCTACGGAAACATATTACGGGTCGTTTCGTCGTCATAAATAATGTGGCCTTAGTAAGGCTCTAAGTTCGGTTGTGAAGTAATATTGTATGGACTCAAGTTAATAGCGGGCATTGTTTACAAGAGCAGGAACGTGGCGCAAAAATCGAGAGGCGCGGGAAACGATACGAGACATTACGAAACTGACAGTATATGAAAAAAGCTTTCCTGTATTTTTCTAACGTTATTTTTCTAACTTTAATTTTTTGGAATAAAGTGACGTGACGACCTAATCGTTTATCTGATGGTAAGTGGGTCTGCCCATAACTAATGCTAAGTCACCAGAACATTTCTGTGTCGCCACACTGCGCTCGTCTTCTTGAGGCTTTAGTCCTTAAGTCTCATATGCACAGTAACTACACTTGCTATCCGTGCCCTTTAAACCGAGACCGAGCAAATCGTTTACCTGATGGTAATTGCGTCTGCCCATAACTAATGCTAAGTCACCAGAACATTTCTGTGTTGCCACACTGCGCTCGTCTTCTTGAGGCTTTAGTCCTTAAGTCTCATATGCAGAGTAACTACACTTGCTATCCGTGCCCTTTAAACCGAAACACAGTAATGTTTTCAGACTACTGCTTTACGACAGAATAACTGGCACTCCTATGGTACGCACCTAGACGTATTCCTGTATGGATATATATTCCTTGATAATTCAGAATACATATACCTTGGTATTTTTAGTGCTAAATTTTGAACAGAAAGTATGAAGATGGAAAACTACGACGCGATGAGGAAATACTCTAAACAATACTGCAACTGTTTGACCACAGACTATGAATGTTTTTTTTTATTTTATGTATTTGTAAATACATACATACACACAGCCACGCCTTTTCCAATATAAGAGGTAGGCAGAGACCACTCTCGTACCCCACTTTGCGCCCTCGCGGAAACGATACGTACGGACAAGAATTTCATATGCACAATACAACCAGACCCGAAAACTAACCATTTCATATGGTTTGTAAATATTGTTTTTGGCTGGTATTCGACCCTAAGACCCGTGGCATAGAAGTTATGTACTCTTACCAGTAGGTAGCGTGGTAGTCAATTGGATCTTCGATTCTGGTTACTCACGAAAGAGAACGAAGTAACTTTATGCCCCTACTTCACGCTGGAAGTGGTCTATCCCAGTCAAACCCATCCTTTTTGATATAATTATATAAACCATATGATTTATGTTTACATAGTGATGTCGCTTTTATCTGCCCCAAAAACTAATTTTATTTTTTAGTGCAAAATTTCTACTTTAGGCTTTATGTTAGCTTATTAATTGAAGCAGGCTTACCGCTCTCCACAAGAACGACGACCCTACATACCAACAGGCAAATTAACGTAAGGACGCTTCCATAGATATGTCGTTAAGGTCTGGAATATACACAGTTGGTTTTCACAGGAATATTCACACGAACGTGTCCCAGACGTAGATGGCACGGTATTATATTAATAATGAAAAATATTAAGGCAAGTGTGCGCTTAACAAGTCACGTGCCGAAATAATAAAGTATTCATTAACATAGTTTTCTACTTGATTAATATAAATTTAATTAAACGTTGTTTTATTACACAATAACCGTATTTATAACTTAAAATAACGATTCGTATGACCTTGTCTCTAATGAACTTCACTTGTGGTAGGATTTATATGCAGGAATCCGTCTAGGTAGGAACCCCCCAGGCCTACAGCTTCACGGCAGAATAGTTCGTGTGCAAACGTTACTGTGTTTCGGTCTGAAGCCTACTGAGACTAGCTTAATCACTGGGCATATGAGATTTAAGAACTAATGTCTCAGGGTGTCAGGCGCAAAGTGGTGCGAAAATTGTTCTGGGTGGCACAGCATTTTTTGTGGGCGGACGTTGCACTTACCATTACGTGAAAGTTGTGTTCGTCTCGTTACCTAATGCAATCAATAAAGAACAATTTTAGTTCATAATGCCGACCAACTGCCGACTTTACCCAACTACTTTTCCTGTAGGTACTTATCAATTGATTATTACTTGGTTTTTAATTATTTATTACATTGTTTAGTCTTATAGTATTCACAACTGTAATACTGAAGCCAGTCACGTTTCTTCATACCAATAAGTCCCATAAAGATACACTAAAAAAGAAACGGGCCAATAAAAATTCACCCGGCTATTAGATAGTAAAATGGTTCATAAAACTAAATCAGTCCCGGTCAATGAAATAACATACATTGTTACTCGACTCTAGTCATATAAAGTCCATAGAAGATCGATGTCCAATCTTCACTTGACCCTCCCCATTCGATCCAATCACCGCAGACGAGATAAGAGAACTCATTCCGTACTTATTTTAAGCAATAACAAAATTGAATAATGCACTAGACATAATAAATTACGCAATTTACCGTCGGTTTACTACGACGCTACCAAATTCTTAATATTCAAATTGTAAATTCGAAAGACTGCAACAAAACAAAATTTTTTTGCAGTCAAGAAA
Organism: Luehdorfia chinensis; assembly: GCA_019845155.1. Taxonomy (NCBI): domain Eukaryota; kingdom Metazoa; phylum Arthropoda; class Insecta; order Lepidoptera; family Papilionidae; genus Luehdorfia; species Luehdorfia chinensis. Next base: position 1,793,001 of record JAHVAK010000006.1, on the reverse strand, counting down.
TTAAATATGATTTTCGTTAGCCTATGTTCTATAAAATTACATTACAGATACGAAATAATAATATTAATTTTCAAAAATGTATCCTAATAATTTCAATGAATACAACAAAAATAAAGCAATGCGAATAATTTTGACTATTATAGATTATAATGATGACTTGAAACTTCAGACTATAAAAAAGACCACAGGCCGTTCATTTTTTTAGGAGAAAGGGCAAACGAGCAAGCGGCTCACCTGATGGTAAATGAACACCGCCGCCCATGAGCTTCCGCAATACCTGAGTAATTACGGCTGCGTTGCCGGCTCTTTTATTGAAGTTCCTAAGAACATTGATAGAAGTTCACAATAATTTCCCTAAACTAGTGGAAGCGCCATGTTCGGGTGGCGTTACACGATCTGGTTAACGTTACCCATTTCAACACGTGAGGTCAGTAATATTCGATTAAGGGAAATTCGGAAAATCTCTTGACCGTCCGATTAACTGGTGATGGGCACCAGCATCTGAGATACGAACTGTTAACACACGTGATCGCCAATCAATGTACCAAGCGTGACGATTACAGCAAATCCATCCTTCTGAAAGAGACATTACGTTAGTTCAGAAATAATACGATGTTTTAAGGATTGGAAGCGACTACACTTTGATATTCGCTAGATTATGTCCTATGTGGACTTTTTACAGGCTGATAATGATTTTTTTAAAGATGATACTGTAATGTGTCTTCCAATCATTTTTACTTATTAAAGTTGATCATTGGTTCCTTACTCTTCTCCAAAACTACCGAATGGATTTCAAACTAAGCGCGCCCGCAAAGTCTCAGGAAAAACCTAGTTCGATATAAAACAAAACTCACGTTTCTCGAGGGCCCCATTTAGCCAGATAATCAATTACTTTCTCCCTCGTACAAAGCGCACGGAGAGATGCCTTTTGTTTCAGTATGGAATACTAGTTTCAAATAATTTGCCTCGCTATTTTTGTTACGTACAATACCACCAACTGATGTAACTTTTTGCATAAGTCAGTCTTTTCAGACAGTGCGATTTGAGACAGATTTCAGGACGAATATAAAAAGACTATTTTGACTTTAACAACACAGCATCACGTTGACTGATTCTTTAAATAAGAAGCAGATGGTAGACTTCTTGCTTTCTTTTTGGAAATATTTAATTTTAACTGTAACTACTGGAATATTTATTTAATTATATCTAATGGAAGTTCCACAAAAGCTTTTTTTATAAGAAAAACAACATTATTATATGATAGAAAAACACACTACTCAAATATAAAATCATCATAATCATCATCATTTTAGCCTATTACTAGTCCACTGCTGTACATAGGCCTGCCCGATAGAATGACACAAAAGTTTGTAACTCTAATTTTGTGGGGGTTTTGCCACAGTTGCCACGCTTGGCAGGCGGGTTAGCAACCGCTTATTTATTCAGATGTTTTTATGTTCAACAAGCAGGTATGCTGAAAATTGAGAAATGCGTCCAATACAATAACACAAACGTTCTGAAATCGGTAATTTGTTGGTAATAAGAAAATGGTAATTTCGGCATGCAACAAGGTATCAAGTCAAGGAGATTAACAGCCAAAACAAATGATATATAAAGTAGAAATTTATTATAATCGAGCCGTCAGATAGTAGGTGCAGATGATACCTACAAATACTTACTTATATATACTGACTTACCTTACCTAGTAGGGGACAACCATGATATAGTGTTATTTGCTGATGATACATCTTTGATTTTTTAAGATAAAACGTCAACTTTTATTATATGACGAGGTGAATAATGCTATTTCAAAATTAGTACATTGGTTTAATGTTAATAATTTGCTTTTAAACGGCAACAAAATGTATTAAATTCACAACACCAAATGTTAAACAATTAGATGTAAATGTGCTTGTGAGTGGGGAAGAGTTGAGCCTTGTGGATACTGCTGTCTTTCTTGGAATAACTCTTGACGCAAAACTTCAATGGAGCCCCCATATATCTAAACTAGCAAGTAGACTTAGCTCTGCAGCTTATGCTGTAAAAAAAATTAGGAATTTGACTAACGTTGAAACTGCTAGATTGGTTTATTTTAGTTATTTTCATAGCATAATGTCTTATGGTATTTTGCTATGGGGAAATGCAACTGATGTTGAAGTGATTTTTGTTTTGCAAAAGAGGGCCGTAAGAGCTATTTATAATCTTGGCTCTAAAGTGTCTCTTAGGGATAAATTTAAAGAAATTAATATCTTAACCTTGGCCTCTCAATATATATTTGAAAACGTTTTGTATGTACACAAGAACATAAACCAGTTCACTAAAAAAAGTGATGTTCATAATGTGAATACCAGGAACAAGCACAAATTAATTATGCCAGTTACCCGACTTCACAGAGTCAGTAACTCTTTTATGGGGCAATGTATACGTTTTTACAACAAAATCCCAGAAAGTGCTAAAAGTCTTTCAATCAAAAAGTTTAAATTTTATATTAAACAAAGACTTCATAAAAAGGGTTATTATAATATTAAAGAATAGATAGATGATGATAACCCCTGGGAATGAGGTGATCGCCGCCAAGCCATTTCTACATCTTTATAATACAGCTATTGTAATACAGTTATTGTACATTATTTTAAAAATGACTAAAAAAAAAAAGCCCGCTGGGTTTCTTACTGGTTCTTCCCAGGACAGAGGCATTTTTGCGAACCAGTGTAGCTTAAAAAAAAATGACTTTCAATAAGTACTATGTAAATAGTCTATATTGAATAAAAATTTATTCTATTCTATTCTATTCTATTCATACCTTCTGGTGGTAGGATTCCTATGCGGGAATCCATCTAGGTAGCTACAACCCCAGGGCCAGTTATTCTGCCGTGAAGCAGTACTGTGCAAACATTACTGTGTTTCGGTTTGAAGGGCACTGAGAGCTAGCGTAATCACTGGGCATATGAGACTTAAGAACTGATGTCTCAGGATGACGGGCGCAGTGTGGTGACGTTGCACTTACCATCAGGTGAACGTTTTGCTCGTTCCGTCACTTTTATCAAAAACAGAATTAATATCCTGTACAGTAAATTCAGAACCAAATTTGTTAAACCGCCGTATTAATCCGATTATATCGACGTTTACGGTTCACAGAGGTATAAAAATAAAGGCTCCCCTTTTTATAACCTCACGATCCGAATAAGGATTAACAGGTAGCCGTGCTTTTATGTTTACTACGTAATTTTGTATTTTTGTAGTATTTTATTGTAAAGAAAGTATTATTAACTTTTGGCGGGAAAATTTGATACTTAGTATAGGCAACAGTCTTAACGCTCAGGCAATTTATTACGATAACACTGCAAGCGACTATTACCCTACCAACATTGATCAATAAAAATTACTAGAAACCACAAGAAAATAACGCCGGCCTAAGCACCAGTTCAGTGTTGTTTTAATAATAAAAAAACCTAGCAAACGCACTGGCTGAGTTTACAATTAAATGGTTTGTAGCTAAGACCCAAATTCATTACATTTAATATATGACACAAGCGTAACGAAAAAATTATTTGTTATTTTTTTCATAGCACATTTATATACACAATAAGTACAAAAAGTTCATTGCCGGTCCAAAATTTACTGAAAGAAATGGAGTTTTTATATGAAACAGTATTAAAGTAAATAACCAGTATGAAAAATTTACTGAATGCACGTTTATAAACCTGTCGCTACGAAGTCATACAAAGATAATAGTCATACTATCACATTAAAAAAAAAACTAAAAGAAAAAATGGAAACGCAGACACTCCTCGTCACTGTCGCCCTAGAATGCGCAACTGGACGGACGTTAAAAAATTGCTCGGGTTTTCGTTTTTAAACTCAGCGGAAGGTTTAAAACGTCAGCACAATAAAGCTTCCTCTTGGCACCACAGACCATTTTTACTGTCGACGGAACGTGTGAAACGCGGCCGTCGTTATATTAACGCATTCTACGGCTAGAAAAGTATAATGCATGTAAATAAAATATATTAACAAGCGCCCAACATATTCAATAAGAATTTAGAATCAATTTTTATGAGCATAAAGTACGTGCCTTCTAACACTAAGCTAACCATGTCAGAATAATATGATTTGAGAAATTTTGATGAAGAGGTCACATCTCAAAAATAGCACGCGAAATTTCTTTCCACAAACCACCAACTTACAACCGGCCAACCCTGAATTCACAAGAAAAATGTTCGGCGACCTCGAAATGAGGATTCGCCTTGGGACCTTTACCGAGGCCAGAGGAGACGAACTTTGACTCTAAAGAGGTCCCTTGCACCCAAATTATCTTTGGGGAGCTTCGGATAAGAGGTTACACATATGATGAATTCTTAAATTAAGGTAAATGTGCTTTACGCAGCTTTCAAATAAGTGGATGAGGTCCCTGAATAGCAAACCTAAATAACGTAATAAACGTATAAATATCGTTTCAAAGTTAAAACTAACGTTCACAAGACCATAAGTATATTATTTAGTAGCAGTGCCCCGCGGTTCCCCCCGCGTAAAACAAGCTGCCCTGATTGCGTCATACGACTAGGTACCTCGATGACCTGAATATTCACAGTACGGTCCTTCTTGGTAAAGTTTGGTTCTGAGCGTGCGACTCTTTAAACCCATTGCATTAAGTTTTATAGCGCTAAAATTTAAAGCGCGTCTCCAGTTTTATTATATACGTAGCAGTACGATTTACTTTAAAAATGCTACCATCTAAATATTAACAATTAAAAGTTATGTGTAACTATAACACCGCCGTGTCGTGATGGCGTTTGAGAATCTGCCAACCCATTTCATCGCGTGAGTGTCGTAAAAGTTGACTAAGGGACCAAGGGCGCCAATAGCCTAATGATTTCTGGTACAGACTGCGAAACTTGACTGTCGCAGGAACGAGACCGCCATTCGACTATTTTCTTGAACAATGGACATGTTTTTGATGGATGGAGGACATGTTTTTAAGATTAGTTCGAGTGGTTAACAGGAATATTAGTAATGTTAATAGTATTACCAGTCGTTTAAAAAAAAACTAAGGTACAGTATGTCTCGTACCTCGATCGCAATTTCGCGGCACAACCTTCTAAATGTCCAGCTGTGGACTTTTTACAGGCTAAACATGTGGCGATTTGACATACCTGACCTACCTGCATCCATTAACTTCCTACAAACTTGGGAGGGGGGACTATTCCTACACTCGAAAACTTAACATTGTCAAGAAACAAAATAGCCAACATTTATGTTCCCCGACACACGAAGACACTTTTTCGCTTTGTTGTCACATCGGTGATTCGACAGGCGCTTGGCTGATTTTTATTGAAAAGCAAAAAAATCAAACGTAATTAGATACGGGCTTACACATGAGTAACAACACGCAAGTCAATGACTCGTGGACACCACGCGCCCGATGTACCGTGAAGAGGGAAAGTCTGAGTCAGCGGGGAGAGGAAACGTAATCGCTTATGTTCTGTACGCGAATTGATTTTACTGTTCTGATTGTTAGTGACAAAAACACCACCACGATAACTCTGTCCGGTTATCCACCAGTTGGTGTTGTTGTAGAATCTGAGCAATATAAATATTATACATTAACACAAACACTCGTTCGCTCGTTCACGCTTTCCCATGTCCATTGTACTCGTAACGTCATTGCTTTCTGAGGTCGAGTCGTATACACATACGACTGTACTGATGAAAGATGTGTATTATAGACCTAGGATCAGTCATAATATATGCGGCCCGAAAATCAATTGTACTGCACAAATATTGTGTGTTCGGCTGAGATTCCAATCCAGGACGCACAGCGCAATTGTCGACAAATATATTATAAAATACAAAGTTATTGAGTGTAGATAAAAATTAAATAATTGTAGAGGACGAAAACTGAACAATTTCCAGCATTGCTTTTGGTAATTTTAATTAACTTGTCGTCCTTTCACTCTGATAGATCAAAAGTAAATGACCGTCTTTAAACAGAAAAAGCAGCATAAATCAGAGCATAAATAATTCGAATTTATTTGGAACAAAGCTGCAAGGAAAAGGACATCGTCACATTAAATTTTCGTTGCATTAATATCATTGTGCAATAAAATGTAGCGCCATGTCGGTAAATCATGGTAATATCAAAATTAAAAGTGTAGTCTGAAAACCTTGTAGTGAAAACTTTGTATCTATGCTTCTGTAACAATGACGGGACATTCACGGAACCCTAAAAGCGTTAATAACCAACGAGGGAACACGTTTGTGCTTTCATTTGACACTTACCAGGAAACATAAAGCCAAATAGGTCGTTAAAACAGACATATTCCTTCCTATCTTTTCATATTTCTGTTTAGCAGTAACAATGGAACATTCCTCTGTCGTTCCCTGTTATCCGTAACCATTAAAGTTCAGAGAAAGTTAAAAAAAAACTTTCCCATTGTTTGGTCACGCAGTTTAACTTAGGTAACTCGCGTTAATAATTGCCGACTGCATTTTAAAGGAAACCAATTTATTTAATTTTTCAGACACGCGAACCTTTCGCTCAAACATCGTTAAGGTTCCTAAAGTTCAATTGACTTGTTGAGACGTCTGGCTATATAAAAATGCCGTGCACGGCGCATCACATGTTATAAGAGTTTTTCGCAATGGACCACGTTGTTTATTTTAAAAATTAATTAATACGTCATATCTAGAGTTCCTTACGTACGTCGTTTCAGCCTATCATAAATCCACTGCTGAACTGTAGCTTTAATAGGTAGCCACAAAAGTTTGTAACTTCTATTTTGAAGGGATTTTGCCATAGTTGCCACGCTTGGCAGGTGGGTTGGCAACCGCAGTTTATTTATTCAGATGTTCCACGACACCCACGAGATGTGATGGGGTGGAAGACACGGAAAAGACGTGTGGTGGCAGCCTATGGGCATACCTTACGTACACGATACGTAATTTAATTCCATCAATCTTCCAAATTATTCAGTAATGTTTGTGTTACTGATAAACGCTACGCTTACATGAGACAATATGAGGGGCTAGGCCCTCGCTTAAAATTTCATAGTACGCGAGTGACCAGGGCTCGATTTGCGTTGCCGGCACCACTAAAATTGTAAATTGCAATTTTAAGTGCTGATTTACCACGTGCTGGGCGTTGATGGAAAACATCGTGAGGAAACCTGCATGACTGAGAAAAAAAAATCGAAGACATGTAGTCCACCAACCCGCGTGGCAGATTCTTCCTAGCTGCAAAACCCTCTCAGAAATGAGAGGAGGCCTGTGCTTAGCAGTGGGACATTTATAAGGTGAAACTTTACTTTACTTTTACTATGATCTAGTGAAAAATGCATACAACATAGTTTATGACGTATTTTAAAAGTTTCCTTTTATAAACTGATTTTGATTGAATTTAAAAACAAACTAAAATTAGTGTAAAATTAAAAAATAAACGAATAGAGTTCTTAATTTTTGCGGTAATGAATTTACAAGAAATACGTTTTAACTTCGCTAGGCTTTATTGAGTGGCAATTTATCTTTGTCAGCAGTATGAAAATTCGAAAAGCAATATAATTTTAAAAGTACACATAAGTAGGAGCAGAAATAAAGTAATTGCCTATATACATATTTGTAGCTTACAACATTAATTTTAACACAAACAAACTTTTAAAATACTTTCAGAAGTGACACTAAAACTATTCTTCGTTTAACTCGACGCAATGTAATCTGAGCAGAATACTAAGTAGGTAAACGGCTAGATGAGGAATCTTTACGTTTTTATGCAACAGAGATTATTAATATCACCGTATCCGTAGTAATGAACATTTTTTTCGATTATATTCCACAGAACGCCCTACGTTACAGTAGATACACAACCCTTGTTTGGATATAACTCTTATAATATGTTTAGAATTGCCTTACATTTTTTAATGTGTCTAAACAAATCCGAGCGTACGAAGTCGCGGGTACACCTAGTAAACCATAAATCATATTTTATCTTCAGAATATAAAATGCTGCATTTTAACGATCGTTCCCACGACGATGCACGGATGCACAGACTCAATCTCGTCATTAGAATTTCATATCGCATCAAACACCGTTGCATGTGCGCAAAGATACGGCTTGCTTTAATGGCAAGATCACTACAAATTAACGTCAGATTACAGTAATTTCGTTCGCAATTTCTGTGCGCTGCCGAGTTCTAGACGGAGGGAACTAAGCAAAATAAAACATTTCATTGAATTCCACGTCTAGTGGATGTATGATAAAATTAAATTCATTGTAATAATACGAATACGAGGAGATCTATATATACACAGGTTACGTTTATCTTTTTTTTCCAAAGTTTATAGTATTGCAGTTATATGAGTACTAAACATTATTTCTTTCGCTAAACTGTTTTGACAGTTGTATAGATAAAGCGTATATTTTTTTTTAGTTTTGCTAAAAACTTTAACGAAGAATGTTTTTTCTTTTACCTAAGTTTTAAAATAAGATTAAAATAACAACACTGCTTCCAAAAATTTACATATTTATTTAATCACCCGGTTATGCCTTATAGCATCATAAGGGAATCATGACAGGTATCGTTAGGAAATCGTCAGTTTAACTTCGTAATGTTATAAAGCAAAATCGGTCAATTTATTAACAAATGATTTTATTTTAAAAACTAGTATTTGTATTATAAATGATGGAGTTGCACAAAGTGATTATTATTTTATTTACTAATGGTAGGATTCCTTTGCTGGAATCCGTCTAGGTAGATACCACCCCAGGCCAGTTATTCTGCCGTGAAGCAGTATTGTACAGCACTGAGCTAGTGTAACCACTGGGGACGTGATACTTAAGAACTGATGTCTCAGGGTGACAGATAGTTTGGTGTTACACAGAAATGTTCTGTGTGACACAGAATTTATGGGCAGGCGTTGCACTTACCATCAGGTGAACGTTTTGCTCGTTTCGTTACCCTATCCAATTAAAAAGTGACAATAAATCGCTAGTATAAATTAAGTTTAAAAACTTTTAGAATTATATTACTTCCAAATTATCCCTCGTTATGGGTTATTGCTGAAAACTGAATCATAAAAAGTTTTCATTCTAAGAGCTTAAAAGCAAGACTTTTGTTAAAATCACTGAAGTTTTATGGTTTGAATCCGAAGGACGAATTGTATAAACAAAACTGTATTTATTAACATCGAAACCCTAAAACTTTTCGACAATCCTTTGTTCTATGCGCTGACCTATATAAGTTGAAAGAAGCAAAGTTCAATAACAACTAAACAACCCTCTACCGAGTGCCATAGATGCGGGGTCTTAAACTGAAATAATGGGTCAAATTAGTCACGTCGCACCACCGGTGAGGTGTAATGCGGGGGATATATTTCACGCAATGGGCCTCCGACGCGGCGATCCCAGCGGTGAGCTGTCGAATACATAAACAGTTTAATTTCAAGCCTTCATTATACGTGACTCCCAACTTAAACTATGACAGTAGTGAAACTATACCAATAATATTTTTCCTTACGCTCCCACAAGGTTATAAGTAGAATATATCTTAGTGTGATATATTTAACGATATCTTGCGGCAGCGGTGTTAGGACTAAAAAATACCTGTACGACTAATAAGTAGTAGTAGTACCAATAAGTAATGTCTCCAGAGATAAAATGCTAATAACATAAGATAATAACAGAAACTACATACTCGTAACTACAATTTAACTAAAGAGAGCAAACGGAAATTTCAAAGGGGGTTCTCTTCTTGTTACACTATTTCGTATGTTAGTGTTACTTTTCAGTTGAAAGCGAAAATATAGTACAAACAATCTTTGTTCTCGTTACAATAGAAAATAAATCTTTACACAGAGTAATAAACAGAAAGAGGTTAATGATTACGTGAGAGATTGGATACTTAACATTTTTTTAAAAAGTTATTAAGGGTACTGGATAATCAATAAAAAACACTGGTACTCTTATAATTTGATAGTCTAGACTTAAGCACTTAACATCGAATGGATAGGCACTCGCGGTTTCATCAATGGAAGTGAACGATCGATAAGAATCTGAACCGGATAACGTGGAATTCAACGGTTAACACAAAGCATTAAAATACTACAAAGTTGGATTTACATCCAATAATACTTGACGTTGAATTGAATTTTCCTTTATGATAAATTATTAATTTGAATAAATTAATTACATTAAGTTATAAAGGTGCAACTTGGATAAACTTAAATTTAGTAAAGATCTAAAAAAAGAAAGAATCTACCACCCCATCTCATACCGGTGTCGTAAAAGTGCAGGAATCCGTCTAGGTAGGTACCACTCCAGGGCCAGTTATTCTGCCGTGAGCAGTAGTGTGCAAGCATTACTGTGTTTCGGTTTGAAGGGCACTGTGAGCTAGCGTAATCACAGGGCATTTGATACTTAAGAACTGATGTCCCAGGATGACGGGCGCAGTGTGGGTGTTAATATTCTGGGTGGCTCTGCATTTGTTGTGGGGCGGACGTTGCACTTACCATCAGGTGAACGTTTTGCTCGTTTCTATAAGCGTTTGTGGCAACATATCATCCTCTGACATATGGTAGGACTGCAGGTACACGCACGACGGTAGCCGGCTTCACTCGGTCAGTGCGACAAAGGCGCTGAAGCTTCAGGGCTTGTTGTCGTCCAAAACTTGCTTGACATGCTGAAGCTTGGCGGCCAGGTGTTTACTGTCACAGATCCCTTGTGCTCTTCTCCTTGATTTTTGTGTGAACGATGGTGGTGAAATCCACCATCATTTACAGTTAGCTACCGTGGGTAAATCTTTGTTTCAGAGAGCACACGGGATCTGTGACAGTAAACACCTGGCCACCGAGCTCAGTAAAAACCAGTAAACCGTAAAAGAACATATAGCTGACGTGAAGCATCGTCGCTCCAGGAAGTCTGCAGTCTGTGACCATGTTCTGGGTCATCCCAACCATTAAATCAGATTTGATAAACCACAAATCCTCGTAAAGGAACACCGATTCCTACCAAGGATGATTCGCGACACTATTGAAATTAAAAAACATCCTAATTTTAATAGAGAAGATGGTTGGGTATTACCACCAACTTGGGATCCTACTATTAATAAAATAAAATCAAAAACCAAGCATACCACTGCAAGACTTCAAGATACAGTTAGCTCTTTCTGCGTAGATCGGACCGAAAATAATAAATCAAAAGCTGAAGGTACTCCGGGTTAACTGTGACATCAGGACATCTGTCACCTCAGTCCTCTCGTGACCATTGGTGCTGTAAAGCACTCGAAAAGTATAATTATACGGGTTATACAAAGTAAAATTAAACGCGATAAAATCCGTAAAATTAGTTTAATTTAAATGTGTAGTGTTCGCGTAAATATAAGAAATCATTAAATGAAAGATAATTTCTTAGTATATTACTGTAAAATTTGTGTATAAGAATATTTTTACGCATCGTTAAGTACGGATAATCACATAACTATTAATTACCAATAGATTAATCATTATAATGTATTGATTAGATAGAATTTTAAGATGCTAAGCAACAAGAAAAAGAAGCGTCTGTTGGTAATTTTTTTAAGTAACTAAATAGAGCGTGTAATTCATAATGAATACTTGAATCATGAAGACATATGTATGTACTTTCTTTCACTTATTACGCAAAGCAAGTGGCGTGACGTGATTGTTATTGCACATGGTACGATTATTGGAGTTGCTTGTGACGGGCTGTTACCATGTTAATTACGGTCCGCATTAAAAATTACACGCTGCCGTAATATCTCCGCTAACTAAAGCGGCACTGTTCAAGAAAAGTAAAAATAAAGCTTAACGGTGAGACAGCGTAGGCAGACCATATTACCAATCGACAACATTGTAGAGTGTGCAAGTTGTTGAATTTAATATTTGATGCAAGACAACACGTAATAACGGTGAAGCTTTATAGGGATGCAGTTATAAATAAACGTTTTTTAAAGCTCATAAGCCAACATTTAATCCTTCTCCAAATTAAGCTTGTAAGGTGGTCGAAGATGTTGAGCACGCCGAGGTGTTCAGAAAAGAACGAGGTCAGCAAGGAATTTCACTACGCTAAGCACACAAGAAACGTTGAAACAAAACGCTTTATACGCTTTATCACGAGTATTGCGATTTACAAGTGGATGTGTTCCCATCGTCGGCTCTCCTGAGTCCAAGTTAAACGCAGCACTGTTTAGTAGCAACTTTGCCCTGGTATTCTGTGAGAGAGTGTTCTTTTCCCAGACGAGTTTGACACATTTATATGCTACATAGGTAGCTGCACCGCCGCTCTACCATGGGACTACTTTTTTTTACAATTACGTGGAATTCATATAAGTGCCAAATGGACATTCATTACATACACATACAGTCAAGCTTTTATGAGGGTAGGCAGAGGCGGACGTAGCTCACTTTTCGCCATCTCAGGAAGCGAGACGTGACGGGTGGCGATCCCCGTCGCCGTTGTTTAGGTACGAGTAAAAAAATTTTTAAATTAAATAGACATACATGCAGAAATCCGTGTGGTAGCGGCTTAAGAGAATCTACCACCCCATCTCATCCCGTGGGTGTCGTAAAAGTCGACAGTGGGAAATTGAAAACTAGCAGATGGGCAGCAGCGTCTTCCTGGAACATCTCAATAAATAAACTGTGGTTGCCTGAGTGTGGCAACTATGGCAAAATCCCCCAAAATGAGAGCTACCCCTTTGTGGTAATCTATGGAGATGCCTATTTACAGCATTGTACTAGTAATAGGCTGAAATGATGATGATGATGATGATGATGATGCAGAAATGAAAATTATTTGTTATACAAAAAGCAGTAAAATCTATTTCTCTTCCACGACAGTTAAATAAAATTTATTAATACAAACTGAAAAGACATTCCGATGAAATTTCAAAGCTACTCTTAAAACGTTTGAAATAACCAAATAAAAATTCCAGACCATTTTATGTGTAATCCCAACGCCAACGGTCACCGATAAAATAGAAACAAAGGCAGAATAAACACGACCCTCAACATTCTTATCGACGATTTATAAAAAAATAGAAACACTTTACTCAAAGGCTACACACGAGACGGTCGTAATAGAATTGAACATCAATAAATAAGTATGTACATACACCCTAATACGAAATGCATGAGTGCCGTGACGAACCGGCGACGAAATGGACGAATTTATAAGGGTTCATGTTTACCTTAAGGCTGAAGCCGCCAAATCCGCCCGAGATTTGGACATCTTACACCCTTTTAAGACCTAGTTCAAAGCCGTAAACTTTAAAAAGTATGATCACTTTCGCTTTGTTTTTAAATTTGCACCATACATTTTTTGTGAAGACTTAATCATAAATTTTTATTAGATAACATATTTAACAGGACAGACAAAATTGGAAACATCCGTAATTGTACACCATACCACGATAACAGAAGAGAACTACAGATGTGGAAAATGCTATTTCTAAACTGATGGGCTTACATTCAATTTTCTGGCTACCAAAGGACGTAAAAAGACGACGATGACGTCGTTTTCAATTAGGAAAGAAAACACATCAACCAGGACAGGAACAAATGTTAATATGCCATATTAATGCATAGGGTTATGAAAACCCTGTGCATTAACACGACAAAAAACTACACGATTCCTGCCTCCGGAATCAACGTATACGTTTCTACGATTTCGAACTACAACAAACAAACAATCATAAAAGTTGGAACCGTTTTCAATTGTTTACAAAATAACGAGGACGAGGACGTCTTGAAAAGAAGTGGCGAGGCGACCTCAGCACTTTCAATAAAGAATGGAAACACATCAGCCATGACAGGAACAAATAGAAGAATTTAGGGTGTGGGTTAAGACCACAAAGAATATAATTGCACCCAGCTTACATAACACTATGCATTGATACGCCAAAAAAACTATATGATTCCAAATTCGGACTCATCGGGTAAAATGGCAGCATAACACTGCTGCGTTTATTATGATAAGTGACAAGAACGAGAAATGTAATCATTGAAAAATGTTGTACCGTGTCTGAAATACAAAAATATAGAAAAGTGACGAAACATACGAAGCAAGGAACCACCACATTACATACAACGTCTCCTCCAAAACGTAAGCAGACAACTTGACATCCATCCAGGAAAAATAAACATGAAATAGTTGCGTGTGAAGAGAAATGCATATACGTCTAGCTACTCTCGTCTAGCCTACGGATATAAGAGTAATGTAGTTATACTAGACTGCATCTACAAGTGCCATCAAGAGGGGCCGCCGCGGACTCGTCCGATGAGGCGAGGGTTGCAAACTCCCTGAATGACTTCAGCACTAGTTTAGTTCGTTTTAAAAAAAATCACATCGAGAAGAGAATGAAACAACGTCAGATCAACTGAAAAATATTATTTTATATTTTGTAATTTTGGACTTATAACGTCATAACTTGAGTTTTGAATTATGAAATTTATTATAACTAAACTCATAAAAAAATCAGAAAGGTTGGAAATACTCATGTTATTTAATTATTTCATACCAAATGATTGTTACGAAACCGCGACTTTGTATGTTTGAACTTCTGATTTCGTGGAACTGCAGAAACATTTGAGATAATATTTGAAATAATACACCGACTGAGAAATTCTAGACCCAGATTCTAAATTAAATAATTTCGGATAAATGAACAGATTTTTTTATGATTTTATCAAGTGAGCATTTAAAAATGTAAGAACTCAAGCACACAACTACACATACCAGACACGCGTATAGATTCATTACTCAAAATTAAAAAAAATATTTTTGCATTAGGACGCTGCATAGACGCTGCTGCCGGTTACTCGCCTTTTTCGAGATTGGGATTTGGATTTTTCGAGATAGTTGTTCCGGAACCACCTCGGAAGTATTGAAATAATTTAGGCATTTGTTCTAGTTAGCTCTTGCGACACCCATAGGGTGAGAGAAAGAGTGGTAGATTTCCTTCTCGTTTACTAATAAAATTCTGTGGTATCAAAAGCTTCGAATGAAAATAATTATGATACAATGGTGGCAGGTAAAGGGAATCCATTACCCTATCGCGTCCTGTAGGTCTCCTAAAAGTCGACTAAAAATAAATCTAGTGAAACTTGTTGTTTCCTTCAGATAGCGGTACCAAAACCAAAGCGGTTAGCGGTAGCAGTACTACGATCACCACTCCGTCATGCCTGGCGCTAACGACAAATCATCTTGGTGAAGGTCTATGCACGGTTATGAACAACTAAGAGACGGATGCGATGGTTAATTTCCTGAAGCAAAAGAAAGAAGTAAAACATTGTAGTATTAAATATATCGTTTAGTCATAAAACCTTTATCATAAGATTTTCGACCACAGCGACATTTTCCGAATAATGTCGAAAGCAATAAACTAGGCAGGTGATATTAAAGTGCCACAAGAGTACGTGCAAATACTAGAGGCACTCACTTTTCCGATGCAGTGTCCGGGACATCAGAACCATCGACAACACAACCAGACCCGAAAACCAACAATTGATGTTTTGACACAAATGTTGGCTGGGTCTGGGTTCCGAACCCGGAACCGCGGCGTCGGAATCAGGCACTCCGACCACTAGGTTACGCGGTCACACACGCCAGTAAATCGGCCGATGTCTCTTATACTATTGTATCGTAATACGAGTAATTTTCCGTAACTCCATGACATTGGTCGAATTTTGCGTGAAATCTTATGTGTTGGATTGCTAGGTTTTAAAATTTATTTTAGAATATTTCTATAAGAATTTATCGATATATCGAATATTCTTTAGGAAGATAATTGCAGCAAAACAATTGTCGTATTCCCAAATTTAAAATATGTTTAAAAAATGTCGAATGGAATATTGACACAATATTGACCGCCTTGTGTAACTAACTCAATTTGTAAAAAGAGGGTTCGTAATGTCGAAAGCTTTGATTTCATTCAAGCGTCAATATTCTGCGAGCCGCCCTACACAGGACTCGCAATACAACCCCTTATTAATGAACACTGATGAAAGGTATAATAGAACTTTCTGAAATACCTTCATAGTGGAGGAACTTCTATTTAGGTAAATAACGAGAAGAAAATAATTTCTGTCTACATTACGTTCAACGTACGTCAGCACTAATATTTGTTAAATTACATAATTATTGGTGTTCAGGTTTTGAATAAAGAATTATCTTGTCTTCGACACTGCATCCACACGTACCTTGAATCTAATCAAACAGTAGTTCCATGGGATATGGAGATTAAAGCCCTGTTTTTAAAAAAGTAAAGTAAAGCAACAGGCGGTGAATGTCCCACTGCTGAGCACAGGCCTCCTCCCATTTCTGAGAAAGTTTTGGAGTCAGGTAGAGGCAACCACGCTACTCCAATGCGGGTAGACGGACTTCAGATGTCCTCGAAATATTATTACTCCTCAGACATGAAGGTTTCTTTCCGTTTTTTTTTATTCGCCGTTGAGCATGTGATAAATGAACACTTAAAATTGCAGTAGTTGCAGTAGTTGCAGTAGTAATATATTAGAGGTGTCGGCACCAGGTATCGAACTCAGGTCATTCGCGTACTATGCAATTGAAAGCGAACGCCCGGCCCCTGATTTACCAAGGCTCTCTTATAAAATAGTCTGCATATCTTATAAAATAGACACATACCTATTTCTGTTGTAAAATGTTTAGACAATTTAACCACAGTATATTTGTAAGAAATATCTTCATTTCATCAAAATTTAATCTAGTGTCTTATACAGTATTCAAGAAGATACATTAGAGTAAAGTGATAGATGCAGCGAAAAACTAAAGCACTTTATCTTCATTTTGTAGTAGACATCTTATACGGGCGCACTGTGTACGATGTTAAATAAAAGACTGACGAGCTTCGACTACGTAGAGAACCCTAACTTAGCTATCACGGCGGAAAGCTTTTAGAGAAAATGAGTTTAAGTTACGAACCCGAGACAACTGCACGTTTACAGAGGCACGAAGAATTATCTTATAGAAGGTTGTATTGGACGTGATGCTGCATGTCCGCGGCGAAAGTAGCCGATTAGTAAATACATTATTTACTTTATAAAACGAAACAACTTGAAGTTATATTATAAAAAGTTATAGAGTTACTGGTAACAAATACAGCATGAACTTGTATGATTATTTTACAAGCTTTTATTTAACTTGCAATCCTGCAACTCCAATTTGACTTACTTTCCGATGTCTGATTGAGCTAAATTTTAGCATACCTATGTAGTATCGGTTGCAATGCAAGAATATGGTACCAGGATGTGGGTATGATGATGGACCCGGAAGTTGGTCACAGGAACTCTTTATCTAAGCAAAAAAGATTCTCCATATTTAGGCTCGTTGGATTTGTTTTAACTAGGACCACAGCCATAGCAACATTTGAAGCACACTACTGGACAAAGGCCTCACAAATTAAAGCTTGTACCAAAATTAGATTTTAGTTTAAAATTTATTATTCCGGAATATACAAACAGACAGACAATAAACTGCTACATTTTGACGAGATTGGCCTCTGCCCATATAAGTACCCATATAAGTATGGGAAAAAGGCGTGACTGTATGTATGTATTTATTTTGATGGCAGAGATGGCATAGCATTTAGACGGCATGCAGGTAGGTCACTCTATGGTAGGTCAGATAGGCTCTGCCTATGAACATCTTCAGCACCAGAGATAGTGCTGATGTTGTTGAGCGCATTGCCACGCAGTACTTAGGAGTTGAATTTTCTGGCTAACACTGCTACTGTTACATTGCATTTAGCTTTAGGTGAACGATTTGCACGTCAGATCACTTTCTTTAATAAAATAAAGTCATCAAGTAAAACCTAAACCTAACCTAACCATTATTACGAGTTTCTTCGCCACAGAATCACGTTAGCAAAAAAATTAAAACGAAACTATAAACCAACCTAACGGCCACAATTAGTAATATATATAAACACTACAATGCGATGGTGAAATACGGTACAAAGTCGAACAAACATACGTCTCGTAGCTATCGGACTGGAAGGAGTTCGTAACGAGTTGGCACGCTACAGCGACTCGCCGTCCTGCCCATTGTGAGAGTCGACGGAAACGAACCCGCCCCGAGTGTGTACAGGTTGACATAACGAGAATGTTTCGTGAGCAAATACGAATGTACACAAACCATTTCTGACTACGTCGTGTAGGTATTATACAAAATTATGATAACGATTATATGTTCAACATATTATGCAAGTGTTTTTATACAATTTTTTAATTATGAAAAGATTTGGACATTAAAATAAGTATACATGTAATCCCACACAAATGAGAGCTGCAAAGTACGTGTTTTCTAGCAATCTGTGAGGTCTGCCTATGTTCAGCAGTGGACTAGTGATAGGCTGAAATAATAATGATGGTGATACATATAAACTTCCACAATAAACAAAGTGTAATTATGTAATATTACTAAGATCTTAGACATAATTCATAAAGTTTTTAAATAGATTAATAGCCTTAACCATAACGCTAGAGAAGTTTCAAAATTAGTCTCAATGGTAATTATATAATAAGCTAATTTGCTTAAAATAACTTTTACATGCGCGGTTACGTTAAATTTAACCGAACTTTTTGGATGTAGAATACGTACCAAATTATTATGACCTTTTTAATTTTCTGACAAATTGTGTAAAACAATTTAGACAAAAAAAACCCTTTTATATTCTGGCCCTGATGTGTATTTTTTAAATAATTTTGCTAATGGTCCTCAAAGTACGTCGGTATAATATGTCTCAGCAACTTACACCTAACTTTAGCGTGGACCTACAGATAATGAAAGCCTTTGTAAAGCGTTAGGTGCACGTGTGAAGGAAGTTGTGAGAGAAATGAGACCATTAAAACCGCTATTACTTGCTGCGCAACTACGATATACTAAAGGTTTGAGTTTCATAAACACAAACATATAAATGTAGCCCTGTGCACTATAATTACTGATAAGAACCACAATTATAGATTGTGGTTTTGTTAAGAGAATAATTAAATGCAAAAGTATTGTTATCTTCACAGTATTTGTTGTCTAAAATTTTATTAAGTTGCTTTTGGACTTGTAATATTTATCATGGTCAAGTGAAGACAATCCACCGTCTCGTCACCTTCGACAGTTGGCGAAGAAGACTGACTGCGACTGATTGTGATAAAAAGAAAACTTTTTCATTTAACTTCGTTTACAAATGATCGGTGGAAAAATACACTGTTCGGTCTAATACAAAACGAGTGATAATTTATTATATTATTTTTAACAAATGTAATTAGCAGTTTTAAAAACATCGTTAATTTGACTAAATTCAAAATCTTTCAGTTCTTTGTTAAGCATTTACAAAATCCTGTTCATACAGCTAATATAATAAAATAGACCTGTCAAGCGTGGATCGCCGTCCAGACTTATTAATAGGAAGGGACGATGCCAAAAAACCTTCGCACGAGACGTACATTCCCGAGGGTCGCTAATACTTATTCCCATATTTGCAGAGCAACGAACGGCCTTATTATTGGATATGGCATCTGAAATTGTCGTTACGGACGTAATTGGTACGTAAATAAAATTGGGATTGTAGATTGGCTCTGAAATTGCCCGAGCCCGGCAACGTTAAAACTCAATATGTGACCGCCATTCCAATGTCAGACTTTCAGATCATTCACTTGTAAAATTATCTTGATATATTATTTCTTAATCCTTTTATATGTATAAAGATAAAAAGGAATAAGGACTTTAAGTATGTTATTATAAGAATGGAAAGAAACCAAACTTACTATACTTAAGTATAAATAAACTTGCACTTCCAAAACGAAATAATATTTATTTAAACTAAAGCATAGTACGAGTACGACAGAACATAGTAAGCGAGTAACCTGGGTTCGATCCCCGGTGCCAGCACCTCTAAAATTGTTCTACAATTTTAAGTGCTGATTTACCACGTGCTTAGCGGTGAAGGAAAACATCGTGAGGAAACCTGCATGTCCGAGGAATAGAAATATTTCTAAGACATGTGAAGTCCGCCAACCCGCATTGGAGCAGCGTGGCGGATTCTTCCTAGCTCCTAAACCCTCTCAGAAATGAGAGGAGGCCTGTGCTCAGCAGTGGGACATTTATAGGCTGATTTCTTTTTTTGAATCTTTTTCTGATTTCATTTTTTTAATCGCATTAATTATTAATAATAATATATGCAGAATTGCAGAATCACAGCACTTGTGAGAAAAGGTTATAAATCACAGTTGACGTCCTAGGCGTCGCGACGCCGACCCCCCGAAATTACAATATTGTTCAGATAACAACCAAAATTAACTACCTGCTGTTTATCATCAGCCATCGCCCCAGATTCTAGTTATAAAATGTTCAACACATTAATTTCTGCTTTTATCTGTAAATAAAATAAAGGGCCCTTTTTTATTGCGTTTAAGATCAACATTTCGTTTCTGTTTAGATTTGCATTTCTTAAATAATTAACATATTTTGCTTTTACTACTGTATTGTAACTAGCATGATAAAACACATTTTTAATACCCAGCAGTTATGAATGACACAAGACTTCGCTATCCAACATGTAATTACTGAGAAAAACAATTCTTTTATTCAGCAATAGGCGAGCTACCATTACTTGCGGGATTCGAATTAACATCGCTTTTGAAAAATGTTTTGTATTAAAAAAAGTAACGATTTCATATCAAAGGCGTGCCTTTGAATTTTTATGGCCTATGCTTTCTTGGAAACACTTGCGTGTTACTTCGAATACAACTGTAAATTTAAGTAAGTATAATATAAAAATGTAACTAAACATGTGTATCCTACACACGTGTGGATTTCTATGCAGGAATTCGTATAGGTAGGTACCTCTACAGGGCCAGTTATTCTGCCATGAAGCAATAGTGTGCAAACATTACTTTGTTTCGGTCTGAACGGCACTGAGAGCTAGTATAATCATCGGGCATCGAGCATGTGAGACTTAAGAACTGATGTCACCTTGGTGACGGAAGCGGTGTGGTGTCATACAGAAATGGTTCTGGATGACATAGCATTTGTTTTATACGTTGCACTTACCATTAAGTGAACGTTTCACTCGTTTCCTCATATTATCCAATAAAAAATGTGATTGTATTGAAAATATTCCTTTTTGAACAATTATTTAAAATGTTATTTTTCTCATAATATTTTTTACATTTAACTAGCAACCTTTTCAATGTCGAAAAGAATCTTGTACTGATCATTTATTTAGAAAAGTAAAAATTTAAATAGTAAAAAAATAATATCTACTACATGAAGAAAGAACATAGTTTTTAGTAGTTTACATTAAAAAATAACAATTGTGTCCAAAAAGAAATGTTTTAAATACAAAATTGTGCAATAACTATAGCACAAAACGTAACGTGAAGTGACGTCACATACTGTTCATGACAGGACGACGAAAATACAGTTATTATATTTTATGGTCATGAGGAAATTTCACTATATCGGAAACAGATTACTTTTTACGGGGGCATTGTTGGATTTATATCTGCTTATCTTTTCGCAATGTCGTTACTTTTACGTAGAATATGAAATAAAATTTTATTTTTTGGTTCTATTAAAATACATTTAAAACTACTTTTTAAAATGTACAAAGGGAAACTAATACAAAAACGTAAAATAAAAAGAATATCAGCTTTTGTACGCCCGGCTGCAGTGCACAAGTGTACTTACATTATTAAGGAACACAGGATACAAGCCCTCCACTATTCACATCTATTAAACATTTTCAGGAGACTGCAGTTTTCCTGACGATGTTTTTCTTCACCACATACCATATTAATTAATTTCAGTTCATTATCAGAAAAGCAAATGTGTTCGCAAGCATCCACTGAAAAATTGTCGAATGTAAATAACAGCTAGGACGACTACTCTACCCCCAAAATCTAGATCACCCATAGACCCAGAATCGAGAGACTTCAATATGATTTGGCTTTTTCTTAAATATATTTATAATCAAAATATAAAGTGAGTACTCGTTTTAAATCCCCTGGAAAAATCTTAGTTAAGCAAATTTATTAATTTTACCTTATAATAAGCGCTTAAGCGAATTAAATTTTTAAATTATTTTTATACAACTGTATAGTTTATTTTATAACCCATGAATATTATATTTTCACAAAGCACACGCTTTGTAATTCTCCTGAAGGTTCAATCAAACACGGTCTGGGACAGGCTGTCAGTAGTTATAGAATCAGGCGTTACTTTGCGGAAATCCATTATAGTAAAGGAGAGAAAGTTAATTTGCTAAGATCCGCATGCAAAATGTAAAATGGTGTGTATTACCTAGTTTTGAAGAGCACCACCAAACTAGGATACAAACTCTCCTTTACTAGTCTGTCAGTAAAAATTTTTTTCAAAAACTGTTTTCTTGTATCTAAATAAAATTAACGAATTTCAAATAAATTGTACTCAAAGTACCGACTTTTATTAAACCCCCTGTAATTGAATTATGAGACATGAATTACAGTTGTAATTGAATCAGAATGTATGTAACTAAAAGTATTTAGGTTAAAGATTTCTAATTTTTATGTTGCAGCAAACATTTTACAAATTTAATTAAAATTTAACAATATTCATAACTGTATACTTAACGCTGAGCCCAGCTAAATTCTCTAGTAAAATATTTTGATACCGTCTACGTTGTAGAACAATGTCTACGCTCGTAGCGCAGCGCTTGCTTATTTCGAAACTCGACAGCTACGCACGAGTGCCAGCGGCTTACGAACTATGCGGACGTAATTCAATTTGCATTATGTCAATCTCTGTTTTAATTGCATTAAGATTGTGAATGTATAGTAAATAAATATTTATTGCATTTTCCCGCGAACGATGATACATCCGCCGTCATACTTCAGGGATAGCTTGCCTTTAATTTCATAGTAAGCGAGTAATTTGAGTTCGATGTAAGATCACGGCCCCAGCAACTAGCTACATGATGACGAAAAAAAAATTAATAGTGTAAATGTTCATCAAAATGTTAAAGTGTTTCAAATGATTGATAGACGATGGTCGATTGGACCAGTTGCGCAAATAATTTTGTTGTTATTTAAATTAATTCATCTTTATGTTAGTATTCACACTTTTCTTATTAATATTTCTTTATTCAACATTTGTAAATAGTTTAAATTTCGTTTTATTACAATATTAATATTTCAGGACGGTCGCACAACACCAATATTGGTCTTTAGATAAAAAACAATAAATAATAGTGACAGGTAGGTAATAGAGTAATAGATAAACAGTAAAAGAATAGAAAAGTATAAATCTGTAATAAAACAATTCCGTAAAATCTGTCTTTGATGTCAACTGTTTCGTAGCAACAACTTTTACTTTAGCAAAAAGTTTTTTCTAACGTTGACTTGAAACTTTCAGGATAGGTCGAATAAAAGCGAAATGAAATACACTCCGGCGGGATAAAATTGATTGAACGAACAATAAAACTTGGAGAAGGATGACTAAAAGTTGATGCCCAAAAGAAATCTCATTAAAGTGTCTTGCATTGTGAAAGCTGATCAACGTTCGGGCTCTACATCTAGGGAATACTGATTTGACAGCGTCTTTATTCACAGCGATTTAACTGTGATATAAAACAAGAAAGATTGTTATTAGCAAACTATGTTAGCACAAATTTAGGAAAAATCAAAGTCGTTCGTGTGGGAGTTGTGAATTAAGGAAAGTAAAGAACACAGAAATAAATTACAACAGTGAGATTTAAATGAAACTAATTTTACGGATTATTATATAATAAAATTAAACGCGATAAAATCCGTAAAATTAGTTTCATTTAAATGAGTAGTGTTCGCGTAAATATAAGAAATCATTATGCAACAGTGAGGTCAAAGGAATAATGAAACCTAACAAAAGGAATACTTAGGCACGGTATATGCTCTGAAGCCAGATGCATGAGAACTTTAAATTCTCTCTCTATCTCTCTGCTCTGCCGAAATTGGACACCTATAAGCTGTAGTGTTGCAACATTTGAAATACTAAAGGCTGTAGTGGTTAGTGAAGATTTGATAATTTATGAATGAATACGATTCCTAAGCTGAGTTGATACTATTAAAATATTGCACTAAACAAGCTACGCTGGCGACTTTGTCCGCTGCTATTTTAGAATTCAAATACGTCCATAACTATTAAAGGGACTGCGAAGTAACGAGGTCTAAATTAATTCTAGAGTTACTATGCATAGTCTGTGCAAATTGTAAATAATGTCAGCATATTTTTATAGGAATACTAACAATGCCATAAATAATACTAATGTTCCTGTACCAATCCAACTAAGATTAAACGCTTGTGCTGTAGAGTTATTTCACGACAATAATCGAATAGCAGGCTCGTTCCTGCGACGCAAACATGCAATTACACCTTTTTCTCATAAGGGGTAGGCAAAAACATACCCGTAGCCCATTTATCGTCCCCGTATTTTATATAAATATCAATAAAAAGTGTAGGCTTATATAAATTCTGAGTCCACGCGGGCAAAGTCACGGCCGTAAGTTAATAAATAATATTTAAAGGTCTATGAAAACTTGAAGTTCATTTTTACAGCACATAAATGTTACTAACGAATGGCACAAATTAAAATAATTCTTGCCATTAAACATTTAGCACATAAACTGAAGTGACAAACTGAATTAAAACGCAAGTGCAGAAAATTGTTAAAATTTATTTTGCTATAAAGTCATTAAATTTTATTACGAATGAAACTGTGTGGTTATTTTATGGCTTATCGAATTGTTTATTTAATAGTTTTGTTAACTTATAGTCACTTAATTAAGACAATACATACAAACATACATAAGATCACGACTGTATCCCATAAGGGGTAGTCAGAGATTGGGCACTCGCTGCAAAAACAGATGATTGCCACAATCTACGTTTCACGTACGTGTGATAGGTGGTGAGCCCATCGCCACCATGCGCGGTTGGGTGCACAGTGCAATTTAATTCCTTTACTCGCCTTTTACGAGATCCATTGGATGAGATGGAGTGGTAGTATTCTTTTAACGAGCCGAGTCAAAGATAAATTAATTTAAGAAAAATAACTATGCGGTCTAATATAGTAGATACTCGTATTTTACTTTAAAAAAATGTGATGATTCCCAAAAAAAGATTTTAAACTGCTTGATATATAAATTGTATTAAGTGAAGCTTGATTTGAAGCTTTTATATTAAGCATGAAGCATTTTCATTCAATATAGTTAATACTAAAGAAAGTGTTTGTGTACTTTATTTTGGCACTGGTTAGACAATGAATATTTACCGATAAGAATAAGTAAGAAACAATTTTTTAAAGAAAATGATTTTACAGTTCACAGAAATATACATTTTACAAACTACACGCGTAAAAATAGCTGGATAGCGATCACTTTATGTGTTATTTTCGTCCACATATTTCCTAATATTATTATAGCAGCACTTAAAAATGCAATTAACTATTTTAGAGGTGCCGGCACCGGGAATCGAATATTTTGAGATATATCAATATCAAAGTCGTAATCAAAAAATTCGAATTTAATTTGTTAAAAAATCAAACACATGCTTACAACTTGACAAACATAAAATATTAATTTAGGTCTTGTAACGAAAGTCTAAATACTTTATTACTTATCGTTTCTTCAAGGAAGATAAGTTATTTCTGTGAAAAAATCATCAATGACTGTACATTTCTCATAATACTAAATACTTTTAACATATCACCATTCAACGAAGACTAACAATCAACTCATATCTCATAGACTGCAAAGGAGAAATGGGAAGATCACAATGTTTACAAGAAAAACATTAAAGCCTTCACATAAGATGCTTACATGGAATCTAATAAAGGAAGAAACTGATGAAAAAAATAAAACTTAACTAAGGTAACTAACGAAAAAACATTGAATAAGAGAGGAATACAATTACTATTAAAAAAACTGTTACATTGCAAGTAAAAAAAAAACTTTTCATTGGAAAAAGTGACAAGACAAGCAAAACGTTCACCTGTTGGTAAGTGCAACGTTTACCCATAAACAATGCTGCGCCACCCAGAACTTTTCTGTGTAACACGACACTGCGCCCGTCACCCTAAGACATCAGTTCTTAAGTCTCATATGCCCAGTGAATACACTAGACAAAGACAAAACACAGTAATGTTTGCACACTACTGCTTCACGGTAGAATAACTGGCCCTAGGGTGGTACCTTCCTATACGGATTCTTGCATAGGAATCCTACCACCACTAAAATATGAACTTAGATTGTAACTATGCAGGGATGAATAAAGCTTTTATTATTATTATTTTGGTATTTCCATAGTTTTCTTGTCTGTAATCATTATTATGTTATTGTTTACTATTTGTGCTTATTTCATATCAATTTTTAACAGAGAGACAAATAAGAGATGTCTGTATAATACTTGTGTATTGTAGGAGCCAGTAAATTTAACAATCAATATGTTTAAAAAAAGTTTATAATGATATACACACTTATTTCTAAAATAATGAGTCAATAAAGGAGATAGAATCTTAATAAAGGACGTACGTGGCACAGGTTCAGTATTTAACAGGAGAGGCGATAAAAGTGAACCAATAGACAATGCACCTAGAAAATTTTAGTCACGTGCCCAAAGGCGACGTTAAATGAAGAGGCTCGGACGTTGGCGAGACTAGCGAGTAATAAAAGCGATAAAAGCGGTTTAACTCTGTCTAAAATTCGCATTTCAAAGTTTCAACCACCTTACACGCTCGAACATCCAATTTTACGCATGCAAAGATAAACGCTTTGCAAATAGCCGGGCAGAATTACGAGTACATTTGTACACTCCCTAGATTCAAACATGGTGCAGAGGGATATACATATACTGGTGGTAGGATTCCTATGCAGGAGTCCGTTTGGGTAGGTACCACCCCAGGGCCAGTTATTCTGCCGTAAAGCAGTAGTGTGCAAACGTTACTGTGTTTCGGTTTGAAGGGCACCGAGAACTAGTGTAATCACTGGGCATATGAGACTAAAGAACTGACATCTCAGGGTAACGGGCGCAGTGTAGTGTCACACAGAAATGTTTTGGGTGACACAGCATTTTTTATGGAACAGACGTTGCACTTACACTCAGGTGAACGTTTTGCTCGTTTCGTCACTACAAACAAAAAAGAAACGAATTTATTAATTATATAGTTTCGTGTTGAATTGCTGCATTAAAATTTAAGTATTTGGAAAAGATTCATTGTGGCAACATTCGCCGCTCCCAGCATTAATTACCTTCATCATTACTGGAAACATTGACGCATTCCCTATCATCGTCACCACATGACTGTTACCTTAAGTCCGCCCTGATGGTTTTCGGGACTGGTTATATTATGATTGTCCATGTAATTGCTGTTAGCCTTTTTGGCTTTTACAGCTTCATCGAATACTTCATCACTAGTCCCCGTGTGTATGACTATCCTAGCCTTCCTCCGATCTTATCGCAAGGGCGTCATCGGGGGTTAAATTAGGACGAGTGAGTGCCTCTGTGTTTGCACGTAAAAGTAAACTTGAGGCATGATAACTCGTTAAGCTGATCTTGACGACAACGGGAACAGTTTGCATCCTGGATACGGACATAGGTTACTTTTTAATTAGAAAAATCAAAGAGTTCCCATGGTATTAAAAAAAAACTAAATCCACGCGGACGTAGTCGCGGGCTTCAGCTAGTACAAAATATAACTAAAATAATTTACCTGTCAGCGCATAGTAAAAACTTGGAACGCTTAAATAATTGCTACGATAAACCGCAACAGTCAATGTTATGTTCAGTGCTAAATTTACGACTACATTATACGAGTATTAACATACAATGTATATACCATATTAATAGATATGTCATTTTTTATTAAGCAATCTATCAAAAATTACGTACAACGGTAAAAAAACAAAAACGAAGTAGCACAGTTACATCGACAAAGAAACATTTTCAGTGCTTACATAAACGTTCGGTATCCTTTAGTAAACGTGTATAAAATCCCAACAACCATACAAACCAACAGTTTATTGATTACTTAGAAAATAAATATGAACCCTGACAAACAGGTAAAGTCAATAATATTTAAATGAATAATTAAACATCAAATAGCGTCACCCAAAAAAAATTTTTTCCTCAATAATATAAAGACGAATGAAAGACAGCCGTGAAATGAACAAATAAATAATAGATTTTCAATTACTTCAGTAATCTCGACATGAAAGTATAATAAAGGAAATCCCTCCTAAATCTGCGCCCTCCACGCCTGTTAGCGGAGAGAGATTCAGAGTGCCTCCTTTCAAGCGTTTCATTAAGTGCTCGCTTAAATGCGACAAAGCTTTGCGGCGTGCTCTTTAACACTACCTCACAGTAAATAGAAAGGTTATGAATTTAGCTTAGCAGAAAGTCAGGTACGTATTTCACAATAAGAAAAGCCGGAACAAAAGTAATGATGCTTTAAACGCTTTGTTCGACGACTTGAGCAGCTAACACAAACAAATTTATTAAAGAAAAGAAAACAAAATAATTATTTTTTAATAAGATTATGTCATCCTACGGCGATATGCGAATATAAACCAAAATATGTAAACAATATTTGTTGAGTAAATACATATTTATGTACGTTCTTATCGACTGGCTGATAGTTATGGGAAGTAAAATCAGGAAATGTAATTCTTTCACAATAACTTCTAAAGACTTTATATTGGAAAGAGAAACCCGCACAGGAGAAAAAGCTTTGATAACTTAATTTATGAGATGTTTACTACACATAAAATAACACATCGCCAAATGACCTTAATCATGCTTTTACTGTCTTTACTGGCGGTAGGATTCCTATGCAGGAATGTTATTCCGAGATTTAAGAACTGATGTCTTAAGGTGACAAGCTCAGTGCGGTACCACACAGAATGCTCTGGATGACACAGCATTTGTTATGGATTGTTGCACTTACCATCAGGTGAACGGTTTGCTCGTCACATCAATTTTTGCTATAAAAAAATTCTTCAGTATGACAACTAGCCATTTTCTGGACTAGGTCTAACCATATTTTCGTTTAATTGCTATTCGATAATGGACCGTCCGCTCTATCGGATAGAATTATGTTCAATTGCAAACGTTATGCTTATAACAAATAATACAAACACATTTATGTTCACAAATTTACTTTAAAATGAAATGTCCAGAAACACATTCGATCAAAAAAAAATGTAAATACAACAAGCAATAAATCAATAAAACGCAGCACGGACTTTTTAATAGCCCATTATAGACATATGGTCGATGGAAATTCAATAACGGATGGGAACATGTAGAAGAGCGACGTATATAAGGTAATATATGAAAGTAATGACCGCGCCATTAATGCCTACCTGGCGGAGTGTATCGGTGTAACTGTACGTGTCAGTTGAAACCGATATTGGTATTGTTACGTGTCGTTTGTGGAGCGTGCGATACAGTTCAAGCGCCATTCATTTGTTGTGTATAACGGTCCACGATCGACTATGAAGTATCTGTTACATAATGTGTTCATTCGTCATCATTATTTCATCCTATCACTAGTCCACTGCTGAACATTGGCCTCCCCCATAGATTGCTACAAAACACGTAAGTAGTAGTATGTAAGTAAACACTTTGCGGGGATTTTGCCATAATTGCCACGTTTGGCAGCCGAGTCAGCAACCGCAGGTTATTTATTCAGATATTCTAGAAAGATGCTACTGACTCCTTTTTCCTAATTTTTTCCTCTGTCGACTTTTACGACACCCACGGGATGAGGTGGGATTCTCTTAAACCGCCTCAACGCCGCAACTCTCTTAAATATCTAGATTATTTTTTGCAAGATGCTTGTTAAGGCCAAAGGTTTCTTAAAATAAATCAAAAATTGAGTGGGCTAAACAAAGTTGTTTTACGATGTTAGTTCGTTTCGTCGCATCACAGTTAAAAAGGTACACCATCATCAACTGCATAGTGCAAAATGATGCTACAGAATAAGTAATCCTAACGACACCCCGCACTAGTATATTTCATGTATAACCAGTTTCGTGTAGATGCCTTTTACAAACAAAGTACACACGCACAACACAACCAGACCCAAAAACTTAAAAATTGTGTTTATGCACTTATATTGGCCCCGGCTAGGATTCTAACCCAGGACCAGAGGAGAAGTCAGATCACGACCGCTGACATGACCACTAGGCCACGCGGTTGTCAATATACGAAATCGTAACATTTTCAAATACCTGACAGAAATTGCCATTCGTGGAAATTAGTTTATAGTGTTATATGATTAATTAAAATGTTTGTACCAGAGCCATACATGCATATCATATATATTTATAGTATGACCATCAGAAACCTAGGATACGAGAATCGTATTCGGCAAATTCATCCACGTGCATTTGATACTATTATTAAAGAAAACCTTATAGTCTCTTCACTACAGAACCTCCATGTTGATTTGTCACGAACAATGTAAACGACATCTAGAGATAACTCAACATCATGAAATCCAAAGGACGCAAATTAATTATGTATCCAGAGTCAATAAATAATATATAATATTTTGTTAAGTAAAAAAACGAATATAGTTAATTTGAATCCACTTCTGAAATGAGGTACTTCAGTTCGAGAGTAAACTGGACGCATGCCAAGGAAAAATTATACATTCTGAATCTTCAAAGCAGCGGAAAATGTTGAAGGAGTTAACTTCGTGTATCCAATGTTAGTGTTGGAAACTCAGCGAAGTTAAATAGGGACATGAAAATAAAAGGTTCGCAAATCTTTTGTAAATTACAATTTAAAAGTAATTGAAATAATGATATGTTTGTTTATTATTTGTTGTTTTTGTCGTTATGCACACGAATTTGAATTATTTATTTTATTTATTTATTTACTCTTTTATTTATATACCATTTATTTGCTTAAAACATGGAAATAAAAATGGTGTTAAAATACAAATGTACATTCATGTTTTGCTAAGTGATATGCAAATCTTTATTTATTTCTAAATACAAAGAATTTAAAAAGTATTTAGGTAGCATTCCCAAGAAAGTCTTGCAAATTATAAAAGTTTTTAACGTTTAGTCATTCGTATAATGTTTTCTTAAATAATCTAAAGCATAACATTTTTAATTGAGCAGGTAATTTATTGTAAACTTTAACACACATTCTTATACAGCTAATATTGTATATTTTTAATCTTGGAATGCTATCAATAAGCAGTTTGTTTGAATCGCTTCGATATCGTAGACTTCTCTCAATTGCTTTTTAAATCAATTTTCATTTTTACGTACGAGCATTCATATTTCGTAAATGTAGAGTGATGGCAGCGTAATATACCATTTTGTTTGAATATTGCTTTACATGACTCTTAAGATTATTCACTAGTGGTACAAATGGCGGACTTAATACTTAAAGGCATTCTCTCCCAGTCAACCATAAGGCAAAGCAGATATAAACATAGTATAGAATTATATTATAGTATATATATATATATACTATAATATAATTCTATACTATGTATCTATATTATATATATATATATATATATATATATATATATATATATAGTTTTAGAATAATAAAATAACATCTGATTAAATAAACTGCGGTTACCAACCCGCCTGCCAAGCGTATAGTCGCAAAGCATAGCAGGCAAAATGCCCCAAAATTAAAGCTACAAACTATTGTGGCAATCTATGAGGGAGGCTTATGTTCAGCAGTGGACTGGTGATGGGCTGAAATGTAGTGATGATGATGATATGACCAAATATATAAACAAAAAAAATATATCCTTAATTATACCAATACATACGTATACACTTATACACATATACAAGTATACACTAATAAACGTATATAAACAAACACGAATAAGAGAGAAAAATAGAATTCAAATTTGAAACTAATTTTTAAAGTATTCTTGGATTTTATTTTTGAACGCAAACTTTTTAAGACCTTTTTTAATGTCAGAGGTATATCGTTCCAGGGTCTTATAGCCGTTAAAGCGAAAGTGTAACCAGAGCGGTGTAAAGGCGTGAGCAATTTGAAATTACCCGAGGAACGGAATGAACAGTCATGAGAATCTCCCAGGCGTCACCAAGCAGGGAGGAGCAGCTGCCTCCCCCTCCCTTAGAGACTAGATTTGTTTATGTAATGTCATTATATTAAAGTCATTTATTGCCCGACTAGATGTAGCTCGCGATTTCAACCGCGTAAAATAAGTCGACCACATGACCACATGACCACATGCGCCGTAATAAGCTGCGCAGTTGATAACTTATAACAGTGTTCGATAATTTTCACCGTGGTCGAATATCGTAATTTTCGGGATAAAAAGTATCCTATGTCCGCCACCAGGATGCAAGCTATCTCTGTTCCAAATTTCGTTAAGATCGTTACAGCGGTTGAACCGTGAAAAGGTAACAAACAGACAGAGGGACAGAGGGAGTTACTTTCGCATTTATAATATAAGTATGGAAGTATGGATGAGAAATTCCTAGGACAGTCATTAAGGGTGATAATGTACCCATATCTTGAATTTTCACTGAGGATAGATGTAGGTGCTAAGCAGCAGTGATCACGTACCATCAGAACATGAAAGAGTCTGAATCCTTTTTTTAATAAAAATATAATAATAATTATATTAAAAATAATTTTAATTTGTTTTCCTAAACACATCAACATTGAAGGTTTACGTACCGTTGCAATATAAATAACGTAATCGTTAAATATTGGCGACTCTAATGACACACGGTAAAAATATCTACTATCTGGTAGGTGTGGAAGGAACACAAATGTTCAAGTCATGAATGTATGTATATTTGTCCAAAAATGTTTTACTTTTCCATCACTATGAAAGTTATAACCATACGCATAAATTAGAATTTAAATTTCTATTCTAACATTATATTTTCTTTTTTATTAAACTATGTTTTTCCAAAAATCAAGGTCTACTAAGGTAAGATGATAAGGTCGGCGAGGTCGCCTCGCTATCTCTGGTTAGATCGTCCATTTTCCCTCATTTGGCATCCAGGAGGTTGTTATCTTCCCATCTTTTAGATCCGACCTTGCCCATATCAGACCTTGCCCAATTCCATACCATTCTCTATTTCTCACATCTGCAATTCCTGTCATTAACTAATACAGTTTTACGGTAACTTAAATTAAATTGTTTATTAATCAATGCCAAGAAGTCATACACATAACCCCAAACATTTATCAATAAAAAGCGAAACAACGGTAGTCCAGGGAAAAACATCGTATGTAACTTTTTGTACCCTATAAACGTCCAAAATAAACGACAAATGTTAAACCTTTTCTAATACCTGTTTTTAATTTACCATGCGTCATCATCATCATCATCAAAACAGCCATCAAATCATCACTAGTCAACTGCTTGCAATCAAAATATCACTTTTCCACTGCCTCCCAGGCCACACCGGCCTCCTCCATAGATTGCCACAAAAGTTTGTAGCTCTCATTTGTTGCCACGCTTAGCAGACGGGTTGGCAACCGCAATTTATTTATTAAGATGTTCCATCCATCCACGGTATGAGATGGGGTGGTAGATTCTCTTAAGTCGCTACCACACGGTCGGCGGTTATGGCATGCGTAACGTATATTTTGAAAATGTAGTACTTCTCGCCGACATATGGACAGCGGTATAATTCTCAAGCTCAAGCTCAGCTTTTCATTATACAATAAAGATATATAATAATAAACTCCTCCGAAAGTCAATTTAAGTTGGTCATTTTAGGCACACTCTAAAATCTTCGTTTTCCAGCGATCGAGTTACATTTTGTTTAGTTTGATAAAGTAATTGGTTTTTATGTTACAGTTCGTGGGCAATAACGTAATGGATATCCTAGTTAGGGGTAAAATATTAAAAATACATTTAATATAATAATAGGCAAAGTTTATAAATATATAGGTTTTATCACCAGCACTATGAACAATTGTGTATTTGTAATGGTATGGAATGTCAGTATAATGTGTTAGTGTTAGACTTACTGCTAAAGATGTTGCTTCTGTTATCAAGAAGATGCATAAAGGTAAGTCTCCTGGACATGATGGCCTCAGTATCGAGCACTTGAAGCATGCAAGAGTACATCTACCACGAGTACTAGCTATGTTTTTTAATTTATGTATCAGTCATCGTCACTTACCCAACGACCTAATGTTCACAATAGTGGTGCCGATCTTAAAAAATAAGACTGGTGATGCCTCTGACATTTCCAACTACAGGCCCATTTCGTTGGCCACTATAATAGCCAAAGTGCTGGACAGGCTGCTTGACAAACAACCAGATAAGAATTTTAAGTTGCATGACGCTCAATTCGGTATTCTATCGGGATTGTTCACTGAGAGTGCTATATTGTGCCTCAAGCAGACTGTTCAGTACTACACAAGTAGAAAAACGCCTATTATTGCCTGTTTTTTGGATCTGTCAAGGGCATTCGACTTGGTTAACTATGACGTCTTATGGCGTAAGCTGCAAGATTAAACGACGTTACCACCAAAGCTTACATCAATCTTTAAATATTGGTACAATAACCAACGTAACAGTGTAAGGTGGGACGGCGTGTTCTCTGACGTATACCGGTTGAGCTGTGGGGTAAGACAGAG
Source organism: Luehdorfia chinensis (assembly GCA_019845155.1). Classification (NCBI taxonomy): domain Eukaryota; kingdom Metazoa; phylum Arthropoda; class Insecta; order Lepidoptera; family Papilionidae; genus Luehdorfia; species Luehdorfia chinensis. Next base: position 1,758,350 of record JAHVAK010000006.1, on the reverse strand, counting down.
GGGGTTGAGCTCGCCTCGTCTGTTTAACTTGTATGTGAATCAGCTGATTGGTGAACTCACTAGTACGAGCATCGGATGTCATGTAGACGGCGTTTGTATCAATAATATTAGTTACGCGGACGATATGGTACAAGGTCAGTAAAGATAACGTTATTTTAATCATTCTGTCAATCCTTCTACACGTGCGCCCTGTGGGTGAATTATGGGCAGCGGACATATAGCGACTTTCAATATAATAATGCACTCAGGATACTGTTGGGATTGTCGTGGCGTTGTAGTGCATCAGGAATGTTCACGGGAGTTCGGACTTTTGGTTATGCCGCCATCATGAGGAAACGGTGTGCATCCCTGCTGGCACGTCTCCGTGGCACCACCAACACTATTCTGAGTGTGTTCATAGATCGGTGGGAATCTCCTATGATGAGGAGATGGATGCAGCTCCACGCTTACAAATAATGTTTGTTTATAAGCAACATTATAACTAATTTAAGAAAGAAATATGTAATTATTATGGATTTATTCCGAAAAGTTTTAATAAATAAAATAAATAAATAAAAAAATAATATAAGAAGCTTTTATATGATAATCTGTCTGACGTATAATATTTTTATTTTTTTATTTGTAAAACGAAACCTCGCAGTAGGATTTCTCTTGTATCGTGGGTGCGTTTTATAGACATACATTTAACAAGCACAACACAACCAGACCCGAAAGCCAACGATTTGTGTTTTTGCACAAATTTTGGTTCGGGCTGGGATTCGAAACCAGATCTCGCGGCGTAGTCAGGTGCTCTGACCTCTAGGCCACGCGGTCGTATGGATAGTCTGACGAAACCGTTGGACGCAACGTCGTTCATGGATGCGGGAGACGACGCAACTAACCAATGATAATGTCAAGGCCTGCATTCACATTCGGCAGCGTTGACACGGACCGGTGTCTTCGATGACTTTGAAAACTCGTTAGCGAATGCCAAACTACGCCATGCGTGGCGTAAGTTGTAAGGAATGCTTATACCTTAAATTAATACAAATACGTAGAACAAGTTTAAGTAACAGCAAGTCTTTTGTTGATATATCGATTTATTTAAAATACAAATCTAATTACAAACAAAATAAAAATGTAATAAGTTATTTTAAGGGTGAATTTGAAATAACATTTAAATTTTAATTCCGTAACATGAACAAAAACGCTCTAATATCCAAATGCTTTGACTGTGTTCTTTAGTTCTCTTTTAAGATAAATAATCGCTCCAACTGAGGTGTAGTAAGTGGCGACTAAGGTATTGTACAGACAGTTTTTGTTCGTGCATTATAACACCATAATATGCAATGTTGTCACTATACTGCTCATGGGAACGCAATGGTAAGCAATATTTTTTTAAAGTGGGTCGCCACCCGTCACGTTTCCCGCGAGGGCGATATGTACTCACGTAGCCCGTGAGTGGCCCCTTCACACATTATACAGCACCGCAACCATAAAAATAAATCTAAATCTAAAATTAAATTAATGTAAATAATAACAAAACAATCACTGTTATATTCAACGTCTCTTTGAATGTAAAAAGGTAACATTGTGTATTTACTTTTGTAGTTTCTTCATTTTATCAATATAAGTAATATGTCTGGCGTATGTGGACTATTTATTTTTATTTATTTATTTAACCTTTATTGAACAAATTAGTAAAGGTACAATAGGCGGACTTACTGCTATATGCATTTATAGTAGCCAATCTTTGGGATAGCAGAATAACTCAATGGTGGTACAAAAATATGACAAAGAATGAACTAAACACATCAACATGCCCATATATACATACTTAAAATCAATTAACACATACAGTAAACACACACACATACAGATACATATACAAAAATATATATTCACACATGCACATAGCTATGATACTCGTAATACTGTGTTAAGAAAGAGATTTTGTATTATAAATATAATTACGGGCCCCAGTACTAAAAAGGATACGGTATTAATGTCAATGCATTGCAAACACATCTTTGCCGATGACATAGTCATAATGGCGGAATCGCTGGAAGACCTTAGCACTATGCTGTATGTCTATGTCTGTCTCCCAACGAGTAAGTATTAAGATGAACATGAACAAGAATAAGATCATGTCATGTGAACACTACGCTCGAAGTAGTCAACGAATGTATACCTAGGACAGATTGTCTCACTAGGTAGGTTCAACTTCGACCAAGAGGTCAATCGACAGATCCAACTCGGCTAGGCAGCGTTCGGGAAACTGCGTCATATCTTCTCGTTCACTTTACCTCAATGTTTCAAAACTAAAGCCCTCATCCAGAAATTGTTGCCAGTGATGTCATACGAAACCGAGACGTGGTCCTTCACTGCAGGCTGCTTGTGGAAGCTAGTCTAAGTCGCTCAGCGACCTATGGGAAGAGCAGCAGCAGAACTAGAGTAACTGACATAGCTCTGAGGCAGGGATCGACAACCGATGACCGGGTCACCGAGAATACACATTGTCTTCTATTTAATACTCTCATTTTGGTTGATTTTGACCCGCAGCCAAAAAAGGTTGCCGCCCCTGCTCTAAGGAGTCTTGAGTGGAAACCTCGTACCGGCTAACGCGGTGTAGGACGAACTCCCACCAGATAGAGCGACGACCTGCACGGTTTTGCGGGAAGTCGATGGATGCAGGTGACTCAGGGCAGTGTTTTGAGGGAAACTATGGGGAGGCCTATGTTTAGCAGTGGACTGAGATGGGCTGAAATAACGATGATAATGATTTGCATTGTACCAACATAAGTAGTCATCAATGTAATAGTCATACACTAACTAAACAAACAGAAGAGTCTGTCTGAGATATTAACAGTTTCAAGTTCCAATTACTCTTTCTATGGCAAAATCCGCCCAAAATGAGAGTCACAAAATTATGTAGCAATCTTTGGGGGAGGCCTATGTTCAGCAGTGAAATAGTGATAGGCTGAAATGATGACGATGATGATAGTCGGTATGTTGCTAAAAACTATTTTATTTATACCGTTGTTTATAGCAACAGACGTTAGCTGTTTGCCATTGTCAAAGAAGCAAAGTACATAGATAAGTTCAATCTTCAAATTAGTAGTAAAACTCCAAAGTTTGTAAGAATATCTACAATTTTATTGTGAACTTTTACTAAAGTTTTGTTACACTGATGGAGACAAAACGAAAGATTTCGATCTTAAATTTTCTAATCACTGTTCCCTTTCCCGAACACTTGCTGCATAATACACTATCAATATTAAATATATAATATAAATATCAAAATTCTAAATATACTCCAAAAGCCTGATAAAAACTGGTACGGCAATTAACAAGTAACTTCTACATCAAATTTATTTTAATAGGACGAAGTGACGAGGCGAGCAAAACGTTCCGTCTCTCTGAGACATCGGTTCTTAAGTCTCATATGCCCTGCAACTACATTATCTATTAGTGCTCTTCACACGGAAACAGAGTAAATGCTTGCACAATACTGCGTCACGGCAGAATAACTGGCTCTGCAGTGTACCACTGGAGAACGGATTTGTGCACAAGAATCCTAACACCAGTCAACTCAGAACTCATATGTATACTAAATATCTGAAAAGTTTATGCACTTACATTCTAAAGTCGACGCTGATGAAGAGCCGCGCTTAACTTGTCTATACTTAATTTTAAAAAACCTAATATCCAAAACATACTTAATTACAGTAAACCCTCGGTAATCCGGCCCCTGTTTAATCCGACATGCCAATTGTCTGTACGGAAACGTTTCGTTGATGCGTGATTGAACTGTATGCAACTATGTATTATCTACTATATTGTTTTATTTACGAAATTGCATACCGTATAGCAGGGCTGTTCAAACTTGAACTGCTGGCGAACTACCTCAATATTACTAGAGAGGCTTCAAGTATGCATGATGCAGGATTGTCGTCTAGGTAGGGTGTATCGTGGCATAGATATTATATTTATGTATGTATAATACTCGTATACTATAGTCATAATATATTTAAGTGTGTACCTTATAGGTTATTGTATATGGAAGAGACTGGTATCTGAGATACAGGCCTGGCCTAGTTTAGATACCAGAAGTAATAATGTAAGAGTGTATACACTTCTGATATAGCTTTTTTCTCCTTAAGATATATAGATATAAGATATAAAATTTGTAATAAAAAATGTTCATAGTTACAGTGGTCGATGTGTTACGTTAACATCGATCCATAACGTGTTATCTGTATTAACGATACAAATTTTGTTCTACCTACAACTGTCCTATTATTTGTCATATTTTTAAAATGTTTGTGTATACTATGTACTTTGAGAAATAAATAAATAAATAAATATACTATGATAAACGTTCGATCGATCGTTTGAGCACCCCTGTCGTATAGTATAAATTTTCTTCATTGTCACCTTCTTCATAATTTGTCATTTGTTCATAATTACTAATACTCCTCTTTAAAATATTCCGGACTAAGGGGTCGGAGGTAGTACTGTATAGTCCGACAAATTAGACAATCCGACGTCACTTTGCTAAGCAATTGACGGATTACCGTAGGTCTACTGTATTTCAAAGATGCAAAATGTAATAAATTGCAATATCGCAATATGGTTTATGTTTAAGCATGAATTACTGCATTCCTCCGAAGGATTTTCTAACCTTTATAGGACTCTCGCCTAAATTCCTACATAGGAAGCCAACTCGTGGAAGGATACGCCTAGGTAGATACCATCGCAGTACTAATTATTCTGCTGTTGCACAGTGCTGTGCAAACGCAACTGTCTCGGTTTAATCGGCACTATACATATATATACCTTATTGGGCACTCTACACTACACAGTGATGAGTGCCAAATACGGTGCTACACAGAACGATTTTTTTTATAGAAATAAAATGAAGAAAGAGCAAACAAGCAAACGGCTCACTTGATGGTAAGTAATCATCGCGACCCATGAACATCCGCAATACCAGAGAAATTGCGGGTGCGTTGGCGGCCTTTGAGCAAGGAATAGGCTCTTTCTCTTGTCCAATGCAAAGTTCTCTGCTACTGTTATGGACAGGCACGTGTTATCAGGTTTATCCCTTCTCGTCATGACACTTACTTCAAATAAAATAATGCATTTTTGTCCTTTAATAATAGTAACGTGTGGGAACATATAGTATCGTACAGTAATATGAGTGCAAAGTAATCTCTGAACAAAGATATGCTTGACATATTGTGAAAAAAACTTTCACAAGCTTTTAAGCAAAGCAAACACAAAGTTTAGCAAATCGTTATTCCATCGGCGAGAGTAACGCGCTCGTTTAAGGCCCTGCTATACATTTAAACAGATATTTCGCTTATAAAGTAACAAAAGTTCGCTTCATAAATATTCAGGCCAACTTCGTGAAGGAAATCGGGTAGTATGGAATAAATTGAGTGAGGCCGGTAATATTGGCAGGGCTTTATAGGGAAATGCTCTACATACGGGCCGCGGAGCAATGAAGTCCGTGTAGTGATTCTATCGGGAGCTGCCTATTATGCAGGTTCACAATATCACTCCCATTCATTCGTTCTCTGTGCCTACGCTTTTGTACAGCGAAGGAGTACTTATTTAAATAGAATAACGAACATTTAAACATTTTTATTTAAAGCAATGAGTGTGACGTGACAAGTTTAAAAATACAGTGGGCACTCCTTGATTTTACGAAATAAAAAGTATCCTATGTCTATATCCAGGATGCAAGCTATCTTTCTAATTTCGTCAAGATCGGTTTAACGACTGAGCCGTGAAAAGGTAAAAAACAGACAGAGGGACAGAGAGAGTTACTTTTGCATTATAATTTTAGTATGTGTTAACATTTATGCTAGTTTACACGACAGACAAAAAGTAGAAAGCAGTTACGGACTGATTTGCTAAAAACTACCACCAATTTTTTTGACATTTTTCAATTAGTCGGAATTAAAATGTTTTTGTAACTACTAGTACGTTTACTTTAAAAAAAAAAAATTGACCACAGGCAATCGCGACATGTTAATTTATCGCAGTAGCTTTTATAGCCATAAACTGCACATACACAATCACCCAGACCCGAAAGATACTATGACCGTTTTACAAATAGTAGTTCCGTGCCAGAATCGCACCCATAACCTATAGCGAAGCCAATCACTTTACAACTGCGATAACCCAACCTGCTTTTCTATTTACTTATTTATGGCAACAGCCGCAAGATTTTTGCCAGTGTTAAACTAATATAAAAAGTATAGTAACACCCTATAAATGACCCACTGATGATGTGTGAATATCTTCCTTCTCTTATTTCTAAGAGTAAAAAGTCCATCACGCTGCTCGAAAATTTACGGACTTCACATGTCGTCAAAATATATTTATTCCTCAGACGTGCAGGTTTCCTCACGATATATTACCGCTGAGCACGTGGTAAAATCACTGTATACTTTCACGAACACTTGCTGCATAAAACACCAATAATATATAAACATCAAATCGAAGTATACACAGCAATAACAACATTCAATAAAAAACATAACTATGACTTTTGAGTTGGCGCCAAGAGTCCACCGAGCTACTTTGTAGCAAAATAATGTTGCGGGAAAGCTTCTAGGTCTACTTTTATTTTACAAATATTTTGTTTATCTTAACTTAGCGTAAATACACGCGCACAGTAAAGCGTTCCGTGGTGGGCAATAGTGTGCGACCGAAAATATCCCATATCTCAAAAACTACATGACATATCTTTATTGTTTCGTTGAAAATCTTTTCCAGGTTCTATCAGCTTATTTTTTTTTTAGAATTTACCACCGCACAGTTGAAAAGTTACAGGGGGGATACGTAACGACTTTAGAAGCGTCTATATCAATAACTGTTGTTTTTTTTTTAAATTGGAAATAGTGACGACACGAGCAAAACGTTCACTTAATGGTAAGTGCGACGTCTGCCCCTAACAAATGCTGTGTCACCCAGAACAATTTTGTCAGACATCACTCTGCGTCCGTCACCCAGAGACATCAGTTCTTAAGTCCCATATGCAGTGATTACACTAGCTCTCAGTGCCCTTCAATCCGAAACACAGTAATTTTTGCACACTATTGCTTCACGGCAGAATAATAACAGGCATAACTGGCCATGGGGTGGTATCTAGACGGCTTAAATAAAATAGTTATTTTGAAACTTCTTCATAATTTTTCAAGACCTTTATGTGCAATGAATTTTTTTTCATTCCGTCATTACGTAGTGTCTCCCTATGTTTTTCTTAATTTCACTATACCATTGTGTAGCAGTTCAAAAAAAACCTTCCTTCACTAACACATCTATGTAGTGCCAGTACACATACTGCCATTTTACTTGGAGACAAGTAAAATGGCAGTGTCATACGGACAGACGGATAGGACGAAATTATAAGGGTTCCGTTACTGCGGAACCCCAACAGGGATTATGAGTATGATTTAAATATTTCGCGGGCCGCAGCATTTTTAAACAGACGTTTCGTCAGTTTTCCAAAGATCTGGACTTTTTTGTCATTTTCCTTAATTGGCCTAGTCCCACGATCAAAATGGCCTGATGAATTATTTCCCGCCGCCACCACATGATATTATCTGCTTTAGCATATATTTTGTAGCAATACATAAACACGACGTAATACCACAGAGACATAAAGTAAAATTGAAACAATTTCTCCTGTACTTTCTGGTTAATACCTAGAAGGACTTATGTGTAAGGGATGACGAGCGTCGTAGTACAACTGCATACCTGCAAAAATAACTACAATCATAGTTTTTACACAATTAGTTGCGTATAAATCTGTTTATTAAGCAGTTACTTCCCACAATGCAGTGTTTAAATAGCGGAAGAAAATTGACGATTGCGTGTTCTAGTAGTTAGCGTACCTGATTTCTACGCCGCGGGCCCTGGGTTCGAATCCTAGCAGGAGCCAACATTGGTGCCAAACACAAATTGTCGTTTTTATTTAAATAAAAATAAATAAATTGTTTCTTATTTCTAATCACTGAAATGCTCTCGATTTTATTAAGAATGAAATTCTCACTTTCATACAATGCAGGAATGGTAAACAAAAAAATATTTACAAGCCATACGTTTCTAAATAACTAGCGCCAGCCGCGGCATTGCCTGCGTATAAAAATCAAGTTTTACCATTTTATTTCATCACTCACAGCATAGCGAAAATTCTATTGGAATCCATTCAATGGTTTTGGAGAAGAGTATCAACTCGAAAATCCACTCTCAATTATTAGTAGAGATTTCAGAGCAGATATTTGGCATCAATCCATAAGTTAGCATTTGCAAATAATTAACATTTCGTAATGCATAATATATGTATATATGCATTACGAAATAATACATACAGTCACGCCTTTTTCCCATATAATGGGGTAGGCAGGAGATACTCACGTAGCACTCTTTTCGCCCTCGCGGGAAACGAGATTTAACAGGTGGCGAACCACGTCGACGCCATTTTGGTACGAGTCAAAAAAGTGTTACTTCCTCGTGCGAACGTAATTGCGTTCACACGCAACAGTAGTGTAGTGACAGCATGCATATTATGGTGTTGTTCTGTACGAAAAAAGGCTGTCCGTACAATACCTTAGTCGCCTGTTACGACACCTCGGTAGGAAAGAGATAGGTGCTATTCTACCGAACACCTATCGGCTACATAGGCGGCTACGAAATAATGTAAAATCGAATTCGTAAAGCACAGATTTTTAGGCGTGAACAAGCCTAAAATCGAGTTATCATACAAAACATAACTAACATTGTTAAAAGATAAGACACGGAGTCTGAATCTGAATCGAAAACTAAAAAAGACGTTCTAATTAACAGAATCATAAATGATGTGTCGTATAAGCAAAGCCTATCAAGTGCAAATATTTTAAGTGTACTCCATAATCCGTCCGCCGGGCGGCCTCTAAAAAAACTAGAGCGGAAACCGTCATCTATGTATACATATAGGTAGGAACCAGTTAGTTGTAAGACTCATTTTACCTTTTTATAGAACGTAACTTGTGTCCGCAATAGCACATGCGTGAACAACTTAAAGACAAATCTATGCAACTTAATAAATAAAAATGTGGAGCGAATTTGTCTCGAGTTTACACTAACCTACTGGCTGTAGGATTGCTGAATCCGTCTAGGTAGGTACCATCCCAGACCAATTATTCTGCCGTGAAGCAGTAGTATGCAAACAATACTGTGTATCGGTCTGAAGGACACTGAGAGCTAGTGTAATGACTGGGCATATGAGACTTAAGATGCTACACCTCATCAAGAGTCTGGATAATTTATGTCGGGCGTAACTGAGATGGTTATTTCACGTAGTCTTTGGTTAATACAGTTCCGATTGGTGAAAGCATGATATTTCAATTCATATTAAAATAAGGAATGAATTTACGTATGTCAACCGGTCTTGGGATTGTATTCTCCAGGATACGGTCTTCGCCGAAAATCACCGTTGTGGTTGTAACCACTGACCACGGTCGCGAGTTTCTCCAATTAAATTTTTTCTTTCTTTCATCAATCGAAGATCATAACATATTTACGATTTTTTCTGTTTATTTTACACAGTCATAAAAATTATCATTAATGCAGAAAAAACTATACGTAATCTATACGTATGTAAATTACTCTGATCAAATTCAGTTTGCACTACTTTACGTAGAAGCTGATTAAAAATTCTTTTGTGCATCGAAATACGAGATATGTCAAAGCTTAATAGTTAGCTCAAAGGGAATGTGTGACACGAATATGGAGACGTAACTAGTGCGCTGAATGTTAATACATGCAATATTACTAATCGATTAATTATGCGATGCGCTTGTGATGTAGATGTTAATAAATTAGAAATAGCATGGTATTCGTAAACACCCATTAAATGTAAGTAAGGATTAAACAAGCTCCACTGAATAATCAGATTTAAGTAATAAGTACAACGTCACAAATAATTTAAACTTAATCGCGGTTGTCGTGTAGCGGGTTATTCTATTTAAACATTCATTATCATCATCATCATTTCAGACTATCACTAGTCCACTGCTGAACAGAGGCCTCCCTTATAGATTGCTACAAAAGTTAGTTGTTCTCATTTTGGGGGGATTTTACCATAGTTGCCAGGCTTAGCAGGCCGTTTGTCAACCGCAGTGTATTTATACAGATGTTCCAGGAAGAAGCTGCTGTCCATCTCCTGGTTTTCATTTTCCCTCAGTCGAGGTTTTTGATTTCATACAAGCAGTCGAGCGTACTATTATCCACATAATCAAGCAAGCTCTTTTAAGAATTCCAACTTTTACACTACCAGTTGTCTCAGAAAGACAAGCAAACAGTAAATTTTGTACAATACAAGTATTAGTACTAGAGTTTCTATAGTCCAGCCGCTGAGATAATGTGTTCCTGACGTTTTTCAGTTGGTCAGTTTTCTTATTTATTTAACATTAGCGGTCCGCTCCGGCTTCGCACGGGTAGATATATTATTAGAAAGATAAATTAGTACTTTATTTGGACAAATAGAACCACCACAATTCCTTACACTAACATTTATTGTAGCTACTATTCTCATCAGCGGCTCTGCAGCTGGTCAGGTAAGATTAGGTTATTTTAACAAAATAATGTTTTATTTAAGGGAACATTAGCCATGAAATATAGCCAATATTTGATGTCGTGGTAGCAAAATAAAACAACCGCTCTCGACCGCTGCGTAAAGGTAGTCGCGCTCCTCGATGATGCCCAAGTCGCATGAAACCGGGCGGCGGCGCGGCGTTCGAGAGACACCGCGGCCCCTGTATTTTATATAGAGCGTTTCAAAGTTTTAAAATAATAAAAAAATATAATTAAAATTACAAACCACTATTCAATTGTTTCTAGATTACAAAAAAATATATGAGTAGATAAGTATTTAATAGAACTTAGTCTATTCGCGCGTGGAGCAGACGAGCGCAGGGCTGTTCGCTCACACCGCGGCATTTTTCTTACTTCTAGCATTTTTATACCTGTCGTAACTTCTAAACGATTGCTCCGATTCGAATAATTAAAAGAGGACTTTACATGTACATAATCAACCTTGACTATGTTTTACATTTTAGTAGGATAAGGATTAATATTATTATACGAATGTCATCATCTTTAAATTCTACCCGTGTTTTGATGGACTAATTTGAACAAAAAGCGGTTATTGTGACTTAAATGTAATATTTTTGTGAGTAATGATGAGTACCTACTATGAAAATGTAGTACATTATTTTCTTTATCATCAATAGTTTTTGCAGCGCATGCCAAATAATGAATTTTATCAGGAAGTTTTTGATACCTTGAGTTACATCATACCAATTTTCGTAGAGATCTCGGTTTTTTTTTTAAATTAAATACAACTCATATTAATCGGTGATAATGAAGTTGTATATAGGTGAAAGAATTTTTAATATCGGTTCAGTAGTTTTTGAGTTTACTCATTACAACCAAACAGAAAAAATCAAATATTTCCTCTAGTTAATAGAATCAGGCGTTACTTTGCGGAAATCCATTATAGTAAAGTAGTACCCGCTCTTGAGGGAGGGCGGGCGTTCTCTTCAAAACTAGTAACTAAACTACACTAAACTAAACACACCATTTTACATTTTGCAGGCGGATCTTAGCAAATTAACTTTCTCTCCTTTACTAAATCTTTCCTCTTTATAATATTAGTTTAGATTAAATTTAGCGCAAAATTAAAACATTTATTGATTTTATTGTAAGTTGACATATTTTTTTAATATTATTCGTTTGTAGGGCAAGTAAACGATAATAATTCTTTCAGTGGCAGGATGTTAATATTATTTTCCTAGATCATACTTCTTAACGAATGTCGGAGTTGTCGTTGCACTACGTCCGAATGTAGGTATAAAAAGTAAAGTTCATACATGAGATTCCCTTCTGCAATGTCTCTTTTCTATAGATAGTTGTTCCATGTGGTGTTTGTGTACGTGCAATGCCCGTGGCGCAACCACGATACAAAAGAAATCATAGTGTGAAATCTAACCAAAATTTGACTACGTCTATGCCTTTCTCATTCAGGGCTAAGCCCACGTACGTATGTTTTAGCTATATTCCCCATTCGTATCCCCTAGGGTTTGCTAAGCAAGTCACAGTTTTAAGTACTTTTGTATTTTATCGGTGTAATGCTTAGAGAAACCACTTTAACAATAATTGGGCTGGAAAGTTTATCGTTTAAGCTCTATTGCACGACGAGAGTTAATAAAAATCTGCTCCGCTTATATGCTCCGCTTATATAACATAGGGATGTTAGACTTTTCATTCTACATCAGATGGAAACGTGATCAAGTGTTATCCAGTCATACATCTTTATAAAAAGAAGTACCTTTTTCTGTCTGTCTGTACGAACGGATTTAGCTCGGGAACTACTCTAGCGATAGACATGAATTTTACACAGCTTATAGATAATAGCTTTGGGACTACTTAGTTTCATCGTCTTTGTTTCACCTGTTCAGAAGTTATGGACATTTTTTCCATAATATTCCACAGAACTTCATCTACAGTATAGTAACAAAACCCTTGACTAATGAAGACTGCGTCTAAAATTAAAGCAAAAATAGGTAGTGCTTTTAGTCCATATGTGTTTTTTCTTCACTTTTTCATTAACCTGTCTTAACAAATCCAATGTTCCACACGAACAAAGTCAAAGGTAAAGTTAGTACTCCAAAAAGTTCATTTGTTACATAATCTGACATCTCAGGTATGTTAGTCAAGACGGCTCTATTAATATAACCAAAGTAAAGAGAAAACCTTGAAATAAATTGATGACACTAAGTAACTAAAGTACCTATACCGCGCCACACCGGGCTGATGCATTTTATCAGCTTCAATATTAGTACAAAAGGACTCTATGGATGTCCCATTAGATAAGAGAAATCCACCTTTATCAATATCTTTACATCTCCGTCCCCGATAAATGAATAAAGGACCTTCCAATCCATTCAACATTGATCAAGAACCCGTCCTTTGTTCGAAATAAAGAATAACACAGAAATATGTAAAATAATGGAGTTTTACTGTTTCGTTGAATGTTACATAGAAATGATTACGAGAGAACAGACTTAAATTTTAATAACGCAAACAGCCTTTACCGCATCACTATATTACACATTCGGTCGGTGTGTACCTACATATTGATGGTTGAGTAGGTATACACTCATACAGTGAGATAATCCGTTTTTGTAACGTAATTAATAAGGATGACGTAAACTATAACATACATACATATAGTCATGCCTTTTTCCTGTATCAGGGGTAGGCAGAAGCTACACATTTAGCTCACTTTTCGCCACCTACTTAACCTGACCCGATGGGTGGCGATCCACGCCGCCGCCATTTTAGTACGAGTCAAAAAAATCTGAATCCGCTGCGTTCCCACGAGCAGTACAGTGACAGCATTGCATATTATGTTATTCTGCACGAATAAAGGCTGTCCGTACAACAGCTTAGTCACCTCTTATGACACCTCGGTAGGAAAGAGATAGGCTCTGTTACTCTGCCGGACACCTATCGGCTAAACTATAACAAAAATAAGGCAAATATGATGATTTCTTATATTTACGCAAACACTACACATTTAAATGAAACTAATTTTACGGATTTTATCGCGTTTTATTTTATTATTTATAACCCGACGTTTCGAGTGCTTTACAGCACCCATGGTCCATGGTCGTAAAAGGCAAATATGTCTTATAAACATAATCCACTAGGTGCACTATTGATATAATATCTACAATGAGCGAATCCTTTAAAAATTATGTTTTATGCTTTCTTATTTTAGAAATATTGTGTGAAAGGTTGTCTGGAAGAAATCGCTCTTAGCGATAAGACCGCCGATTGCTGTACAATTTTATTCAATGTTTTTGTTTATTACATTTTTTTTCATGTACTTGCGTGTAATAATGTGTAAAATAAATAAATAAATATTACCTTTATACATACAATTCTTCTGTACCGCCGACCGCGTGGTCTTGTGATCAGAGTACCTGAGTTCGATTCCCTGCCGGAACCAACATGTGTACAAAAAACATTTTTTTTTTTATTCGATCCTCTGAGCAATAATCGTGTATTCTGACCACTAACCCACGCAGTCTTCGTAAAACAATGATTCAAATGTTCACATATGCAATTATTGTAATATGCAATTATACACCCCGTTTCTCATCGATGCAATACATACCGTTAAGCACCGTGTGAAACGTCGTTTTTTCTAATTAAGAACGTTGACTTTTTATACCAACCTGGAAATAAAGAAAAATTATATAAAACACGCCGTGTGGTGACAGGCTGAAATTATTATGATGATGATATAAAACAACTACAGTGTTTTTTTAATACAGAAAGGCGACGAAGCGAGCAAAACGTTCACCTGATGGTAAGTGCAACGGCTGCCCATAACAAATGCTGTGTCACCCAGAACATTTCTGTACCAAATGACACCTTGAGACATTACTTCTGAAGTCTCATATGCAGTAAATACACTAGCTCTCAGTACCCTTCCAACCGAAACACAGTAAGATTTGCACACTACTGCTTCAAGGCACAATAACTGCACTGCACTTACTTCAGGTGAACGTTATGCACGTCTCGTAACTTTCATTGAATAAAAAAATTGTAGGACCTGATAAGCTATTCGATACAATAATTAAACAAGAGCATACACGTAAGTCCTAGCTCCAAAACCCTCTCAGAAATGAGAGGAGGCCTGTGCTCAGTAGTGGGACATTTATAGGCTGAAACTTTACTTTTACTTTTATACACGTAAGAACACAAATCACTACACGTCAGGACACTGAATCCCCAGTAGTGCTGTATCCAATAAGCTGCATTCGAACGTAACATCACGCGAGCTCTAGATGACAATGATTTACGTCAGCGAATTACAAACGAGTTGCACAAGTAGCATTTTATCGACTTAAAATTGTTTACCGTATAAACAAGATCAGAAACAATAACCTACTTTATTATATAATAAGAAAAAATCCGCGGTAAGGACGTATGAGTGCCAGTTTGCGCTTGAGGCACCGTATCTCCCGGGCAGTTGACAGCTTCCGACAATATTTGGAAACTGTCGCCGTAGTCGAACATCAGCCAAGAAAACATGATCATCAGTGAAATAGGTAAATCAATTCTTGAAGTTACTAAAGTATTAATTACGATCGAAAACTATTATTAAATCTTTAAATGCTGTAACAGGAATAAAACTGCTCTTTTGCTTGCGTGCTATACCTTAACACGTTGTATTAGTTAATAACATGCAATTTAGTAGTACGAATGTGTTTAATACAGTTAAAAAATAGTGTGACGGCGTTATAAAACCTATCACCTCTCTCATATCGTGGGTAGGATTGCCATTTTTTTTAATAAATAATATATGAATATATATACCATCTTAAATAAGCCAGCCCTAAAATACGTCTAATATGCGAGGTGTATGGTACCGCCAGTTCGCCTGCTGTCTGTCTAATCTCTACCTCTAATTCATCGAACTTAGGGAAATCCTATGCCAAAATTTGCCATTAGTGTATAGGCCAAATAGTGCTGATGATGATGATGATAACGTCATTCTAAAAGACTTTGACCACGACATCTTACAAAACTACCTGAATTTGTCATCTACGCAGAATATGTTACACTGTGCGAAAAATAATGAAGATTCAAACAAAAAATTATGACCTGTTTGGACTGGAATATGCCCGGGATACATGACAGAGACCATACTTACTTAGTCACTAGGTTCTCATACATTACTCACACTTAATGTGGCTAAACAGCGTCAGCAACACCTCTGATGCTGCTGCTGTTCATTGGCGATGTGAAATCCTTGCTCCATACATAATCCTCTTATAAATTAAAGTGCCTAGTACTGTGGCCAGGTGGGCTGTCCACAGGCATGTACATTATTATACACTCAGCGTCACAAAAATCGCACCTCTCTGAGTTTGCGCGAAAAATGGCTGTAATGGCTAGAAACGAATTATATTTATATAAATATTGGTATGTTTGAAATGGGTATTTGAATAGCTTTACATTATTAATAAAAAAATCATGAAATCATTAAAACATTTATCATTATAGAGCGTCAAAAGTAAACACTGTCAAATAATCGTTAGTAAGGACGCTAGTTACACCACCTAAAAAGGGTATAAAAGGGTCGATCTGGATGAAATATGGGCCAGTCGTAATTTAGACTTTGCAGTGAACACACGTGAACAAGTAACCCAAGTAAGAAGAAGTAAAGATGGACACCAGCTCTGAAGAAGCCGCTCAAGTGATTGCCCTATTGCAGTCGGGGATGCGGCAGTATGACGTTGCTCGACAGTTGAACCTGTCCCGTTTTTCAGTTCGACGGGTGTTCCAACGTTTTCAGCAGACTGGTGGTTATGTTAGAAAACCGGGATCTGGAAGAATACGGTGCACATCAGAAAGAGATGACCGTTTCATCGTTACGACATCTTTACGAAACCGTTTTACAAATGCTGTTGAGTTGCAACAACAGCTTCGATCAACTCGGAGAACATCTGTAAGTGTTTCTACGATAAGAAGAAGGTTACACGAAAAGAGTTTAACAGCCCATAGACCTGATAAAGGTCCAAAACTTACTGCACAGCATCGCAGAGATCGCCTAGAGTTTGCTCGCAATCATTGTGAGTGGACTCTAGAACAGTGGCGGACCGTACTCTTCTCTGATGAGACGAGGGTCTGTCTCTTCTGCAATGACAGACGTAGAAGGGTCTACAGAAGACAGGGGGAGAGGTTCACACAACCCTGCTTCGAAGAATCCGTCGAATACGGAGGTGGCTCGTGTATGTTTTGGGGCGGCATTTCCGTCGACGGGAAAACGGAACTTGTGTGCGTTTCCCGGACTCGGGGTGGCCGTGGGCAAGGGTCATTAAATGCTGGTCGGTACATTACTGAAATCCTGGAGGAACATGTGGCCCCGTATGCTGGTTATGTCGGTGATGGATTCATGTTAATGCATGATAATGCTCGTTGCCACACCGCGGCTATTGTACGGGATTATTTACAGGAGGTCGATATCCCTGTTATGCATTGACCAGCACGAAGTCCAGACCTTAACCCAATAGAACATCTCTGGGATGACCTAAAACGGCGCGTGCGAGCTCGAGATACAGCTCCAGCCACTCTTCAAGAGCTCCAAGATGCGGTACTTGAAGAGTGGGAACAAATACCCCAAGAGGCTGTTGCGATCCTTGTAAGGTCCATGAAAGATCGCATGGAAGCCGTTATCAAGGCAAGGGAGGGGTAACACTAGGTTTTAAGAACTTTTTTTGTATTTATTAAGTTTTTTTTTAAATTATTAATTTGCAAATTTGTACATACCCTGTCTTTTTCTTTAATTTCTCTTTCGTCTTGTTATAAAAGTAAAATTCAATTAAAATTCCTGAAAGCTAATGAAATTACCTTTCGAATGATACCCTCGAACCACAACATTGCCATTGGCCTGTTGTGTTAAAATAGTATTTAAATTATTTTTTTCGGATGTGCGATTTTTTTTAAGCCGAGTGTACTTTACTTTAATGACGATTAATGTCTTGATTGAACTTTAACTGTAACTATTTATTCATTGATTTTGCAAAGATGTTCTTAAAATCCTTATTATCTACTTGTAAGTGGAGAAATGTATATTTTACGAAACAATAAATTAGATGAGAATGTACTTGTTCTAAATAATACACAATTACAAGTAGATTAATCTGGCCCTTATGAAGTTCTTACACTCGAAAACAAAAATTTTGAAACAATTAAGATATTTGGATCAAAAATATAATCTTTTAAATATACTTTATGTCAAATTTTATTATGAGATTCGACTTTTACGACATCCACGAGATGATGGCCTCCTCTCATGTTTGAAAGAGCTTAAGAGCTGGGAAGACTCCGCCACGCTGTGTCAATACGGATTGGTTTCCTCACGATGTTTTCCTTTCCCGCTGAGCTCGTGATAATTCGGCTCTCAAAATTGTAGAATTTAAGAGGTGCCGGAACCGAAGATTGAACTAAGGTCTTTCGCGTATGAACTTTTAAGCGAGCGACCGGTCCCTTAGCTACCGCGGCTTTTACATACGCAATATACTCGTATAATATATATATATATATATATATATATATATATATATGTATATATATGTATATATTCATACAAATAGGTTTAATATACTTAAATTCTTGTTTATATTATTTTTCCACCACTAAGTAATGAGATACATACGTTATCATAAGTTTTTAATAAAGTCAACCATTAATTTTACTTCTTCGACCTACTAAAGTAAACTGCGGTAGTATTCTTGTCTGATGTAAGAATAGAATGGTCAGTGGAAGGTTCGAAATACTGATAAAAAACAGAAAATGCAGTAAATAAAAAAAGTAACAAGATAACTGGTTTGTGTTACATAAATATCAAGGACCAACGCCAAAGCAGGGTTTTACCATTCATAAAATTTGCAAATTTTCAACGGTTCGGATTGCGCAGTGCGTAAGACCTCTGCGCTGCAGGTCGATAGTCGATTCCTGTACGATTAGTGTAAAATTTAAAGGTCAAAATTGAATGTTTTACATTATAGTTATTGTTAATTAATATGTATAGATGAATTAATAATTGTTTTCTTAACATAAATACTGAGCAGTGCTGTCCGTACCAGCAAACCGTGGTTGCTCAGGGGCTAGCCGCTCGCTTTAAATTTCATAGTACACGAGTGACCTAGGTTCGATTCCCGGTGCCGGCACCACTGCAATTGTTAATTGCAATTTTACGTGCTGATTTACCACGTGCACGTCGGTGAAGGAAAACATCGTGAGAAAACCTGCATTTCTGCCAAATAAAAATATTTCGACATTTCACGACATATTCAATGACATGACATAATCGACATGTGAAGTCCGCCAACCCACATGTGGCGGATTTCCTCAGCTCCAAAACCCTCTACCAATGAGAGGAGGCCTGTGCTTAGCAGTGAGACATTTATAGTCTGTTACTATACTTTTTTTACTTTTACTGAGCAATGACTAATATTTTTGTTAATTCATGAATATTTATTTTAATCAAATTTGTAATAGTTTTAATAAAACTAATTTTAAGGAATTTATTTTTAACGATAAACGCGATAAAATCCGTTAATATAAAAAATAATTATTAAATTACTGTTATTTATAGGTTTTCAGGCCTATGTGAACTAAAATAGGTTCAAATTATGATGATGATGATAGGTTTTTTGTACTACATCTCTACAGAATGCACAATATTGTGTTACGTATGCGTAGTTTTTAATTTTGTGAAAATATTCTTAATCAACTATCAGATGTTTGAACAAAAAATGTAATAAATATCAATTTTTTTTTAACCACATCGATGAAAGAATGATGTAGCGCTCTAGATCTGTAGCTATTGTATCTGTAGTTATAATTTATCTACGTCCTAGATTATGAAAATTCACAAATAGAAATGATATATCAAAGCCGACTAGAAAGCTCAAAGGGTGAGATATGAAAGTTTAGGTTAATCACTACTATGTCGACGCTGTCATATGAAACAGTTTTGTATTACTTTAAGCTATGTCGCTTCTAAATTAAATCGTAGGCTATTAAAGTTTGTTTCAAATGGGAACTAGAAGTTACATACATTTTACGATCGCGTCACCTAGTGGTCAGAGTACCTGACTACTACGTCGCGGATCCTGGGTTCGAAACCATGCCGGAGCCAAAATTTGTGCAAAAACACAAATTGTTGGTTTTCGGGTCCGGTATTGTTGTTATTGTCCCCGTGTCTATGACACTGCATGCGGCCTACTCATATTATCGCTTGAGCGTTTCATCGGGCGCGGTTGAGTAAGGACGATTGAGTGGCACTTGTGGCACTATAATTTCGCCTGTGCAGTTGACAATTTACGATGTTTTTCGGAAGATGTCCCCGTGATCGAAGTTCGTACAAGAGCACATCATCATCATTTCATTGAAAATCAAAGAATTTTAAAATTCGGATCTTCTTACAATAAAGGCCCGATTTAATGGTGAAACAAAATACAAAGATGAAAGCGTTTCTAAATAGAACACAAAACAAAATATGATACAGCGTTGTCTACAAAAGACAATAAAATTCTACCTTGATCAATCTCTCGGTTCGCACTCGAGATGCGCGCATAAAATACCACTACCTCCCATCCAATATTGATCAAGAGCCCGTCCCTTTGTTGGGTGAATAAAGAATGAAATAAGAATATAAAAAACAATGACAAGTTCTTTTGTATACGCAGAGTCGTCACATTGATAGGAGAAAAATAGACAATCCCATTAAAAAATAATTTAAATACGTGGTTCAGTGCATTCTGATAAACAGAAATTAGTCCATCAGAAATCCTCAGACAATTTCGTATTAATAATATTTTCAATGGTTTTTATTATTTAAGCTGGTGCTAATAGGTCAAAAAAAAATATTTATACCGAATGTTCTGATAGAAGATGTAGTAACTGAGACAGAGAAAGGGATGCTTAGATGGTTTGGACACGTAGAGAGGATGGATGAAAGAAGGTTGGCGAAATAGATTGGTGCGGCGAGTGTAAATGGCCAAGAGTCGACATAGGCGAACGTATCAGGATCAGATCAAAGACGTTTTAAGGAAAGGCCACGTCAAAATACCCGTAACCGACAAATTTATATGAAAACGCTCATGAAAATAGAAACGACGTGTGTCAAGATCGTGGCATAAGGAAAGATGTAGTCTCTGCCTACCCCGATTGGAAAGAGGTGTGATTGTATGTACGTATTAAACACAAAAAAGAGCCAAGATAATCACCTTGTATACTTAACCTTGCGTAAAGGATTAATGATATAAAGGCTTCTAAAGTTTTAACAAAGCCACTGGAACGTACAATAAATGCAATTCGCTTACACTGTTTTGTTAAAAGTAATTAAGGTTAATGGAAAATTTAACGACACAAATTTAGGTAATAAAAACTTACTAGACACAAAGCCTTAAAACTTTCAAAGTGTAATAAAGGCGCGTTGTGCATTTAGTGTGAAGCACTGCCAACTGCGGTATGTTACCATCTGGAGGACGAGAAGTGACATTAAAACATGATTTTTTTTATTTAAATATGAGTAATTCCACTCCGTGGCTTTTATTTGTAAAAAAAGTACCGACGTAACAGGTGTTTTTCTAATTAGATAAAATGACGAAACGAGCAAAACGTTCACCTGGTGATTGTTAACCAGTGATTACGCTAGCTCTCAGTGTCCTTCAAACCGAAACACAGTAACGTTTGCACACTGCTTTACGGCAGAATTACTGGCCCCGCGGTGGTACCTGCGTAGGCATACTACCTATCAACCTGATCGATTGTCTAATACTGCGGTATCTTCCAAATGTTGTCGGAAGCTATCAACTGCGCAGAAGATATTATAGTGCCAAAAGTGTATGCGCAAACACGGAGACACTCCTTCCAACCTTGAGGCGCCATATGTAACGCCCTTCCGATAAGATCGGAGTTAGGCTAAGATGCATTAACAGAGACACTAGGACAATCAACAACAACCAGAACCAAAAACTAATAATTTGTGCACATTATTTTATATGAGACATTGACGAGACAACCAGTAAACAATGTTAAAAAACAAATTTTGGCCCCACTAGGATTCGAACCTAGTAGTTGGAATATAAAAATATGGTATTTTTTTAAAACCAGATTAGGTTTATAATTTCTAGCTCTAAGGTACGTTAAAGATCTACCAACGGTTTGAAAAGTTTGACCTCTACATAGAAGCAGCAAGAAATCTGTGTTCTATATTTTTATCACGAATGTGACAATTATATATTTTACGTGTAATTTTAAATAACATCGGAATGGATGATAACAGATTTCAATGCAGTACGCCATCAGGTTGTGAAAAGAATTCGCTTTTATACTTCTTTGTTCTGTAAGTATTGCTTAGTTTTTCAAACTATAACTAAATTTAATTTCAATTTTATGTTGGTTAGCTTGTAATAGACAATACTTTCACTAGTGTTTCACCCAATTAAAACTTTACTATTCATTCCCCACTGTGCTTGTTATTACTTGATTCCACTCCTAAATTTCTAAATTTGCCATTGAAAAATACTCTTAAATATTAAGGCAATATTCTAATACTTCGGTAACATTTACTAGGAAACCATTAGGAGCCTCACAAACATACATATTCAGTGTATACCATAAATACAAAACATACCATGAAGTTCATCGAAATCGTAGTTATGTTTACTAAAGCAAATAAAAAAAGTAAAGTAACTGCATAAAAATGTCCCACTTCTGGGCACACGCGTACTCTCAATGTTAAGAGGGTTTTGGAACCGAAGAGTTCATTATTCTACTCCAGTCGGGGAACGCAACCCCGACTGGAGTATTGAGGTTTGTAACGGTGATTTCTTTTAGTTTAATACATTACAAATTATATATCATAGATATTAACCGACTTCAAAAAAGAGGAGGTTTTCAATTCGACTGATTTTTTGGGCGTATGTTACGCGATATATTCGCTAGTAATGAACCAATTTCAGTTGGATTGTTGGTCCCATACTGGTGGTGGGATCCACGAGAAAATCATGAAACACTGTTACACTGCAAAAGTTAGTGTACCTACAGCATTAACAAAAATTTAAACGTACTATAAAAAACATTAAACTATATACTAGCTGTTCCCCGTGATTTCACCTGCGTAAAATAAACCGACCACATGATTGCGCCGTAACACATGGTTACTCTGAACATTCACAGGCTGTGGCATGCCTATAATCTTCTTTATAAGAGGCTATCTCATGAAAAAATGAAAGAATTCCTTACATACAAACTCTCTAGCTTTATTATAGATAAGGTGTAACGTAAAGACGTGAGAACTACTATGAATTTCATAAACCACTTATTAAGATATTCAGAGAAATATTTAACACTAAACCTACCAGAGAGGACAAATGACCGCTTTTGACACTAATCAAAATTGTTAAAAGTAGCATTCTATAATAATCCATCATATTTTGTTTTCTTTGAAATCAGTTCGTATCTTCATACTTTTGATGTTTAACTACCATACTATATATATATATATATATATATATATATATATATATATATAAATATATATATAATGTCGGTAGGTTTAGTGTTAAACTGCCATGAACTAAAAAAATAATGACCAAAATGCAAATTAAAGCCGCACGTCCATCCGTATAGCGTCTAATATTTACACTTTTTCAAATTTTTCAGAAACCATAAATATTTCCTAAAAAAAATGTAGCTTAGATTAGTCTCTGAAAAGTCCTCTACCTGACAATGGCAGTCGTGTCAAAATCTATTCGGCCGTTTCGGAGAATTTAATAAGCCGTGTTTGAGTTTTGGTATTCTGCAAATTACCATATGAGATTAAGAATTAGTTTTGATTGCGAAATCACAGGCAGACATTTCATTTTTTTGTGTAAATAGATATGATTTTCATGTATCTGTATAAATTGGTTTGGAAAACTACATTGTATTTAGAAAACCGTTATTTTATATAAGCAAGTCTTTAAATGAAGTTCTCACCAGCATAGGCTCGCTGGTAGTAAGTTCCCTTTACCATACGATTTTTGACGATATTCGATTTTCAATCATTAAATTATCAGTCATAAATAAATCAAATGTACATACATCATACATAGCTGAGATTACGATGTTTATGGTATAAGAAATGTTGTTGTTTAGGTTTATGGATCGTAATAAGCTTGATGGCAGTGTTTTTAACCTTTTATGGTTCACGACTTGTGTGTTAAAATTTATCGGGATATACTCGTATTTTCCTTTAGACTTATTTCAACGGCCGATATTAGGATATCTAATTATCGTCTAAAGAACAATTCGCCTGTTTATTCTATATATGAAATTAATTACAAACATACAGTCACGCCTTTTCTTATGTAAGGGGTAGGCAGAGGCCACCCACTTTTCACTCTCGCGGGAAACGAGACGTGTTGGGTGGCGAACCACGTAGCCGCTATTTTGGTACAAATCAACCAATTCTGTCTCGCCTTTGCGTTCCCAAGAGGCGTATAGGGAGAGCATTGCACATGACAGTGTTATTCTGCACGAATCAAGGCTGTCTGTAAAATATCTTGGTCGCCTCTTACGACACCTCGGTAGTAAAGAGGCAGGTGCTATTATACTCTGCTGGACACCTATCGGCTGATTACAAGAACAAATGTTACATAATCTTTACTATTTTAACCATAAGCATAACAGTTAACAATAAATAACAAGACCGCATATTTAAATCCTTCGGAATCCTCAACAGTGTGTGATCCAATAACACGCACTCAACTACGATCCCGGCTGCAATACATACAATAATTTACGTCACACTTGTTACGCAATGTATAATCAGCTTTATAGCAGCTTAAGTTATAAATGGTAGCTCCTTTTACCGCACGTGGAAGACTTCATTAATGTAATGTAACTGTAACAACGAGTCGATCTGTAACTAAAAAATACAATTAAGAAACACTGGTGGTAGGATTCCTATGCAGGAATCCGTCTTAGTAGGAACCACCGCAGTGCCAGTTATTCTGCCGTGAAAGTGTAGTGTGCAAACATTACTGATTTGGTCTGAAGGGTACTGGGACCTAGTTTAATTAAAAAGCATAAGAGACTTAAGAACTGATGTCTCAGGTTGAAGAGCGCAGTGTGCCACAGAGAAATGTTCTAGGTGAACGGTTTGCTCGTCTCGTAACTCTCTCCAATAAAAAAACATGTCTAAATGTATCTAAAATGGACTTTGATTCTAAAAAACATCTCTCACAAGGGACAAAACATACAGTTTTGTGTTGTTATGTTACCTTGAAATTGTCAAGCTCGGATAAGCAGGTATTCACTGTCACCTACCACAAAAGGCATGCCAATAATTAAGAGGTTACTCACATGTTCAACTTACTCATATTAAAATTTTCATTACGTCAAATAGAGTACACTGACCGTTACGAAAACTACTGTGAGTGACAAAGTCATTAGTCAATAGAAAGGGACAAACGCTGACAAGAATTACGTTAGACATCCTACACAGGAACACGGGCTTCTTTTTTTTTATAGAGTTTTAAAAAAGGCCGCTTCACTGGTCCAGGCCGGGCGGAGCACGTGACAAAAAAATCAAGACCAAAAAACAACTTCAGTTGTGCCGGCATTTTATAAAACACTGTTTGCGCCCCAAGGATTTTTTAAAATATAAAAAAAAATACAAAATAAGCCTTTACTAAGCTATACATTCTGTCGGTACAACGTTGCGTGCGATAATTTAGATTGATAGGCGCAGCATAGCGCTCTTCCCTCCAGGAGTTAGGTTGCTTCCTCTGAAATAATATTCGTGAAAGGCGGCAATTTTTGAAGTGAAAACTTCTTCAGAATCGTTGTGATTTGAACTCGATAAAACGAAAAAGCAAAACTAAAAAGAGACAAATGTATACATCTAAAGGATTTAGCCTGCGAGAGAATGAGATAAAATACAGTATACAGTGTTTCCTATTATATTTATTTTTCGAATTCGTTTAATCTTCGATTTCTTCGTAGATTTTGCTCTCATTGGTTTGACAATAAGATCAAAAACAGTAATTGACGCTGTATTTCAAAAATAGATTGATCAAATTCAAACAAAAGCATTTCCTACTTTAGTTACCATAACCCACTCGTGTCATTCGTGGAAATTGAAAGCTTGGAGTCTGTATAATATGTAATGTAGAACGAAATGTAAAATAATATTTAAACTTTGTAACAACCTTATAATAAATAAACCCTAAAATGTTTGTTTTTCATTCACTACCTTATATTCACTATTCACTAATTTAATACGATATTGAATAGTTAATACGATGATGATGGTGATGAATGTAAGACCTATGCATCTACGAAGTTTGACGGTTTTACCGTTGTTGCCACGCTTGGCTGGTCGGCGAATGCACTTAGACGCTGTTCTTATGGGTGTCAGGTGGAGGGTCTAGATAATTTAGATCATATTTGAATATTTCCATCATCTGTCGGAGGCAAACAGTTTTTTAACATTTTCCTAACTCGACTTTTAGGAGTAAGATGTAATGGTAGATTCTCTTACGTCGCTACTACCTGACATGTACCCCTGGTTTATAATGTCCACGGTAATATTTTTCGTCGCCTTCGTAAAATCAGTTACGCCTTAGTATTGCATTCATTTTATGAAATAAAAATGACCCATGGTCGGATTTCTCTGGTATCGCGGATGCGGTTTTTCTGACATAAATTTCAAGTGCACAAACTGTCGGCAAAATCCCCCTAAAATGAGAATTACATATTTTTGTGGCAATCTATGGCGGAGGCCTATGTTCATGAGTGGCCTAGTGATAGGTTTATATAGTGATGATGAAGATTCGATTAACGCTATACAATCAGTGCATTACTAGCATGAGCAAGAGGTCTTTCGCTTCCCTATTTCAGAAGCATCCATTTTTACCCATTCGAAGAAAAATTTAACAATACAATTGTGGGAAGTTTTGGATACAAAATCAAAAACATAATGTTCACATTAAACATCGACTCTAAAATCAGATTGTATATTTATTTTGTAAATATAACGTAGTATTTTTTTATTGGATTAAGTGACGAGACGAGCGAAACGTTCACCTGATGGTAAGTGAAACGTCTGCCCATAACAAATGCTGTATCACCCAGAACATTTCTGTGTGACACCACACAGCGCCCGTCACCCTGAGACACAAGTTCTTAAGTCTCATATGACCAGTGATTACACTATCACTCAGTGCTCTTCAGACCGAAACACAGTTTTTATTTTATTGGATAAAGTGATGAAACGAGCAAAGCTTTCACCTGATGGTAAGTTGCGTCTGCCCATAACAAATGCTGTGTCGCCCAGAAAATTTCTGTGTGACACCACACTGTGTCCATCACCCTGAGACATAAGTTCTTAAGTCTCATATGCCCAGTGATAACGCTAGCTCACAGTGCCCTTCAAACCGAAACATAGTAATGTTTGCAAACTACTGCTTCACGGCAGAATAACTGGCCTGCGGTGGTACCTACCTAGACGGATTGCGGCATAGGAATCCTACCACCAGTATAAATGTTACATAACAAAATCATCTAGTGAATATTAATCCATTACAAACATATAAGACTAATATTACGGGCAAGACAACGTAATTAGGGGAGTAAAATATTGTGTAACATTTAACTTTATGCTTGGGCAAATGTCGCTTTCCAGCAGTTCGTTAATTAAAGTGGAGCGCGCGCCAAATGTTTACTTGCGCAGTAATCTCTGACAGACGTGCGTCTTCGGTTCAAATGCTAATATGTGGACCTAAGATGAACTGAGAATGAAACAGGAAGTACCAGCAATGTCTTTGTACGGTGACTTATGTGATCTATGAACTTGTAAGTTGCCTAGAAATAACGAATATTCTTTTTTTGTATATACATACAGTCACGCCTCTGTAAAGGGTCAGCGGAGTCGGCGGACCACGTCGTCGTCATTTTGGAACGAGTCAAAAAATTCGTGAGGGACTGAACAGGCGACCACAGACCAAATTAGATCGAACAGCAAGCGGGTGTCATTTGTTTTTCAAATTCTCAGTGTATTTAAATAAACAGTACCTTCCATGTCTCTAATCAACTTTAATTTTGTGATCGGACATATGGACTCTAATTGACATGACCTTAGTATAATATGCTAACATTGTACAAAAATATGAATGAAGGGCACTTAATGAACCGAACCGTTAGAAATAATTTATTGATGATCGAAGCACCACAGGATGTTTTTTCCTAGCATTCGTTAACGGGGTATTCTTATAACCGACTTGTAAACTAGCCCCTTTAGTTTGATGGGCACCCTGCTAGCTCCTGTGATCTCGCGCCACTTGAGCCATGCGTATTAATCAGTGAATGTATTATTTGAGATACAAACATCGTATAAATTTTTTTATTATTTTAATGCAGCCCTTGCATTGTTACCTTCAATTTAATAAATGTTGCATAACCAATAGTTCATACAAGATACGTTGATTATTTATGGAATATTTTAATCTTTGTATCTTGATAACAAATGATGTTCTCCTAGCCAATTTCGACCACGGCGACAACTGCCGACTACTGTCGAGAGCCATCAACTGTGCAGGAGATATTATAGTGCCACAAGTGTATGCGCAAACACAGAGGCACTCACTCGTCCCAACTTACCCGCGCCCGATGTAACGCTGATGCGATAAGATCGGAGGCAGGCTAGGATGCAGTGTCAGAAACACGGGGACAATCACAACACAACCAGACCCGAAAACCAACAATTTATGTTTTAGCACAAATGTTGGCTCCGGCTGGGATTCGAACCCAGGAGCCGCGGCTTAGAAGTCAGGTACTCTAACCACTAGGCCACGCGGTCGTAATATTTAGTTACAATGCTAGGTTAAATCATAATTATACGTCAGTCAAAAATTCTTACTATTATCTATGCAAAAGTTTAGGCACACGTAGGTAGTTATGTTCTTTTCTTGCTGGTATAATTGTCCATAGTCGTAGTTATTTTTAAAAAATACTTTGTATATTCACGCTGTGGTAGGATTCCTATGCAGGAATCCGTCTAGGTAGGTACCACCCCAGGGCCAGTTATTCTGCCGTGAAGCAGTAGTGTGCAAGCATTACTGTGTTTCGGTATGAAGGGCACTGTGAGGTAGCGTAAACACTGGACATTTGAGACTTAAGAACTGATATCTCAGGGTGACGGGCGCAGTGTGGTGTCAGGTTGTGTTCTGGTTGACACAGCATTTGTTATGGGCAGACGTTGCACTTACGTTCCTGAAGGTTGGGGCCGCGCCTGTCCCTTTCCGTTGCGGATGCGCCCTTAGGAATGTGAAGGTTCTATGTGACACCGCACTAAGCTCTTCACCGTGAGGCATCTGTTCATTAGTCTCTCTTTTAACACAATAGACTCCTTTTTTCCTTTTTTCTTTTAACCTCTTAATATGTTTAGGAAAATCGCTGCTTGATGACAGACGAACTGGCACCCCAACTGGCCCAGTCCAGTGCCAGTTATTTTGCCGTGAAGCAGTAGTATGCAAACATAACTGTGTTTTGGTTCGAAGGGCACTGAGAGCTAGCGTAATCACTGGGGATATGAGACTTAAGAACTGATGTCTTTGGGTGACGAGCGCAGTGTGGTGTCACACAGAAGTGTTCTGGATGACACAGAATTTGTAATGTTTAGACGTTGCACTTATCATCAGGTGAACTTTTTGTTCGTTTGTCACTTAATATGGGGTCACCTAAGCATATTCTGCATAGGGCTTCTACCATCTGTACTTTTAACATTGAAATATTTTCCTATATAAAATAATAAAAACTGTTTAACAAGGACTGCATGAAAAATATAAGGTTATTTTGAAACTTTAATATAATACTAGTCGTCGCCCTGTGGTTGAAATTTGACCGTAATTCATATTTTTTTACGTTATTGAGATTTGAATAATTATTTGTAGGCATATTTTAAAATTGTATGGCGACAACCTCTTTACTGACATTGGCAGTATGAACATAAACAAACGAAAGAATTGACATTGACAACGTAAATAATGATTTTTTTATTTTTGTTTAATTTAATATATTTGTAACACTTATATACACATAAATGTTAGTTTCAACGCTTCTTCTTCACACAAACTATAACTTTGCCAAATCTCACACACCTCCAAGCGCGCAATTAAGCTTAAAAATGGGTCTTCACGTATTAATGTAAAGATGTCATCTGTCAATTCGAAATTAAATATGTGAAGTTTCGGCAGTACATACTTCGCCGATAGTCCCTGCTAACTTCTGCTATAGATTGCAGATGAACTTTTAATCAAAAACAGTGTACTTAGTATGGTGCACGACATGCACGTGTCCAGGGTTTGCCGTCGAATTTTTAGATAACTTCAGTTTAAACATTAAAAATGTACAACAAGAAGAATTAACTTATGAATTCATTTCTAGTTTTGCCGATTTGTAGCGGCTTAAGAGAATCTACCACCCCATCTTATCACGTGGGTGACGGAAAAGTCGACAGAGAGAAATTAAAAACCTGGTGATGGCCAGCAGCATCTTCCTGGAACTTCTAAACAAATAAACTGTGATTCACTTCTAAATAATAAACATATATACTTTTCATATTCAGTAATCTATCGTGTTTTCTTATGGGAAACAGTGACATTCACCTGATGGTAAGCGCAACGTCTGCCCATAACAAATGCTGTGTCACCCAGAACATTTCTTTATTCTGTGTGACATCACACTATGCTCGTCACCTTGAGACATCATTATGTATATATGCGCAGTAATTACACTTGCGACCACTGCCTTCAGGCCGAAATACAGTAATGTTTGCACACTACTGCTTGACGGCAGAATAACTGCGGTGGTGCGAATACCCACTAAATGAATGAATCTTACCAATAGTTCACATATACCTTGAAGTCATCACGGGAAAGCTACACTACTAGCGAGAAGCTTCTGTTTAGCAGAAGACTGCTCAGAGTCTGATATTAGTAAGGGTTTAAAAGTTTAACTTTTCATTCGCTTCAATTTCTTATTTATTACTTTTCAATGCTTTACGTACCAAAATATCGTATGTGTTCTTGCAAAAGATTATTTTCGTGGACATTTACCTGAAAATAAAAAATAAGATTAGAAAACGAGTATTATAATATGCAATTATTATGCAATTATATATAATGCAATTATATCATTTTCAAATATAATTGAAATTGTACCTATATCATAAATGAAGAAAAAACCCCCAACCGCACCTATGGCGGTAAGTGAAAATCAGTGTTTGCTTCCTTGTCTGCAATATGTGCACTGAGCTACGGCTTAAATAAACTGTGCCGAAAAAAGTTATTTTTTAATTAAGTTTATGTTTTTTGTATTTTTTTTAATATTTGTGTGTTCTGTAAGGATATATATAATAAACAACTTTCTTTCCATCTATCTAAAAATATTTCGAGTACATTTGAAGTCCTCCAACTGGAGCAGCGTGGTGGACACTTCCCAATTCCAAAGCCCTCTCAAAAAAGAGAGGATCCCTGTGCTCGGCAGTGGGACATATATATTTAGTTTTAGATGACAGACTAAGTCAAATAAACCTTAATTTTTTTTAAGATTTTATATATACACACCGGCACAATTAGCGGAACGTTAAAAAAGGCATAGTCTAGAAATAATAACGTGTTTAGTAAAACAAATAATAATCAGACTTGAAGTATCAAACTGATAAACATCTCTTAACATAAAATTTAAGAAGTTTTTAACGAAATTTTATTAAAAATAATCAAAATAAAAAACACGATTTTGTGGGAACACAAACGTAAATTAAAGATTAGTAAGATTTTAACACTAAATAAATTAAAGACTAATAACGTGTGACTAATCCCCCTCGTGCTAACGTTTCCATCCTTCTGGGCATGCTGCGAATTATGTTATCTATTGTATCTTGGGACAAGCTCTGCCACTCTTCAAGTAATGCGTTTTGCAGTTCTCTCTGGTTGTTGGGGGTAGTATTCATGGATATAACACTTTCCTTTAACAAGTCCCAAACATGCTCTATAGGATTCATATCCGGGGATCTTGCTGGCCACTGCATCACTGTTATACCCACATGGTTTAGATACGCTTGGATTGAGCGAGCACTGTGAGCCCGAGCATTATCCTGCATCAAAATCAAACGTGCCATAAATATCAAACAAAACAAAGAAATTAAATAGTTTGTTTAACAAAAATGCTTAGGATTTTATTCATATAAAACAGCATCGTTCCTGCTCAAAATGGTAAAGACGTTGAAAAGATTAAAGGAAAATGTTCAACGACTTCCTTTTATATGCCTTTTATAATTTCCTTTGGAAAATTAAAAAAATAACATCAAATAATATTAAAAATTAAACCTAGTAAGATATATTATTTATTCATTCTTAATTGTAACACCTTAATCTAAGGAATACAATGGGTGGACTTAATGCCTAGAGGCAGAGAGGAGAGTCAACCTTAGATGACTTGAAAAATGATTGCAGGTGTAATGTTTGTAAAACAAAACTGTGGTGAAAATATAAACACTACTACTTACTAATATATAATAATATAAAGAATAAATATACATATCCACAAAATTAACATAGATGAGTATAATACACAAATAATAAAGAAAATAACAGGTGAAATTAAAGAATCAGTTTGCCTCCAAACAATGTTGTCTATAAAATATTTTGAATGAGGTTTTGTTGAAAGCATTCCTGATATCATCAGGAAGGGCGTTTCAGAACCTGGAGGTCTATTTTGTAGCTCTGGTAGCTTTCGTAATCGGTTTTATTTTGACGTATGAAGCCCATTCATTGGTTAATGGGATGAAATGAAACCGATCACGAAACCAACCAGAGTTACACAGTAGACTCCCCCGAATTATGTAGTGTAGTAGTGTAGCCTGAACTGTGAAATAAGAGCTGACGAATCCACGACGATGCTGTGGAATACAAATCTTTATACGATCATGAGTCCAATAAAGAAATTGGACGTTATCTTTTAGACAAGACGGGGAATTAGTATCGTGTAAAAGTGAGTAAAGTACTAAAAAAATTGTGGAGCTACGCTTTTGACGAATAGAGAGCCATTTAAGCTTAGCAAACACAGTTATGTATAGTGTTTAGGTACTAATCCACACACATATTTGCACCCGCCATCATTTTTCTAGTCTCCCAGGGTTGACTGGCAGAGAATTTCTCTAGGCATTAAGTCCGCCCATTGTACTCCTTAGATTAAGGTGATTCAATAAAGATTAAATAAATAAAAAATCCACAAAATGTAGTAGTGAAGAAGTTGCGTCCATAAAGATAAGCCTCACGACGTATTAAAGGACATCCTTTAATATGTCGTGAGGTTTTAGGCTAACCGACCCCCTCCTACCAGCACGCGGATATTTTAGACACAAATTCGCTCGCTCGGGTTTTTACGTGGCCGCACAATCAATTCATTATTGGTAAAAAATATTTTACTCCTCACAGATTAAATTAATTTTTTTCGTCGCACGTAAAAATACACTTGATTGTATTTTTTCGTGTCTTATTTGTGATCATTGTTCCGTCAAACTCCTACTGCACTTTCCTTCTAAACCTATTATAATAAAAATATGGCCTGTACCATACTATAGCTGGGCGTCATCTACTTTCTGTCTACTCCGGAAAGAACTGTAAGCGTAATGATATTAAACTAGATGTTATCTAATCACATTGCGGTTGGTATAAAAATAACAATAATATTAACAAATTAAGCGCTTAAAGTAAAAATAGATCAATATTTTTTTTTGCATTAACAGATGAACCTGAAATATTTCCAGAACAATGGATAACCAACTAAATGAGATTTAGGGATAAAACAAACAACCCATATCCACCGGACTATACCAATTCTACTCGAGACGGCCCGATAGCCTTTGGTAGTAATCCAGGATCACAGACCCTTTTCTTTAAAGAGGAGAGGGGGTCGCAGATTCAAATCACATTTGGGACAAACATTTATATATGTATATCTTGGACGTTTCCTATGTATGTATACTTATTATATTACCACACAGTGTCCAAAATACAGGGAATCCTAGATCCAAACTGGATGATGTAACGTTCTACACAATTTCACTGCATGTGTGTTTACTTCCGACATAACAGCAATTGCAGCGGACGCAATTAAAATCTGTACTAAAACAATTAAATTGCCGACGACGGGAAACATTCGCCGCAACACGAGCGCGGTCGCCGCCGGAGTCTGGGCGCAAGTCATTACGATTAATTAAGAATCAGTTTTATTCTGTTAGAGATTGTACACAATACAGTTTCCCCATTTTTATGCAACACTGGTTTCATAATAAACTGAATTATTATTAAACACTTCCTACTGATGGTGGGGTTCATGCACAGCACCTCAGTGTCAGTTATTCTGCCGTCGAGCAATGATGTGCAAACACCAACTGCGTTTCGGTTGGAAGGGCATTGATGCTAGTGTAATTACATATGAGACTTAAGAACTGATGTATCATGGTTAAAATGTAGGGTGCTCCTACACATTAGTAGGATTTCTATGTAGGAATCCGTCTAGGTAGGTACCACCCCAGAGCCAGTTATTCTGCCGTTAAGCAGTAGTGTACAAACATTACTGAGTTTCGGTCTGAAGGGCACTGAGAGCTAGTGTAAGCACTGGGCTTATGAGACTAAAGAACTGATGTCTCAGGGTGACGGGCGCAGTGTGGTGTCACACAGAAATGTTCGTGGTGACACAGCATTTCTTATGGGCAGACGTCTAACTTACCATCAGGTGAACGTTTTGCTAGTTTCGTCAATTTATCCACAAAACAATAAGAATATTGCCGGGGAAAGAAGGTAACACCGCACTGTTATGGACAGGCATGGCACTTACCTTCAGGGGAACGATTTGCTCACCTCGGGACTTACTTCCATTAAAAACAAACTGTACAATATTACATAAAGTAACATACATACATAAAATCACACCTCTTTTTACTCATTGGGGTAGGCATAGATCACGTTTTTTTTTACTTGCTACGATACTGAAACATCTTCAATCCGGTGCCTGTCTTATCCGACACCCCCTGTAATCCGACATGCTATTTTTATTGTATGTATATGAAAATGATTCGTTGATTGATTTAACAGTATGCAACTTTTTTTTATGATATGATAGCAACGAAGCCGTACTAAGGAGTACGACTTCGTTGCTATCATTGCTATTGCGAGCCAAGGAAGCTACCCGAACGTGGTGTTTGGGCCGTGGCGTTATTATATGCCCACGGAGTATACCCGACCAACGGACGACACGTGCTAAAAGACTGAAAAAATGTATATCACATTTATGAGGCGTACTGTCGTTTGTGTCACTTTACAGTAAACCCTCGGTAATTCGGCCCCTGTCTTTTTTTATATTGGATAAAGTGATGAAACGAGCATAACGTTCACCTGATGGTAAGTGCAACGTCTGCCCAAAACAAATGCTGTCACCCAGAAAATTTCTGTGTGACACTAAACTGTGCACATCACCCTAAGACATAAGTTCTTAAGTCTCATATGCCCAGTGATTACGCTTGCTCACAGTGCCCTTCAAACCGAAACACAGTAATGTTTGCACACTACTGCTTTACGGCAGAATAACTGGCCCTGGGCCACCCCATACGTACCTACCTAGACGGACACCTTTTAATCGGACATGCGATTTATATGTATGTGAAAATGTTTCGCTACTGATTGATTGAACAGGATACAACTTTTTGTTATCTATCGTATTGTTTTATTAAGAAATTGGACGTATAGTATTCAATTGATACATCGTGTCACCTTCATGAGTTGTCGGATTACAAGGTATTTCTCTTTACTATATTCCGGACTGCCAGGGGTCGGTGGCAGGACACCGTTGTCCCACAAATTTATTAATCCGACACCGCTTTGCAAACACATTTGTCGGATTACTGCTGGTCCACTGTATTTCCGGGTTTTAATGTTTTCGATTCACTGCGTCTTTAACACTCCCTCATACTGATCAAGCATACTCCGTTCAATACACCATATAATCATACACCGTTCATACTGATTAAAATTCTGTCAGATACTCATAAGGGGGAAAGAATGCTTCTGTGGTTGCTTGTGTGATTTTTGTCGACCCTTGGCATGTCTCTTGATCTTTAATATAAATAAAATTCTAAAAATTGTTGTATACACTATGAATAATAACTTAAAACAGTAATAAGAAACTATTAATGATAAAATACATTGTTATAGATTCAGTAGAAGTAAGAACTTCTTGATTCGTTCCAAAACGGCGGCGACGTAGTTCGCCACCCGTCATGTCTCGTTTCCTGCGAGATCGAAAAGTGGGCTACGTGAGTAGCCTGCCTACCCCTTTTATGGGAAAAAGGCGTGACTGTATGTATTTAAATTCTATGGAAATTGAAATTCTTTTGAAAATGTCGAAACTCCAACGTCCCGAAAACAGTACCTACAAATAAAAGTGAAATAGTGATGGTAAGTACTGAAAATAAACGACGTTCCGCACACGGCTTCAACGAAATTGATAAAGTAATTACAGACCACCTCAAAATTTCACTCAACCCTCCGGACAACTACACGCAAGCCGTAATGATTCGTTTGCTTACTATGTAAACAAGTCGAACCCTGTAATTCGAATATAAATTCTGTTCATGTTTTTTTAAATAAAATTTGTTTATTCAAGAATCATCTAGTAGTGATGTGCACTGCACTGTGTGTGTCTATTACTTATGACTCTCGATTATGTAATGTGTACCTATTAGTTTCTAGAATAACTGTATATCTGCCCTGCTCTGTCCCATATAAATAGTATAAAAAATTCAACATCAACGATGGTCAACGATAATTTAACATCTTTCAAGGGAGAAGACTTTTTATTTGAACTATACACTTATTTCTTTTATTTATAATAGATTACAGAGGAGAGCAACATACAGAAAATACATTTTATTCTTTGATAATCAGTATACTCGACTACGGCGACATGTTCAGGTATGATCCATACAGAATTTAGACAGTGGTCACTTCGGTCATTCGGTCTTGAAACTATACATTTATATACACTATTTTTAAGATAGAAACACCAACAGGAGGAGAAGCACTGATTGTGCGTACACTTTCGCGAGATGTGAAACACTTCATAATAATTTTCCTTTCGTCTAAAGTTTCATGGATGACTGCGAGAGCGAGTGAAGAAGCCGAACAAATATTTTGCTTGTAAAGTAGCTAAAGTCTGCGTCATAAATATTCAAACTTAGTGCGAGAAGGAAATCGGATAGTATGAAGAGAATTGCACGAAACAGATGAAACAGTTGGAGAACGCTATTTTCCTCTCCTTGCTGAGAAGTCATTAATATTTTGCTGTAGTATAATAACGTAATTCTATTTATAGGTGTTCTTTAAGAGAAGCTGTACCCGCTACTTTGATATATTTAACTCTCGAATTGATGTAAATCCAGAATCGTGGGAGATATTGCAATGTAATAAAACCTAAGTTAATTTAGTAGAAGTTATGTAACTTATATATC
The DNA here is from genome assembly GCA_019845155.1 of Luehdorfia chinensis. Taxonomy (NCBI): domain Eukaryota; kingdom Metazoa; phylum Arthropoda; class Insecta; order Lepidoptera; family Papilionidae; genus Luehdorfia; species Luehdorfia chinensis. The sequence goes on along the minus strand of JAHVAK010000006.1, from coordinate 1,721,167 downwards.
AATAAATTTAGCTCATTTCAAATTATGTCTATTTACATAGTTCTCTTATATCTCCGACTGGGATTCGAACCCAGGTCTCGCAGTACAGAAGTCAGGTACTCTGGCCACACATTCGGCATTATCAAACATCCAGAATTTAATTATCTAAAATACATTGGAGACAAGTATTTTGAATGCTATACATCGCAATGGTTTTCCATTATTTGACTTAAGTCTGTACAAAAGTTTAAAAAAAAGTCAAGTTTCAGCCTATAAATGTCCCACTGCTGAGCACAGGCCTCCTCTCATTTCTGAGATGGTTTTAGAGCTAGGAAGAATCCGCCACGCTGCCCCAATGCGGGTTGGCGGAATGTCTGTACAAATCGAAGCATAAATGAAGGTTGACGAAAAAGGAAAACTGAATGCATCATTTAAGCGACTTTCAAATGTATACTCAAAGTAGTAGTTGTTTAAACATAGTAAGTAAATTTGCGATTAGAAATAGTAGTCACGCGTCACCAAACTTACATAGCTAAGGGTCGCTGACATGCGTAACAGTTATTCTGATATAAATTTCTACCACATTACGTGATCGATCAAACACCACAGACAAGCAATGAGTGGAAAATCGATTAGGGAACGCCCGCGCATAATTTTTTTTTTTTAATATTTACATTAAGCCCACAACAAACAGGAAACTTTTTATAAGCAACATTTCACATAATTCTGTTTGGAGAAAATATTGATTAACTAAATATTTTCTCGGATACTGCAAATCGCACGAAATGTCGCGAAGAATACTAAAAATATTTTTAGTCTTTATAAATAAATTTATGACATCCATATTATTTATTTAAATTGCTATGCACAGAAATAGTACAATTGGCGGTCAACCATAAGGCGTGAGTTCTCAACTATAAAATTCAAACGTTGTAATTTAATATATATATACAAAAACAACAAATATGGAGATGCCGTCAATCGCATTTGAATTAAATTATAACGTTATGACACGGCGACCACTTCTGAATACTATCGGAAGCTATCAACTGCGCGGGAGATATTATAGTGCTACATATGTACGTGCAAACACAGAGACTCACTTGTCAATTCTACCCGTGCCCGATGGTACAGTTATGCGATAAGATAGGAAGTAGGTTGTAATCCAGTGTCAGAGACTAGGGGAGAATCCCAACACAACCAGACCCTAAAACTAACAATTTGTGTTTTGCGCAAATGTGGCTTCCGCTGGAATTCAAACCCAGAACCCGAGGCGTAGAAGTCAGGTACACTGACCACTAGGCCACGCGGTCGAGTCAAAGAAGACAATTACCTGACTAAAGTAAAACAAAACGTTTGTGTGATTCGTTTAAGTGACGAGAATCGAACCTTTCATTGAAAACGAGGTCGGTCTCTTTATCGACCTTGATTCTTCACCGCTGATACTTTATTGTTTACTGGCGGTAAGATTTCTTTGCAGGAATTATCGTGTCTGTACCGTCTCTGTACGTGCCAGTAGCGCCAGTTACTCTGCAGTCAAGCAATAGTGTGCAAACGTTTTTTTGTTCCGGTCTGAAGAGCACTGTTAGGTAATTTATTTAAGTAATTATTGGGAATGTAGGGAGCAAAAATATATATATATATGTAAGATGCAGATGACCGCTACAGTGACCGATTATCTTCGGGTGAACTGCACGCTCATCACTCATACATAAAAATACGAGAGGGTACGCCGCAGGTGCTAAAAAATGGTTGCCAGAAAAGGCGTAAACACGACTTTAATGAAACAATTAAATAGTACCTAAAACGCCACCGACGGAAGGAGGGGCAAAACCGCTAGCAAATTTCATTTCACCCTTTTCGTGCGTTTCTTACACCCTTAAACAATAAAACGTGGTTTTTCGACATCCCTTGTACATTTATATTTTTGCTAGCCAAACCTCACAGGATCTCTTTGTTTCACGTTGTGGGCCCCAATTCTACTAAACTAATCGCTTCAAAATGACAATGACATCGTCGCAGAACGACGTTTAGTATTCTACTAACACATCGTTTTTCAATGATCGCCGTTGCTATGACAATTTGAAATCATGGTTACATTTCGTATTCTCTTATTGTTATTTGTATAATATTCTAATAATTATTTGATCGTCATGGTATTTATAATTTACAGTTGTAATGGTTACACTGGTTAGATTGATATCTACTAAAGAAAATATGCCATTATGATACCATTATCATGCCATTGAAAATTTAGCAGCATAGGAAAATAACAACAATCGTAATAGAATGATAATGACATGATAATGGTATAGTATCATAGTATTTTTTCTTATAAAATAGTAGAATTGGGGCCTACGGCACCTTGAAGCCGTAGCATGGAGTTTTAAAGCCTAGAATCCTCCTTAATAAACGGGATGTCTAATACAAAATATTTCTTCAAATCGGATTAGTATTTCCGGAGAGTAGCGCGTTCAAACCAACAAATTCTTCAGCCTTATTGTATATAAATGTAGATAAAGTTAAAGTATAAAGACGTAAAAAAGAACTATGAATTTTCTAAACCACTTAAGACATTAAAAGAAATATTTAAACTACCGCGCACTAAAATAATAATGACCAAAATGCAAATAAAAGCCGCGCGTAACACGTCTATCCACATAGACCATAATTTCTACGGTATTTCAAATTTTGCGCAAGAACCCTAAATGTCCAAAATAACAATAGCTTATATTGCTCTCTGAAAAGTCCTCTACCTGCCAATGAAAGTTCCGTCAATATCGATTTTGCCGAAAAAGACTGATTTTTTTTTAAAAGCGTGCTTGAGTTTATCTTGCAAATTACCATATAAGATTAACAAAAAATATTTATTGCGAATCACAGACAGAAACTTCAGTTTTATTTATTTGTATATATACCACTGTTTTTCACAAACAATTATGGAAATGTATTCCCGTGAACTCCAAATCCATCCGTGATATTTTTGCCATAAAGGAATTAAAACAAAGTACTATGTTGAACTTTTGTTTTTATTAAAAGTGTTGACGTTTTGGCAGTTGCCATTAAAATAAAATGCGGTGCCGGTTTAAGGTTAAGGTACATATTACCTACGTCTTTATATGACAAGTTCATAAACCGGTATTTGTAAACCAGTAATAAACAAATTATTGTTTCTATGACCATGCGACCTAGTGGACAGAGTACCTGGTTTATACTCCGCGAGTCCCGGGTTCGGGAAATCTCTACACCTTGTCATTGCTTGCATTATAGGATACTAATTTTAATATTAAATTATTGATACTAGATGCCCATCAGTGGTCGAAATTAGACCATAATTCATATTTTATTAAGGTTTGTACGTTATAGAGGTTTTGAGTGATTATTTTGTTGGCAACATTTTATATACTCTGTCCGACTGTTTGACGAGAGACTATTGCGTGATTGACATTGTCAGAGTGAACGTAATACTGAATTTTTAATTTTATTGAAAAGGTAACAAACCGACATTGGGACAGAGAGAGAGTTATTTTTGCATTCATAATTTTAGAATGGATAGTATGGATTATTATTGTTATATATTAAATTAGTAATAGTGGTTGCCCTGTGTACGAAATTCGACCGTAATTCATATATTTTTTATAGTTTGAACGTACTGAGATTTGAGTAATTATTTTTTGGCAAGATTTAAAATACTTCGAATGTTTGACCAGAGACTATTATGTGTTTGAAATTGAACGAAAACAAACGACAGACTGTTATATGATTGTCATTGTCAGTATGAATGTAAATAATGAAAGTTTTATTTTACTCAATTTAATGTATTTGTAACACATATCATAATATAAATTTTAGATTTCTCGCTTCTTCCCCATACAAACTTTAGCTATGTCACGCGTGCGCGCAGTATGCTTAAAAATAATAAGTACGAAGTTTTCTTTTCACGTATTAATATATATAGATATACATATATTTCACGATACGAAGATGATAAGACTTATACTCGTAGACACCTTGTGTGAAATAATAAAATAATAAGTATTGCCACAGCTACAGCTACAAGACCGCTGGCAACCGGTTATGCAACAGAGTATCACCGAACCCAGCTCTGCGTTGAAGTTGATTGAGTAATTACAGTTTACCTCGAGATTTCAATCAACCCTTCGTGCACGCAAACCCCGGCCGTTCACTTTGCTGAAGTTAAGCATCAAGAAAACAAATATTAACAAAACGTTTCACACACTAGGATTTTCTCCTGTATAGTGGATGTGTTTTACAGACACACATTTCACATGCACAAAACCATCCGTCCCCGAAAAAAAATATTTAAAAAAATTATGCCACTAGGATTTCCCCTGCATGGTGGCGTGGGAGCGTTTTACAGATATAAAAAACAAACAGACAAAAACGAACAACTTGTGTTCCTCTACAAACTCTTTACCCAGGTTCCTGGTCTAGTTAAAGTTCATGCTTACAATTTCTAATAAATTAATGATTTCAATTTTTTTTAATGCAAAACGTTCAGCTGATGGTAAGTGCAACGTCCACCACACTGCGCCCTTACCACTGAGACATCAGTTCTTATGCCCAGTTTATTACACTAGCTCTCAGTGCCTTTCAGATCAAAACACAGTAATGTTTGGACACTACTGCTTCACGGCAGAATAACTGTATCCTGTATTCAATACTTACTATAATGAGAGGAGCCTTCGCCCCACACGTATGAAGTCTGAAATGAAATTTATAATTCCAAGACGGTTCTTGAAAATTGCTTGATAGCGACTCAGTTGGCGAAGTGGATTGATTGTAGATTGCAACGGGCCGGTTTCTACAACTCCACGTCTAGCGCGCATTTTGTGTGTTAGCGAAGTGGATAAACAATTGGGTTCTTCTCCACGAGCCGTGGTTTCGATTACCGCTCGGATTAAACGTTTCTATGATCTACAGGTATTTGTTCCGAGTATGGTTATTTGTGCATTTGCGAATAACGTCCGTTAAATACACCGACGATACAAGAGTAAGCCCAGTGTTGAAAAGAAGTTTTTTTTTTAAATTCAATTGAAAGTCGATTACAATAAAATTGTTCAAACTATTTTTCGTTAAAATGTCCTTTTTAAGTACACTATATAAGAATGGCATCTAAATTAATTTTAATCGCCGTTTTTAGTGTTATATTACGCATGTAATGCATCTAGAAATTAACAACAAGTTACACAACGTATGCTAACAACTTCAATGTTGTTCTCCAGGTTAATTTCGCCCACGGCGACTTGCTCCGGTTAACACAAGAAACTTTCATTTTCTCGAATATAATAGTGATTTAGGTGACAGCCAAACACCAGACACTCAATTTTGAAAAATAAAAAAAATAATTTAATACACTGATGGAATTTTGCAGATAGTTTTATAGCGCAATAACATTACAGATACAAGTCCTGAGCGATTGCGTGGCCTAGTGATCAAAATACCTTCTACCCCGCCAGTCTTATCCCAGCCGTAGCTGAGCCAAAAATCACAAATTTTTGGTTTTCGGGTCTAGTTGCGCTGTGATTGTCCCCGCGTCTCTGACTCTGCATCCTAGCCAACCTCCCATATTAGTGCATAAGTGTTGTATCTGGCGCTTGGTGTAAGAATGGACAGCTGTTTGCGTGTACACTTATTGACACTATAATATGTCCTGCGCAGCTGATAGCTTCCGACAGTAAACCGAAGCTTTCGCTATAGTCAGAAACCGACCAGGTCAACGTAATTCTTAAGAAATCTTTCTTATACATAATGTGATAACTGCATAGTAATTTCATCGAATAGCACGTAACAACAAAAATTCTAACAAATATATGTAAAGCAATTGTACATACTCGTACGTTGCCGGTAAACGATAACGAAATGGCACGACCCGACGATGATATCACCAAACGCCTTTCAAAAAGTATACAACTGACCACTTAAATATATTGTCTTAAGGCTCATCGTCGTAGCGGATTGCCTATTTTTATTACCGAGGTGAACTTTAACATTTCCAGTCGACATCCTTGACCGCCCGTAGATACTTTTGTGTTTCGACGAAATTCCGTAAACCGTGTTATTATTATTTTAGAAAATTCTCAATTAAGACAAACGAAGTATGTCAACATGATATAACAATATAATCTATGCGTCTTTTTATTACTGGTTTGTATTTAAAACCGTATCGTCGTCGGAGGTTCTGATGTGTATGTTTTGTATGGACATTAAGTTTCTATTGCTATGTCAATATAGGCAAGATATTATCAATAGATACAATGTTTGTAGTTGTGCATTATTTTTCTTATCGCATGGCTCATAAATTCAGAAGGCCTGCGAACACGCGACTCCTCCCCATTCAATTGTTGCTACATCGTATACGGTAGCATTATTGTTATACTTTGTGGCAAGCTTTGACAGTTGTATTTATAATTATAAAACCCAATATATCACTTCGATATAATTGCTTGTACCAAAAATATAGCAGCAAATATCGATAATAATTCGTTAACATTACTGTATTTTTATTGACGCTAAATAAATGAGTAATACAAACAAAACGTGACGTGACGTTTCAAAACGTGTAATGTTGTTGTGTATGAATTTGTGTGTATTATTTGCATTAATGGCAATGTCATTGGACACTGTGCGATATATATAATTAGGTGAAATTAAAAACCAACAAAGAACATAGAAATCAACTTGTATACGGTTGCGTACGTACGTTTCATAATATATGTAACATTACGATGAAAACAATTACGCATACGTATTTTCGAAAGCCTGTATAACAAACACGGTGGTGAGGTGATAAAAGTGAAAGAGGACATAACGAAACCGCGCAATGGTTCACAAACAATACGCGAGCTCGCGTAGATAGTAATCAGAATTTAATTATATCTTATACCTGCAAGGCACGCTATTCATTTTAATAAGCTTGTGTCGAAATAATTAGATAGGGGGCGTGGGGCGAAGGGAGGAGTGCGGGCGGGTTTCGGTACTACCTTGCTGGTACCTTCCTGCTTCTATTGATACTGCCCTTTAAATAGCTTCGGATTAAATTCGCTTCCAAAGATTAAGAAAAATTTTATAATATTATATATGCTTCTTCATTGTTAAAAGAAGACGCACGTTGACGAAGCAAAAACCAGAACGGTAAAAAATAACGAAGACTAACTGCGCGTATTAGACACACTCGAATAAAACTGGTATCTTTATTGTTACTAGCTCTACTATCGAGTATCTAGTTTTAGCGGTAACACTTTATGTTGATAGTGTGTTATGATGCAAGTGCTCGTGAGTGTGCAGTGATTGAAAAATTCAATCAAGAACTGAGATCGTGCTCTTTATTATGTCTCTATCAGTTCGACATATTTACAGTAATTCTTTGAACGGTTTTTAAAACTATACATTGTACTTGAATAATGAATATGCCACTTTGACACTGGCAGTTGCCATAAATACAAGAAAATAACTATTACCTTGTTTATTAATTTACAACAAAATACATGATTTAAAAATATATTCAAGCAGTTGATAGTTATAAATCTTCAGAATTTAAAATAGCAAAAACATATAGTCATAATATTAGGATAACCATTCGAGATAAGTATATTTCGCTAGGCATAGTAGAAGTAATTATTACGGCATACGGTATGTACCAAAAATTTTCAATGAAATATTTTCAGAAGACGAAATTCAGAGTGACAGTCAAGTTACGAACAAAAAATAGTTAAAAGCGTGGTTGTTCGATAACTGTACATAAAAACTGTTCAGAAAACTACCCGTGAATTTACTTGTGGTGTGTGCGTATTATTTATCGGGTTAGCCCAGAATAGTCCTGTAACTTTTTAAAGCTGGCCTGATGTAGCATTTTTAGATAATACTACGAGTATATCTAATTTAAATATTTAGTTAATTTGTAGTAGGTACACAACATCTGTGACTGGTAGATATATTCGACAACTGTCCCGAGGTTTGGCCAAATGATTATAGAATACAACCGACTGTAGTTTTTTAAATAAAAGACTGTAAAATATTTATATTCTAACCATCGATTTTCATCGATCAACAATTTTAAATTGTTATTTGTGAAGGATATTTTGGATTAAGATAAGTTTTGGCGCAATAGAAGCACACACTAGACTTTACCTTCCCGTGTACGATGTAATATCATCTGGTGATAGAATTGCTATGCATTTATCCGTCTAGTTAGGTACCATCACAGTAATTCTGCGTTCAAGCAGTAATGTGCAAACACTATTATAGGATTCTGTCTGAAGGCCGTGTAACTTACTTCAATTACAGAGCGCAAGAGACTAAAAAACTGATATCTCAGAATAACGAGTGCTCTATGATGCCTTTTCAATTTAATGTTCTTGATAAAAAATATTAACCTAATTATTTATACCCTTATGTAATTTTCCCAATCAATCGTAAAACATACGTAATTTGGCACGACCTAATTTTTTAAAACCAACAAAATACACCTTAGGGATGGTAGAAGCATTTAATAAAATTAATTGCCATTGACGGCCGTTCAACCTTTGAATAACTGGGTACAAAGCAGATCGCGGTTATTTATGTTAAAAATACAATCTCATCATTGTAATTACAACGTGTCTGGACATGTCAGACTTAATACGAAAAAGAAGAAAAATTAATAAGTTAGTCTGCCCTGTACTTTAAAAACCTCTTGACAAGCAATCATTTCAAATGTTCGTGAGCGTGCTTTTTATGCTTCTTACTTAATAGTGTACCACGCCTAACCCTAAATTAAGTATGCTGCAGTCATTTTTAATTCTCCTTTTTCGCCGGTTTTCTCCTTTAAAATTTGTTCCTTGAAGCCATGGTACGAGTAATTATAGGCACCGACTGATGACTAACAATTAAATTTATACAAATACGCCGGTAATGCTAAAGTATTTAAAATAAATATCATTGTGGCAAGAACGAATGCTCTAATGGGAATCATATCTATATGACATTAAGTATGTATATATATATATTAAATCACTCATATACTTATATTTTTAATCACTTTACTGGTGGTAGGATTCCTATGCAGGAATCCGTCTAGGTAGGTTCCTCCCCAGGGCCAGTTATTCTGCCGTGAAGCAGTAGTGTGAAAACATTACTGCGTTTCGGTTTGAAAGGCACTGTGAGCTAGCGTAATCACTGGGCATATGAGACTTAAGAGCTTATGTCTGAGGGTGATGAGCTACAAACTTTTGTGACAATCTATGGGGGAGGCTTATGTTCAGTAGAGAACTAGTGATAGGCTGAAATTATGATGATTGTGTAGAGCGTAACTACTGTTTAAATCGTATCTGATAGTTCATGGGTCCACAGCGGCTCTTTTTGATTTTAAAGTAAAACTAAAAATAGAAAAAATAACTTCTTTAGGTCACCTTACAATTACGAAATACATTAAAAATAAAGAATATGCAACTATGTAACATTTCATTGCCTCGTCTTGAAAGTAATTACCTTATACTATCCGGTATTATAATAATAGTAATATGAACGGAGCAGAAGATGCACATCGCAATGGTGTATTACAGTTAGAATGGCCACATTACAGCTAAAGGTCAGTCATCATGAAAACGAGTTATGCGCGACTCCTTGCGTTACTATGCGTTTAACTTTGATCATTACTCAAGAACCGGTCCTGGCGATAACTTCTCTATACGATTGCATTCTAGTTACGATTGCCAACAGCAAACGTAAACATGAGGCCTAAAATTCTAACGCTACATTTCAAGTGCATTTCGACTTGCTAAGAACGTTAAATATGAAATGAATAAACCTTGTTCACACAAGTCCATTTTTTTTTATTTATATAAAAAAGGAAATACATTGATTTTTATAGAAAATTGTCCATAAAAACCTAAAACTGGTTTGTCTTGCATACTCAGACACTTGAGCTGTAGAGAAAAACAAGAATAATTTAAATCTGTTCACAATTGGCGAACATATCGCGTAACATACACAAAAAATAATAAAAAACAATTGAGAACCTTCTCCTTTTTGAAGTAGGTTAAATATTGAGTCAGTCCTTGTCCACCTCAAACTGGATCAGTAGGATTTTAACTTCGCAGTGCCAGTTATATCGCCGTCTAACAGTGGTGTGCAAACCTAACCCGATGAAACCGATGAAGCCGCGGGCCCCTGGCCCACGAGCGCAGAATCCGATGAAGCTGTAAAAGCCGAGAAGGCTAACAGCAATTACATCACCGAAAATGTATATCACAGTAAATATATAAACTTACTGTGTTTCGGTTTGTTCGGCACTGAAGCTAGCTTAATTACGAGTAAAGAATGCGCTAGTACTTCTAGATGATTAATAATGTGGTTGTCTGTGGCACACCGTCTATCAGTCTTTCTGGAATCCAAATAGAGTCGAAATTGCCTATTCCAAATGTTTTATAGACGATTTCCTTCACGAATTTTCAGAAATTGTATCTATAACAGGTATAATATGCATATTATCTTAAACGCCTTTTTTTTAATTGGATAAATATGGGGACGAGACGAGCAAAACGTTCACCCGATGGCAAGCGCAACGTCTGCCACAACAAACGCCATGTCACCCAGAACATTTCCGTGCGGCACCACACTGCGCTCGTCAACATGACACATCAATTCTCAAGTCTCTATGCCCAGTGATTACACTGGCTTTCAGTGCCCTTCAGGACCGAAATACAGCAATGTTTGCACATTAATGCTATTCTACTATAAAGCAGTAACTGCTTTATGGTAGAATAACTGGCCCTGGGGTGGTATACCTAGACGGGCTCCTACAATTTACTTTTTTAAGCAAAAAATTCTCAAGAAAACATTTCATTACAAAAGTACGTGTGGAGACTGTAGACGACATTATCATACATTCCCAATTCTTTTACTATAGGAAGGTGTGTAAGAGAGCAATTGGTTCTATTTGTACTACATATTATTTCATAGATCTTCGAAGTCCAAAGTGCTAACAAAACCAAAGAAACTCTGATACCCTGTCTCTTCCCGTGGATGTCTCAAGAGTCGACTAAGGGACATTCGTGACTTCCGAAAGGTGGTGGAACTATTCCAAAAAATGCCATACTGAAAATATGCGTAGGTGACGTACAGCTGCGTTTAAGGTGCAATGGGTCCGGTACTGTGTTCGTCAATCCGCCTGCCAAGCGTTTATGGCAATTTTCTCTTTTTGAGGAGAAGTCGTGACCAACAGTGGGCTATTGAAAGACCGCTTGAGATCGTATTAAACGTTTAATTTTCTTGATTCAAACACAGTAAAATGTTACTATTATAACTACACTATACATAAAGCAGCCCTAACCCTAAGTTGTTAAGCCTATAAGCCCTAAGTTATTTTTTCTACAATTTTAAGTTACTTTTAGAAAAAAACTTACTTTGTACTTTAGTATTAACCAATAAAATTACCAGGGCGGCCGTGGTAATTAATCATTATGCCGGAAATAAATTAGCGGTGATTACAACACGATCTCAACTTTGAAAATGAGGCAACATTACCTCGGTTTTGGATTCGTGCCCCCACAAATTATATTACAGTCGCGGCGGAAAACGAATTCCAACTGTAGTCTAATGAAGAATCTTGTAAAGGGATGTCTAAATTCAGATTTTAATTTTATAAATGGCAATAGCGTGTCGAAAGTTACTGAAACTCCTTTAAGGGTTGAATATTTACGCTTACAGTCGCGTAAATGAAGATGGCTGAAGACAGTTAATTTTTTGGTGATGATCTAGCGCGATGTCTTTAGATTAAATTATAGTATAGTTAAGTATTTAAATTATATTATGCAATAAACTACCGTTGGTAGGATTCCTATGCAGGAATCCGTCTAGATAGGTACCACCCCAGGGCCAGTTATTCTGTCGTGAAGCGGTAGTGTGAAAACATTACTGTGTTTCGGTTTGAAGGGCAATGTGAGCTAGCGTACTCACTGGGCATTTAAGACTTAAGAACTGATGTCTCAGGGTGACGGGCGCAGTGTGGTGTCAAACAAAAATTTTCTGGGTGACACAGCATTTGTCGTCAGCGGGCGTTGCACTTACCATCAGGTGAACGTTTTGCTCGTTTCGTCACTTTATACAATGTGGTGGCGGCTTTAGAGAATCTACCACCCCATTTCATCCTGTGGGTGTTGTAAAAGTCGACAGAGCGAAAAAAAACCAGGAGATGGGCAGCAGCATCTTCCTGGAACAACTGAATAAATAAACTTCGGTTGTCAACCCGCCTGCGGAGCGTGGCAACTATGGCATTATCCCCCAAAATGAGAGCTACAAACTTTTGTGGCAATCTATAGAGGAGGCCTATGTTCTGCAGTGGACTAGTGATAGTCTGAAATGATGATGATGACGCAATAAACAAAGCAAAAGACTCTTGTCCACAATTCAACCAATAAAACGTTATTATTTTTCATATGTTAATGATTTCCTTTTCCTCCCAAATATAAGTAGTAATTGTCATTTAGATGTGACTTGTGTGTAAGCAATTACACAATAGAAATTAAGATAGTATTTAATCCGGAGTATCTACTGATTTTAATTATTATTTGTGGTCTTATTTACGCAAAAAATGTTATTTATTAATACGACATTCGGACGTCATACACCGAAGTTCTCCCGTGAACATGGCTCCTGTAAAGCACTCGAAACGTCGGGTTATAAATAGTTAAAAATAAATACTTTGATTTTAACATTTATTCATAATCTGATAGTGGTATTTGCAACTAAATTTTCTTTTTTTGTTAAGATGTAATAATATATCATTAAAAAACAATTACGTAGGGTAGAGTTTTCATTCTACGTTAGACTTGACTAAATCAAGTTTAACGTACCCATTCTAGATGTAGAACTGGTATCTGTAAAATGTACTCTGCATGTATACGATGCCCCTAAGTTTTACTAAATGAGCATTTTTGGTACTAAAGGCTACAAAAGTGCTTTCACGCACTAGATCCAAATGACTTTTGTCCTGAACTGTTTGAATATAATGCCTACTGAGGTCATTTTCTGAACTATTTAGAATAGTTAATAAAAACGATACTAATAATAAGAGTTCTTTTCTGTACTGAGTGTGTATCAAGTCGCTTAACCACTGCACTAACAGAGCCGACAACAACATGCTCACCATCTTAGCCGCGGTTCATCCAAACCCGCTGGTGGTTAAAGCAGCAAATTACCGACCAGACGGAAACGCGACCGTACGCAAACGTCGCCCGCGAAACGTGCTAGACGATACGGACGTCTCAGCACTCCCTGACCACGATACGGTCAGTCACGATCCAGGCTACACTGTACACACAGTTAATAGCTTTAATATAACACGCACCACGACGCGCGACCGCCGTAGAGAGCGGCGCGCAGCAGTCAACAATCACACCGCGTACACACGATACACCCGTGTTCCAGGGCGGTTCTCACCGCCCAGAGTTACCGACACACAAGTCGACAGTCCGAATAGAGGCCCGCCGCCTCCCTCGGACGGTCATTAGACGACTTAAAATCATTTGAGATATTCGAAATCGCGCAAGCACGCAGCGAACGCGACACAGTCCGAATTTCGATGTTTTTGTAGGAGTTTATTTAAGTATTTATGTTTGGGTCAAACCAAACCAGGCACGCGGGCCCCTGGCTCGTGAGCACAGTATCCGATGAAGCTGTAAAAGCCAAAAAGGCTAACAGCAATTACATCACCGAAATTATATATATCACCATCTTAGACCAAGGACTCATCAAAGTAAAAACAAATAAGTAGTTAGAGTTACTTTAGTACTTTTAAATAAAGTACGTCGAGTAGTCCTAGCAAGTACCTCAAATAAGAATCATAATATTTACATAGCCCGTAGTTATTATTTAAGGATTTTATTAATACATACATACATACATAAGATCACGACTGTATCCCATAAGGGGTAGTCAGAGACTGGGCACTCACTGCAAAAACAGATGACTGCCACAATCCACGTTTCAACAAAACAATATAATGCACTTGGAGTGATAGGTGGTGAGCCCATCGCCACCATGCGCTGTTGGGTACACAGTGCAGTTTAATTCCTTACTCGCCTTTTACGATATCCATTGGATGATATGGAGTAGTTGTATTCTTTTAACGAGAGAGAGAGCCACCACACGGCTTTTATTAATAGCTATTGTAATTAAAAACTAATTATATCATAACGTCTGAAATAAATAAATATACGTAGGGATAAAACATTGCTTCTGATGCATTGAAAACACCAATCCGCTTTCATATTGCATTTATATTATGATTCATTTACAAAGCTGGTTGGAAGTGGAAGGCTCGGGGCACTTCTCTCGGTTGCGAAGGTTCTTAAATAAACTAAAAACATTCCTGCTGGTAGCGACGGGTGAAAGGGGTACATAGACGATGAGTAATTTTTTACAGCTTGAAGAGCAATATTTATTTTGCAGGATAAAAATAGAAAAAGTCGTGCCCAAACGAAATTTTGAAGCAGCCGGAAGCAGATGCGAACTGAATTGCAATTTTACCTGACTGACATAAGCGTCATTTATCACACATTTTAAATGTTTTCTAATTGCTGGCGGAATCCTACACAGCGCACAAGTCGGAATAAGTTAAATTATTATATCTATAATTACGTGAAGAGATAACTTTGTTAACCCCTTTTTAAGCATATTGTGCGCACAAAGGTGTGTAAGATTTGGCATAGTTGAAGTTTGTACGAAGAAGAAGCAAGGAATCTAAAATTTATATTATAATATGTATTACAAATATATCAAATTGAATAAAATACAACATTAAGTATTTACGTCGATACTGACAATGTCAATCTCGGAAGAGATTGTCGCCATAAAATTTGAAAAGGTTGCCAACAAATAATTATTCAAAACTCAATAACGTTCAAATTTTAAAAATATGAGTAACGATCGAATTTCGACCACAGCACGACGACTAGTTAAACTAAAACCACCTGACAACGCAACTAAAAAATATTTATCGAGAAAGGAAGTAGAAGTCTATAGACCACTTTCTATCACGTGGAATATGCGGTCGACTGTCTCAGTTAGTACACAAAACTTCCAGAAACGGGTACAAAAGTACATGCTCTTCTTAAAATCTTGAGTATGTAAATAATTATATAAGTGGTGGTACATACAACTTGGAACTGTACATTGTATAATTATGATCATGTTCCTGGACGATTTCGACCTCGACGAAAACTTCCCAATACCGTGTGAAGCTATGAACTGCGCAGGAGTTATTAATAAGTTTTAGAGTTATTAACAAGTGTACCAACTTATTGGTACACATACCATTATTTGGGGTCAAGTACCAGGTTAATAATGACTTGAAACGCGAATACAATAAGTTTTTTGTAGAAACAAGCGTAAGCGTTAATTATAGGTCATTTCGATTTAAATAAGTTTAAATTCTTTAGAAATGTGATATTTATTGTTTATAATATTTATTTTACTACATATATAAAATAATTATTATAATGCCTCTTTTTAATAGTTCAAATTTGAATTTGCACTCCATATTGAAATAAATATATGGTACTTATCTAAACAGCATTGTTATTATTTGATCAAAACAAAGGTATACCATTTTTTTTTATTTAAAATACCAGCTTTAAGCCTCAACTGTACCAAGAACTTGAAGTCCGAGTCATCACGCGCAAATACTGAGGCACTTGCTAGTCCTAACCTACCGCCAAATAAAACACTCATGCAATAATATTTGAGGTAGGCTGGGATATAGTGACAGAAACACGGGAACAATCACAACACAGCCAGACCCGAAAACGGGTAATTTGGTTTGCAGGCGTATTATTCAGGTAATCAGACCGCTAACTACCTCTATTACGTATACAATTTATTAATATCGATCATCCCACAAAGCATTATAGTTGAAAAGATATAAAGACGACTTAGGACTGAATTAGCATTTATACTATAATAGATAATTATTTTAACCAAATCTTTTTATAATCTAGTTAAAAAATAAAATTCTTATGAAAAAGGTCGATTCGAAGAAAATAATTTTACGAAGAACATCCGAGACACACAAATTTATAGTTTTATTAAAATTACTCTTCATTTTAGTTTCAAAAATCCTTACTTAATAACTATAGTTTTTCTAAACTAAAAACAGGCCACCATCTTTTTCTTACTTAGGTATTTTAATTACGAAGTGTCATAAAGTCATCCTTTTTTATCTACATCTTCTTATGAACAATACAACAATAAATATTAAAAATAAGCTTCCAAGTTTATAATAGGTAACGTGACTCATATGATGTCACGTTACCTATTATACGATTTTGAAATACATCCATAAATGTAGTTATACTGTTATTTATTTAATTAAGCAAATAATATCCCCGCATTCATTATTCGAAATAATAGTATAAATTAACTATGGACTTTGTTGTTTATTTTAAAATTGTTTAGTAGTAGTAGAAACTTTTGGGTTTAAGAAAAATAAAACTAACAAAGCAACTTATTTATACAAGTATGTATTTATTTAAAAAATGAATAAGTTGATAATATACCAAATATAAATAAAGTATGACATACCACTAAACCACATTAATAGTGACTACATACTGAATGTTATACATAGAAATGTATTGCAAACAAGATATTATGAAACCGAGCAACAAAACAAAATAAAAATAGCTGTTTTAAAAATAATGGTATATTGAACATAGATCAAACATTATAGATCAAACATTATCAGTACTAAAATCCAGTACCTGCACCTGATATACAGTTTTATCTAAACACTGGAGGTGGTGCCTCAGTCACAATCGCCAGCAGGCCATGTCGCAAGTTTCTCATCATTGATAATTGTGTCGTAATTTTATTATTCTCTTTACCCACAGCTCAGTTTTATCAAGATTTACCCATATTCAGTTACTTGATCGCAACAATACGGCTTAGTGTTAATATTTTTTTTTAATTTACGTTCCTATTTAGTGTCTTGTTTTGTATCGCTATGAAACAACTCCGTTTAATTTACTTTGTAAGTAATACAGGTTATTAAAACGCTATCGTACAGTACTGAAAGTATACGTGGTATTTAATATTTTACAAGTATTTAAATTTCCTAGGAGCCGATTAACCTACTGTTTAATTCCACTTTTTAATTTAGATTTTGACTAGATTAATACGGTTTACTATTGACTATGATTTGCGGTTGTCTAGATTAGTACATTTGACAAAGTTTATGTTTTTGCTAAATGTTCTAATTATTAGTAGTATTATAAAGTGAAATTATTCTACTTCTTTCTTTCTTATTTTCAGTATGCTTTCTTCATTGTCTTTCCGATTCAAATATTACAAGTCAATGCTGACCTACTTTCGGATGTCCGTTTGAGATAAAATTTAGCATATAATTTGTAATATAATTGTGTAGCTTTGGTGATAAGAAAATAATATGGTGCAATGGAGCTGGTCTGATGATGGAGCCGGAAGTTGGGCATAGGAACTCCTCAACGAAGCAAAATAGCTTCGTCGTGTTTGAGCTCGTTGGTAGTACTTAATACTATAGAATCATACTAATACTATAGAAGCGAAAGTAACTCTCTTTGTCCCTCTGTCTGTTTGTTACGTTTTCACGGTTAAACCGCTGAACTAATCTTGGCGACATTTGGCACAGAGATAGCTTGCATCCTGGAGACGGACTTAAGGATATATTTTTTATCTCGGAAAATCAAAGATTTCTTTTGGTTTCTTTAAAAAAAAACCTATATCCACGCGGACGAAGTAGCGGGCATCAGCTAGTTCATAATAAAGTTTAAATCACAAGCAACATTAAATATTTCCATCTACTTGATTGAATTGAGAAAATCAACTAAATTGTAACTGACTAACTGCGGAAGGCCATTATTCTTCGTAACGTTTGGCTACCTTTAATATGTAAATAACGTCTAACCTGACGAGTGCCCCACAGAGTCACAGTAAATATGTAAAGGAATATAATGCAGTAGGGAAACTACTTACAAATGAACGAAACAAATGCACTCACATGCTTAAAAACTATGAAACAAGAAAATATTCTCATCTTAAATTGTTATGTACAAACTTTTGTATGTATTAACAACTTACACGTGATACATTTTAATGTATTTAATACATATCCATAGTGATGTTCAGAGGATAGCCGTGGTCGTATGCCACCTACCCTAACAAGACAATATGTTCTAACAGTAGTAAGCGATCGTAATCTTTAGGACAATGTGGCATATATGTATTTTATAATAACGAAGAATACCTCTTAAATGTTGATATATTTACCTAATTTATTTCGTAAACTAGTTCATTCATTCGATTATTTCATAATTATAGAAGCCAAAGGGTTTTAATTAATAATTAAAAACAACTTTTCATTTTTACAAAAAATAAAGAGTGACATCTTTAGTGCTCCAATGTAGAGTAGGTATTTAACTTAACAAATGGGCCTAGTTTCTATACTGCTTCAACATATTTACTGTGACGGAGTCCGACATGCAAATACTATAACGATAAATGACAGATAACAGTGTTCACTGAATGGACGACGTTCAATTAATACATTTGCGGCTTCGAAACAGGCTCATTTTCCAGCAAATGCGTTTTCAGTTATCGATTATAGTATTAAAGTTGAATCGATGTGAATTAAAAGATTCACTCTTTATTCGTTTTCAGTTCTACTCGAATATCAATATTGTTACCACAAACAACTTTTAACAAATTACATTTACAGTAGAGAGAAATGAAAAGTCTTATTTCATTTTAGGTAACGAAAATATATTTGTTATTGTTGTTATACGATATATTTAATTCTTGCTTAATTTATTTTATATAATGGCAAATATAAAACAACCAAAGACTGAAACATAATATACATAATACACTAATTTCGTATTAACACATTTTCACGACTCTGTCTACTATACTAGATTCAAACTGAACCAACCCTTTGAATATGATTGTGTATTCTGTTCTTGCCCTATATTTTATAATGACTAATACTGGAAGGGGTTTTTACACATTTTAAACGTATGCAGACGTAGCCGAAGGCAATGGCTGGTTGCATTTACATAAAATATTGCGATAATTGCGTGTACACAGTAGCTAGTGGTCATTTGGCCAGAGCCGAGTCGCCATTGCCCCTGCGGACCAGTTCGTTGGTCTCGCGAGCAGGAACAGGAATCGCGCTCCGTGACTACCCTACTCGATAACTGTGAATGTGAATCAATTATATGAAAACATAACTATGTAGTATTATTAAATATAACAAATTAAGGTCTGTAGCGCTGTAAAACGCGATTATTTTAATTAATTACTTCCCTAATCATTCAAATATATACAGAACTAGGAACCTTCTTGTCTATCTGTACGAATATTTTTTTTAGAAGTCACTTTAATGTAAAGCCTAATATATCGCACTGGTTTTACAAAACCGCTTTAACTCAAAAAGTTCTAATTTCCATAATCTATGAAAAAAAATTATTTCCCTCTTTCAGTTTAAGGTCACTGAGTAAAAAAAATGTCTCTTGACGCTATTGGCTGCTTCTATAAATTTCTAGAAAACTTTTTTGGTTACGCTTAAATAATCTACGTTCAAAACGCAACAAACTTAATATTTAGTTTTTTGATTTATTTTTGAGTAACTAAAGTTTGTATTAGCAGTGCGATATGTTTATTTACTTCACTTTTACAGGTTATTAAAAAAAAACTTTTTTTAAATAACTTTCTAAACAAATCTTAAAACTCAACGCGAACGTAGTCGCGGGTAAAGCTTGTTATATTTATAATCAAGATAGAATAAGACTGTCTAATTTTGAAATCTTGCTGTAATTGAGGAAACCCATAAGTAACCAGCACAGGCATTCGAACATTTTAAAATGCGTCTCAGCGCTATTGCTTCCGTTAAAGCTATTGTATCGATCAGTCACGGCGTTGAAAGCGCACGAACAACCAGACAGAGCGGATGGTGCGATGTTGTTCCACGATGATACTTCGTGATGGGAAGTGACGGCGGGAGGAAACGTCGTGAGATTCGCTAAGCCTTGTAAAGGTCCGTACGTTTTGCGAAATCGGACTAATTTCGATGCAAAAACGGCGAGCATAGCTGTTACATCCAATGTTATCTCGATACGGACTAGTTTAAATATTGCTGGTAATGGCATTTATAAACTGGCAGACAGTACTATTTTGATGTTAATCGGCTCGGTTGGCTCAGCGACTAAGCCCTTGGCTTCTGCGTCGCAGGGTTGCGGGTTCGATACCCGCGCGGGACAAATATTTGTATGGCCTACATATAGTTGTTCCGGGTCTGGGTGTTTGTGCAGGAGATATCCCACTGTGGGGCATCGTTTTTTAATATAAAAAAACTATAGTTGTTTTTTCTATGTTTTGTGTTGTCTCGCTATACATGATACAGTACCTTAAGAAATTTCTATTATGTACAAATAAGTGTAGATTATTAAAAATATATTTGATGATGTTCTCTTAACCGATTTCGACCACGGCGACAACTTCCGAATATTGTCAAGAGCTACCAACTGCGCAGGAGATATTATAGTGCCACTAATGTCCGCGGAAACACAGAAGCGGACACACTCACTCGTCCCAACCTACCCGCCCGATGTCACGCTAATGCGATAAGATCGGAGATAGGCGAGGAAGCAGTGTCAGCAACACGGGGACAATCACAACACAACCAGACCCGAAAATCAACAATTTGTGTTTTAGCACAAATGTTGGCTCCGGCTGGGAATGGAATTCGAACCCAGGACCTGCGGCGTAGAAGTCAGGAACTCTAACCACTAGGCCACGCGGTCGCCATATAGTTAACATCATTACGGTAAGAATCATTGAAAGTAAAGGAGTTAGAAGCAGGTTTTTTTATGGGCTAAAGTGATGAAATAAGCAAAACGTTCACCTCATGATAAGTGCAACGTCTGCCCATAACAAATACCGCTTCACATAGAACATTTCTGTGTGACACCAGTATTCGCCCTGACATATCAGTTCTTAAGTCTCATATGCCCAGTGATTACGCTAGCTCTCAGTGCCCTTCCAACTGAAACAGTAATGTTTGCACATTATTGCTTCACGGCAGAATAACTGACCGTGGGGTGGTAGCTAACTAGACGGATTCCTGCAGTAACCAGTAAAACTGTCAGGTATACCAATACATGGCATAAAAAAAGTAAAGTTTCAGCTTATAAATGTCCCACTGCTGAGCACAGGCCTACTCTCATTTCTGAGAGGGTTTAGGAGCTAGGAAGAATCCGCCACGCTCCTCCAATGTGGGTTGGCGGACTTCACATGACTTCGAAATATTTCTATTCCTCCGACATGCAGGTTACCTCACGATGTTTTCCTTCACCGCTAAGCACGTGGTAAATCAGCACTTAAAATTGTAGAACAAATTTTAGAGGTGCTGGCACCGCGGATCGAACCCAGGTTACTCGCTTACTATGAAATTGAAGGCGAGCACCAGAGCGCATTGGTTGCAAATTAATTCAGTTTAAAAAAAATCCTCGGATATTATTCTGTGGAACATTGAACAGAAGAGGTGAATAGTAAATTATTGAATAGTTAATGTTTTGTAATTGAGGTCATCCTTCTTTGATTGCCAATATTTAATTATTCCATTAGAAAAGAGAAGACAACAAAAAAGAGCCACAAGTTTGCACGAACGCTTGATAATATACGAAGACGTAACTTGAAATGTGTGACGTAACATCTTCTAATCTTTTTCAGATAAATACAATCAAGTTTTACGATTTTTCCTATTATGATGATGTCCTCCTGGCCGACTTTCGACCACGGCAACTACTTCCGATTACTGTCGGAATCCATATACTGCGCAGCAGTTATTTTAATACCACCAATGTACGCACAAGCACTGAGGCACTCACTCTTCCCAACATACCCTAGTCCTGTTTAGGCACCAGCTGGGTTTCAAACCCACGACCAGCGGCGTAGAAGTCAGGTACACTGACCACTAGGCCACGTGGTCGTCAATTTTCATCTAAGTTAGAGCCCTTTCAAACGATTGTCCTAGTTCCCTAGAAAATCCAGACGTATTTCAAAAAAACTCAAATAAAAAAAAGATGCAGAAGAAAATACAGAAATAAGTCATACAGTAAGGTAAAACCTGAATAGATATAAACAAGAAATTCAATCTTTACTATAACGTCCACAAAGTTAATTCTAGCTTGCATTTAAATAATTAACATTATTCGGAAAAAAGGACCCCACAGACCCTCCAATTCCCCAAACTATATACTTGGTTGAGTAGTTAATTGGAAGCGGTAGCGCCGTGACACTTATTAAACAACACCTTTTGAATCGCATTAACTCCGGTTTAATCCCGTCTACCTGACGTACAAAGAGATTAATTAGGAACTACCCGCGTGCTTATTTCCATCTATGTGCCCCCGGTCATAAGTCTAGGGTTTGCAAATATACGAAAGAATTACAAAAATACATAACCTGTCAACGTTTTGAATATAAAGGAATATATTTTCTGTTTCTTGAAGAAAAATAAGGCACGAACATAAATATTGGTCCCAACATCGAGATATATAATCAATTTTTCAATAAAATTATCGCTGGCACTTGTATAGAGATATTCATTAAGTTTGTATGGACACTTAAAGAGAAAACAAGTAAATCTGAGACTAAAACATTCCCTCAATTATAAAATTCAGTTTTCTGCTATATACATATGTTACGGCAGCCCTAATTGCGTCCCGTACTTATGTAACATTCATTAGTCGACTCACTGCGGAAACACGTCTTTTCCAAGTCGTGACACGTGCTATGAGATGAGAATATAAATAATTTAATGTTGTGACATCTCACACTTCAGCACAGCCGTTTACCGCGCTGAAAGTATCATATAATGCAAATTTTTCCACTTCGTTGCAGATTGCACCGCAAACTTTATCTCGCATCGTTCTCGCACAAAGGCCGTGTAAAATTATGTATTACAATATAATTTAAAATCCTAGTAAAATTTATTTTTCTGATGTATAAATTGAATAGCTTAAACTATCATGAAGCACCACTGAGTATTTTCAAATATAATTAGTTCGTGAATACAGTAATACTATAATATAACTATACTCGTAGATATCAATGACATTTTTATAACCGAAACCTTTTAAATATAATTATATTTCATCATAATATTTTATCCCCCTCATAATATTTTAATAAAACACTTGGAACAGTTCAACGTACGGGCACGGACGTAACGAATAATTATATATTGGAGCCGTAATAATTTTACAATATTTTTAATTTACTGCTGTCTTCTATTTAATTATAAGCTAATTGATTAGAAATACGTAAGCATTTGACCACTAAACAAGTCTATTGATATTCGTCAATAAACAGGACGTACAAAAATATTTCCAATAAAGTGCATTTTAATATCTTCTTCTTTTAATTCTGGCCTCTTCCAATAGAATTCTACCAATGTCAAGTCAGTCACGAGAGTGACAATCGACTTTTAGTGAAGATTTACTTGAGTGATGAAGCCAAAACAAAAAGTACAATTGTGGTCTTAAATTGAATTTTCCAATCACTGTTCTCTTGCTGCATAATAAACTATCAATATTAAACATCAAAGCTCAAAATGTACCCAGAATATTCACATAAAACAATACTATCACTTTTCGAGTTGACGCCAAAAGCCCTACATTTTAATTGAGCTTAAAAAATACTGGCATGAATTAAAATGTGAATAGCAAAATCTGTCAGATAAATATTTTATTGAACAAAAGTTCTAAATTTTGCTAACAGCTTGCTGAAGCGAGCGAAGCGTGGACGTGGCCACCAAATCTTTAAAAACTTGTTAAATTGTTTTCATTTGTGGGAAAATATGTTCAAGTATTTATTTACAAAATCATCTGACAAGCACACAGTTAGCAAAGTGACCTAATCGGGTATTTGTAGCCGAATAAGCTGTCGTGTCAGATGCCGAATTATTTCTTAGTTACCGCTAAGTCAGTTGGCTTGTCAGCTCAACCGTTAGAAGGATCATCTCTTATTAATTAACGTTTATTTCCATTACAGCAAACCACGTGATATCTTAAGGTTATTACGATTATTATCGCGAATGTCATAGCAATGAAGGTATTCACCAAAGATATTTAAAATCATTCAATCTTTAAAAAGAGTTTAAGCAATGCTTTTAACAAATGTATCGTTTCTCAGCCATACTTAGGGTACAAAATATATGCTTCATATTTTACTCAATTAGCAAATTATCTAACACTTCTAGGTTTTTTTTTATTGGAGAAAGTGATGAAACGAGCAAAACGTTCACCTGATGGTAAGTGCAACGTCTGCCCATAACAAATGCTGTGTCACCCAGGAAATTTCTGAGTGACACCACACTGCGCCCATCACCCTGAGACATAAGTTCTTAAGTCTCATATGCCCAGTGATTACGCTAGCTCACAGTGCCCTTTAAACCGAAACACGGTAACGTTTGCACACTACTGCTTCACGGCAGAATAACTGGCCCTGGGGTGGTACCTACCTAGACGGACTCCTGCATAGGAATCCTACCACCAGTAAAACTAAATTTAAAAGTAAGTACTAAATTTAAAAAGCAACAATCTTAAATTTATGTTCGTATTGAGATCATTAATACTTTCATTCTGTATATAAACAATTTAACGAGATGATTAAAATTACCTTGTTACTTGTCATAAATAACACTTTGAAATAATGACAAGTTTTGTCTTCTGGCTTCGGCCAAAACTTCGGTCCATTTTGGCCGAAGCCAACGGTTTGGCCAAAGGTGGCCGAAGCCGAAACCAAGGGTTCGATTGGACACTAAGTGTCACCCAGAACTACATTGGAAGGTTCTGCACAACAGTAGAATAGTATTTTTATTCGGTATAGTGTCGGCAAATTATTGGGTTGCTTTCAGAGAATAATATACGATGTTATAAGTGTAACTTATCTTCTTTTAAATTGTATTGATTACTGTTGTGATTTATTTGAAGAAACTAACCGATTATTGTAATTGCATTTTAAACTTAAATTTAGGGATGAATTAGATGACTCCCGTTTACTTTTTTACTGGTTCTTTTGATTTTTTGTTTTATTTTTTTTTTAATTTATATCCATGATACTGCGTCACTGATATACATTTAATAAAATGAACCCAATAAAACTCGGTTGGCACAGTGGTTAAGTAGATATCTTCTACACTACGAGTCGCGGATTGTATTTGCACGAAATAAATATTTGTTTGGCCTACAGACAAATTCCCGGTCCAGGTGTTTACACACGTGCAATTTATGTATGTCTAGTATATATATTTTCGGTGATGTAATTGCTGTTAGCCTTCTCGGCTTTTACAGCTTCATCGGATACTCGTCTAGTATTAAGCATCGTTTTAAAAAACCTTATTATATTTCAATTTCAAAAATTTCTATTAAAACAAACGTTTTAATACAACTAAATACATGGATATCAGTTAATTTATATTTAACATGCTATTCCTTAGAATAGAGCTTTACGCACTTAAATACCAATATCAACGATTTTCCTAATGACGCCGGAATTAAATGAAATCTTAAATAAGTGTACATTAAATCATACATAATGTAGGCCGATTTAGAATAAAACGAGAGCATTCCGGCGCGTAGCGGAAACTAACACGCGGAGGATGGGAGGCCGCCCTACGTCCGGGAGCGAGTTCCTCGATCGACAGATTATCGTCTCTCAGAGCAATTTGTAGGGATTTGCGGCAGAGCTTAGACAAATTGATGGTCCAAAATTATGCAACTCAGTGGAACTCATTTTGCCATCACCTATATTTCCACCTATTAATTAAACTTTTTTTGACTCTTCGAGGCTCTATATCTAAATTTTTCAAATTTTTTAGAAAGTGTTATGAATAATTTTGAAACATAAATTATTATTATTATTATTATTGTTATGTTTTATTTGATAAAGTGTCGAGACGAGCAAAACGTTCACCTGATGGTAAGTGCAACATTTGCCTATAACAGATGCTGTGTTACTCAGAATATTTCTGTGAAGCACCACACTGCGCCCGTCACCCTGAGACACAAGTTCTTAAGTCTCATATGCCTAGTGATTACGTTAGCTCTCAGTGCCCTTAAGACCGAAACACAGTAATGTTTGCACATTACTGCTTCACGGCAGAATAACTGGCCCTGGGGTGGTACCTATCTAGATGGAATCCTACCACTATATCATTATACTCCATATATATATATCACTATTTCTGCTTAAAATTATTTGTTGGGAAAGTATGCACTTACCATCAGGTGAATATTTTGCTCGTTTTGTCACTTTATCCAATAAAAAAAAAGATAAAGACCAAGTGGCGCATCTTGTATCATCAGTGCGTTTTCCAGCATACATTTCACATGCACAATACAACCAGACCCGAAAACTAACGATTTGTGTTTTTGCACAATTTTTTGGCTGTAGCTGGGATTCAAATCCACGGTGTGGATGTTGTGTACTCTGACCAATAGGTCACGTCGTCATCTAGCTATGTTGCTTATAGAAAGGGGAGTAAAAGATATGTTGCATAGTTCATTTATATACTTATGAATATATAGCCAACAATATTTACAAATGTTGCCAAAGTTAGGAATTTGAATCAAGAATAACAAAATATTTTAAGCAATGATTTTATTTTTTTTAAATTCATTAGTCAATTATTTCGTAAGTACCTTATCCCCTTTAAAACCAGTAATATTATACTATATATAATGATTTGTTAAGCAGATTTCATGAATTCTAAAAGGTTAAATAATATTAATTTTGTCATTACTTAGGAGTCAAATTAATTTTGGGTGCTAATCTCATCAAATTAACTTTGTTGCCATAATTTACAATAATATACCCAAAATAATCCCTACATTGAATATTATGTTTAAATTTTACAACAAGCATTTTTCTTAAATAAGACAACATCATATTTGTAAATTTTGTTATAATTTAGTAGAATTGGGACTTTTTCGACAAATATACTTTTCACATGGTTGGAAGAACACAAGATCAAATACAAATTCGGCATGACAAGTAAATCATTCTACATCCACCTAATGATGAATATAAAACCAAATTCTTCTACAAATAAAGATAATATCAAAAACATCTTTATAAATAATGATGAAAACATAAATTATGGTAAGGAAAAAGCAGCAGGAAAGTTACTCTGGAAGAAAAAATCTGGAGTAATGATTTCTATTCATTCAAGAATTCTTTGGAATATTATCTAATAATTCATCATGAGCTATTGAATTATATACTTTATAATATTATATCTCATCATTTTAGGACATGTACCCCATACATAATAATTATTAATGGCAAGATAGTTTAAATGTCTGTCTGTGCTTAAGTTTAAGTTTGA
This sequence comes from Luehdorfia chinensis, assembly GCA_019845155.1. NCBI lineage: Eukaryota > Metazoa > Arthropoda > Insecta > Lepidoptera > Papilionidae > Luehdorfia > Luehdorfia chinensis. Next base: position 1,693,764 of record JAHVAK010000006.1, on the reverse strand, counting down.
TAAAACTTTTTCAAATGAATTTTTCTGCTTACTAACTTGACAAAATCAGTCTGAATTTTGTTAAAATATATTTTTTTCATTAATCACTAAATCTTCATACACTTATTTGCATATATTATGAAAAATATAACGATAAATTTAGTTTTTGTTTCATAATAATGTCATAAAACTTTCAAAGTTACTAGAAGTTCTCATATAATAGTATGTATTAAATGAATTCTAGCACAGAACTCTTAACGCAAGATTTGATTATACAGACACTAGTACAGTTACAGAGGTATTAAAGTAAGAATAATACCCAGTAAACAAATACAACTGTCTTTCCTTTCCTTCCTTCCTTAAAATAATGAAAATAATACCAGTACAATAATTTTCCATTACATTTTTTATTTACACCGATTGCAGTTAGATATAAAGCATATTATATTTTAATTTTTTTTAATTATTGATTATAGAATTGTAGTTTATTATACAAAATTTCTATAAATTATGCTGTTGTTTTCAACTCGAAGTAACACACAAATCCTTTCACAAAATAAAAACATGATTGACTTTACAGTTTATAGAGCTGACTTAAGTTGCATGGGGTTGTGGATTTAAATTTCTTGTACAGTAAATATACACAACCTCCTTTTTGACAGCTGTTATTTGATAAAGCCACAAAACTAGTGTACTTCAGAAAGCTAGGAACTGCTGCTTTGTTACTGGAATACATACTTGAAGTACAAGAATTGAAAGTAATAAAAAGTCCTCCTTTATAGAAAAACCATATATTGATGCTATTATTACCACTATTTTCTATACTGTAAAGTTGCAAAGCAAAACAGGAAGTTATGCTCCCATGCTTAGAACAAAATTTAACAATTCATGAAAGGTCAATTACGATTTATTACTAAATAATAATGAAGTAATTGCAAGAAAAACAAACTAACATAATTTAAAATTCATAAGTTTAATTTAAAAAAAAAACAAACGAGTAATGCATTTTCATTTACTTATTGTAACTTAAAAACGTACTACTTTAGAAAAGAACAAATGTTAACATAAAAGTCATTTAAAGTTATGGCTATACTTTTGTACATGAAAGTGCAATGACAAAAGTGCAACAACGCATGCAAAATTAGGAAAACGAGATGACAGCGGAGGCGGCAAGGTTCCTCTCACCTCGTAAGTTCAACGGTGCTGGCTCCAATGGCGTAGCCACCACGGCCACTAGCTGCGCCAATGCCTCCACGACCCATAGCACACCCCACATGTCCCACAACCACATCACAACACTCCACTATCTCATTGTAGGCACAACATTTACAAAACTTAACCAATATGAACACCTAACTATGCTAATAACTTCTATTGGCACGATCATACTTTGGAAAAAATCATTGCAATAAGACCTCTTATTGTAATTACGAACTCGCCTTATTACATTATTTTAAATAAGAAAGTCCAGTAACACCGTCCGAATGTTATTAAAACAAAGACAGTTACTACTGCACGTCATAACATTTCTCTGCTATACGCGAAAATACACACAACACAACATTCGAAATAGACGTCTCGTCAAATACTACTAGTGCTGATGCTGTTGTGCTATAGTGTTGATCTCTTGCAATCGTATGTTTTCCCATTGCAGCGTTCAGAAATATAATATGAACATGAAAATCGATTTCTACAATCTGTACACAAATTACAAAATATTTTGTTAAAAAAACATTGTATTTTTTCCCTGCCCAAGTCCACGGCCTTTGTCTTTTTTACGTTTACATGTACAGGGATAGTAATGGATTATTTTTGGTAATTCCCATTTTTTAAGACTCATCATTATTTTAGCTATTTGCTCCAAGTATAAAATACTAACTTGTGGATCTTTAGGCTCCATAAAATTAACTGCAGGCTGCCAAAAATCGTCTTTAAATTTCACAGGCTGGGAAAAAACTCCATTAAAAGTTAAACCAAAAGATCCTGAAACATACAAGTACTTGAATAATTGTCTGTATCTATCTATTCATTCTTTAAATATTATTGCAATAATTTGTTTATCTAAAAATAATCTCAATTTAACTAACCGTTACATATTACACCCAAATTAATAATATTATTCGAATTTGGCCCTGAAAGCCATAATTTAACAAAGTTTACAACTGATGTCGCTTTGTTAAGAGACAGTTCTTCGTTATTAACTTTTTTCTAGAACATAAAAAAATACTGATTTGATGTTTTAAAATAAATTAATTAATAGCATCTGTTTCAATGTTTTGTGTATATGTAATAAAAAACTGTAAACCAAATTGCCTCTATGATACATACTTTTGTTTTTAACACTTCCTCCCACAGAGTTTCATTAAAATGCATCAAATACTCCAGTGTTCTTAACTGTGGTGTTAGGATACCAATGCACAAAGAAGAATTCTGAACTTTTGTATATCTATTAAACGGCTCGAAAATATTATATTTATGAATTGTATTTTTGACATCTACAAGGTGGTTAATTCCAACAAATCCCCATACCGGTGGACAAAACATATTTTTCACAGGTATGTCAGCAATTTCAGCTGCTATAGGTACTACATTCATACCTATATCAGAGGTTACTACGACGATATTATTCTTATTAATATTCGTTAATAATTTTGTAAGCATTGTAGCATTATAACAAGCAGGTCCGAGATTAGGTAATACTATGTAGATATTGCGCGATGCAGACGCATTTATCATAGACGCAAGGTTTTTCATAATTTCAGCATTTTGGTAGAGCCAGTCACCAATGGATAAATCAATACTGGAAATGAAAAGTAATATATTTCTTAGCTTTTCCTATTTATTTTTTGTTCTTTCACTAGCGCAGTCTACATTCTCTTGTCTCGCAGCGATTCCATCATACTAATATCGAAAAATTTACAAAACGATTCGAATCATAGCGACTACGACGCATTCTTCACTAAGAAACCCATGTTACGTTCACTTTTGGTAACTGGTCAATCAGCAAGACGTAAACAAATTATTAGTATAGACTGAACTGCACGCGTAGCCTGTGCTTTACACACAATGTTTTTGTTCCAGAAAAATTCCAGAAGCAGTTTTGTCTCGATCGATCATTTAGAATTTTTTTCAACAGCAAACATAAAAATATAATAGAATCTCATCGTCACACGATAATCAGCTTAGGTTGAGGGATACAAGGACAATATCAGAATTAACAGACTTATAACACTGAGACAAAATATTAAAAAATGAAATTAGAAAGGAATATCCCCGAGTTAAACTTAAATTTATTGAATCTTCTTTACTTAGTCGGGAGGTAATTTACGCAATTATAATGTCAATATTTTTATCCTCAACCATTCTAGATAGCTTTTGGGATTGCTTCGGATCGTCTAAAAAAAATAATTTAATTTTAAATACAACGTAAATATAGGTTCGCCACCCATCCTGTATCGTTTCCTGAGGTGGCGAAAAGTGGGTTACCGATGTGGTATATCTACCTCTTTTATGGATAAAAGGCCTCACTGTATGTTTGTATGAAAATATAAGACTCATTTTACCTGAAAGGCACATAATCCATAATGACTAAAAGATCACAGTTTGTGAGAGCCATACCAATTTTTATGATATGTTTAACTGTTTTTCCAGGATAATTTGTACAGACGTAGCTACATTCGCTTTCCACAAAGTCCAAAAACGATTGTGTGCATTCTTTGTCATAAATATAAATTTTAGAAATATTTTTGCAACCGACAACCATATCTAGTAGACCAGATATTATATACATGGATAGTGGATGACTAGCCCCCGAAATACAAACATTAAAATTAGTCTTAGGTTTTTTATCAAAGTGTGTTTTCAGTTGAATGTCTTTTATGCAATGATTTTCAATCGTTTGTTTCTTTTTGTACTGAGTAATAGTATCTATGAGATTCTTGAATCTTTCGGAGGAGGACAAATGTATCGTACTGATAATAAGAATAACAATAATCTGAAAATTCTGACGCTCCTCCAATATAATATGGCTTGCTTCCTTCAATTAATAACTCTTTCCAAACTATCGGAGAGCTATTGTGGTGCCATTTATTTTTAGCATTCATTTTATGTAGCCAGCTCTGGTGAATAAAATTTAAATGGTTGATGTTAATTAAAATGATAAATTATTTCTATAATATTTTTCAATTTACAGATTTGTCGCTTTTTAGCGTACCTTCCAGTCTGCTACCGATTTTTCAATTCTTTTGTAACAAAAATTATGTAGGTTTTGTGACAGATAGTCAGCTATAAGGCAAATTTTTGCAAAGCATTCACATTGAGATTCCCCAGCTATAATAATTTGTACACCCATCTTTAACTCTTATATGTAAGTCAAATAGAAATAAATTTATGACGTTTGTTTTCATAACAGTCAAATATTTTAGTACAGGACTTATTCATCTTTAATAGTCCAAAGAGAATATAATCACTTCATTTTACAGTGCATAAAACGTAGCGGCTATATCCTTGAAAACTAAATTCATACAAAAATAAAATAAATTCAGTGTCGGACAAATAAGGAAAACTAAATATAACTTAGACTTAACTTATATTCAGCCGTAACGGAGCTGCTCAACGACTTTTTAGCGGCATTTTATAATTCAATAAAAGGAGTTGATTTATATATCCAATTATTAATGTCCATACTTGCACGAACCTTACTGCCGCCCGCGCAATCTAAGGAGTGTGGAAAAATGGTGTCGACTGCGTTCGGCTGCTGCAAGCGAACCACGCGTTGATTCCAACCTACTTTCTCTGTACGGCGGAAGTTGTCGCATGCTGTTGCTTACGAGCACATCCAGGACTGACGCTGTTCAATGCACACCGACCCGCTTCGTAAAGTCTGGATCGTACTTAACGTATTCTTTGGTTTTTAACAAATGTTCCATTTCATTTTATAAATGATTTCTGTACTATTTTCTTTGTAGACGGAAAAATGACTTTGTCAATCGAATGTGGAAGGACAAACGTGACGACAACCTCCACGAGAAAACAAAAAATGTATTCAGAACATAGCATACCTATAAAAAGCACTGGCTATGCTACTATCAAAGAGTAGAGTAATACTATGGAGATTGATGATTAACATTGTGTCAGTGATCATTGGGTGGTAACCGGAAGTGTTCACCGAAAGGTACTTTGGTGGATGATATTGCCAAGGAAAAGGGTAGGCTACCCCGCCAGATCGAGTGATCTGATCTCGGGAGGACGTCTCCTCCTACGGTACGGTACGTTAGTAATATTTAGGTGTTGTATATATAGTTCGCATCTCAGAAAACCTTCATGGCGCGGTTATGGACATGTGGGGATATTTCTTGAGCTTCTCATGTGGCGACATAGATGTCGCTACAGGTACTAAACCTATCCATTAGGAAGAGACAAAAAATAGCTTTCTGTGCTTGCAGGAAAATAAATGTAAATGTACTCTGTGGTTGTGAAATTGTCAATGTCAGTGTCAGTGTCTATTTTCCTACTTCCTTAATAGTTTCATTCTTGTTCTTTCTGTTGAAGAATTTGTGAAAATCTCGATTCTACGTAATATACGAATGTTGTGGTTATATTCTGTTTGAATGTTTATTAAAGTTACCTATTTCTTAAAAATGGGTTACGTTTATTAATAATATATAAACAATTAAAATGTAAACCCAGTTCATCGAACTTTGTATAAATTGCTTATATCTTCAAAGAAAGGTTATGCTTAGGTTGTAAAATAATAAAAATAAAACACAATTATTTCTAATATTTGTGTGACACCTAAGTTCGGAAATGGCACAAAAAAATTGGGGATTCTGTGATTTATCACTCAGTAGAAACTGTGATGTTAATAAAATACATTCACTGGAAAAATTAGGTTTTACTACAGTTGCATTAAATACGTATGTGGAAGAAGCTAGTGAAGAGCCTAAAAAGAAAAAACGAAAAGGAGAAATAAAGGAAAAGAAAGATTCTATACCAGAACCGGTTCTCATTCCAAAAGACATAGATAGAAGTAAAATGAACATTCTCCAAAGAGTTACAATAGAGTTTTCAGAATCAAGCATCACCCATAAGTTTAATCAATCTGAAAATATTAAAAAATACAATATAGTAGCTGTTGTTCCTAAAACTTTGCAAGCATTTCAGTATGCATGTGGAACTTTGGATATCGACATTATTACTTTTGAGCCGGGGAGCAGAATTCCTTTTAAAGTCAGCCGTAAATTATATAAACAGGCAGTAGAAAGAGGTATATTTTTTGAACTAATGTATTCACCGGCAATAAAAGATTCTACCTCTAGAAAGAATATTATAAGTTTGGCACATACTTACCATGCGGTTGGGAAGTCAAAAAATATTATTGTCACTAGTGGAGCAGACAATTATATGTATACTAGAAGTGTTCATGATGTTATTAACCTTGGCTTTATATTAGGACTGACCAGTAATCAGAGTTTGGACTCAGTCAGAAGTAATGCACGTCGACTTATAATCAAAGCGGAAGGCAGAAGATGTGGGAAGCATTACTTGATAGTAACACCTATAAATGAAGATGATAATACAACAATTGAAGAATAATTATGTACTCAATTTTTTATGTGATTGTATTCACATATGAAACATTACAAGTAGAAAAAAATTGTAATAAAATTATAAATTTACAGTAATAATAAACTCCTTTTAGTAATGCTCTATCAATATTAATCTTTGATTTTTTTATTGAAGAAAGTAACAATGAGAAGTGCAACAATTGCTCATAACTAATACGGTAGTCACATTTCTGTGTGGCACCTCAGTTAAGCCTCACATATGCCTAGTAATTATACCTCTCAGTGCCCTTCACACCGAAACAGTAAAGTTTGCACACTACTGCTTCACAGCACGGCACGGCAGATGAATTCTGTCATAGGAATCCTACTACCATTTTGTTATTTCCATGGCTCCTATCAATGCAATATGCTAGTAGATTGATTACAATGATGCCCTACTGACGAATTTTGACCACAACTGTTGATTAATATTAGAAGATTATGATTATATATGAAACTATGCAGAATATATTAGTGATGTAAAGATACATGTAAAAACAAAACACTTCTCTTCATCTGCTTCTATTGAATGTAAAGCTTATATGGTAAATTCAGAGGAAGGATCATTGTGGATTGTGGCATGCAGTGTATAGACATGTGACAATAATAATAAATACATCCAGACTTAGACCTGAAAATGTATAATTTGTGTGATTCACAAATATTGGCTTCAGCTGATATTCGAACCCACATCACGGCAATCAGAAATACTGACCTAAGTCACTTCACTAAGACACGTCATAAAGAGGAAAAAGGTATGGAGCATTGGATTAAAACAATTGTACTGGATTTTACTTTTATGCCCCTTAATATGTCATAGAAATGCAAAATAATATTATGTGAAGCCTAGATAATATTATTTTGTATTTCTATATTTATTTGTATTCTCAAATAATATTATATATGTCGCCGTGAGAGCACTCTCAACCGACAGTGGTCAATTCCTTCATCATCATTTAAATATTTTTATCACATAAGAATTCCTTTGTATTTATCATTTAACAGTTTACAATAACCGCCTTGTATTGGGCCACTTTTGTTAAGAGGTGTCGCTGAGAAAGCGCACCTTACCAACGTAATCTTAACTACATTCGTCACCTTTTAAATTATTTTATCACCCGAGTATTATTTATTTGTAAATCATTCATTTTGTTAAAACAGTACAACAGTAAACAGACAGTAGTACTGCTCCCCCAAAAATAACCCTGGGTCTTCTGCTTCGACATATATAATATGCTGTTAGCTATACATCTACAGCTCTAAGGAATACAATGCTGCTGCTGGTGATGACAAGACGTTGCGACGCCGGCTGCCTCTATACTTCCGTTCTTGTTAATGGACTATATAATTCCGGACTAACATGGGCAGCTCACGGCGATCCAAGGGAACAAAAAAGGTTCGACCTTGGCTTCAATCAAAGTACAGATTTAATATAAATAATAAATACACAGTTGTTGCTTTTATGATTAATGCAAAACAGAATACAGGCATACATTAATTTGCTTAGCAAACAATATAAAAAATCTTAGACTGAAATATTAAGACCTCTGTCTAACAATAAGAAATAAAGTACCATCTATTATTGTACCAGTGTCGAGAACATGCCTCCGCGTCCACGCTACTTCAATGCGGGTTGAACGACATCACATGTTGGATATTTATTTCTTAGACATGCAAGTTTCTCCCCATATTTTCTTTAACCGTCGAGTATGTAGTAAATCAGCTCTTAAAATTGGTTTATTAAACGACAACTCACAATTAATAATTGTGATCCAGGTCACTCGCGTACTATGACGTTCGAGACGACTGCTCGAGTCCAGTATCATATTGTAGTCTTTGCCCTGAGATACCACGGCACTATACAATGATGAGTTTGAGGTAAGGGCCGCCGCTTCCACGCAGACCAGTGTTTGTGCGTGTGTCTGAACAATTCATTGCATTCAATTCAATTGCATTCAGGTAAAATACATAAAATTAGTTTTTAATTTTTTAATTTATTTTCAATCCGATAAACAAACAAGTAACATATCAATGAAACCAGATATTCCAGATTAATGTTTTATACATTATTTTGTTCTGGTAAGTCTCCGTTTTTATCCTCAAAATTTTACATAAAACTTATTAAGTATAATCACAGTCCAAAATTATAATAATACATTTATTACAATATCATAATTAAATATAATTAGAAATTTGTACCTTTTAATAAATATCAGTAACATTTTCATTAAAAAGAGTAAATTTTACAAAATACGTGAATTCAATGAATCTTAACTTAGGAACCATAAGTGTTTTAAGTCTTACTTGTACTTTATATATAGCGTCGATATAGGATTTTTAAACATCCGGTAGAATTTTTTGATTTTCCAGGATAAAAAATATCCTATATCCGTCTCCAGGATACAAGCTCTCTCTGTGCAAAATTTCGTCAAGATCGGTTCGAACGGTCGGTGTTGGACCGTGAAAAGGTAACAAACAGACAGAGGGACACTTTCGCATTTATAATATTAGTATGGATGTATTTAAAGCAATTGTACATAAGTTGCAACTTATGTTTCTGGATAAATGGAATGATTCTGAATAAATAGCACTTTCTTTACTTATATTGGCTGCGTGGCTCATTGGATCAGTCGTGTATTCTGGGTTTAATTCCACATGAAACTTATTTTTGTGCTTAATAAATTATTAGATTTCAGGCCTAGATGTATGATTAGCCCGTCTTTGAAACTGCAATCTATACCTTTTCCAATCATATCCATTAATTTTACAGAGACATGGGAAGGACAAGTGTTTACAGATATGCATAGCACTAATACTAACTTCTATTTTTTTTATTTGAAAAAAGTGACGGAACGAGCAGAACGTTCACCTGATGCACTTATGCAACGTCTGCCCATAACAAATGCTGTGTCACCCAGAACATTTCTGAGTGACACCACACTGCGCCCGTCACCCTGAGACATGAGTTCTTAAGTCTCATATGCCCAGTGATTACACTAGCTCTCAGTGCCCTTGAAACCGAAACACAGTAATGTTTCACATTACTGCTTCACGGCAGAATAACTGGCCCTGGGGTGGTACCTACCTAGACGGATTCCTGCATAGACATCTACCGGCCACATCTACTTCTGGGTAGTAATATGTGGCCGAAATCGACCAGTATGGCATCACACCTTTGAACTGATTTAATTGTAAAAAAAATATCAACTAGTAATTAAGTTTCTAAATTAAAAAGTTATTATTCCTCTATTTTAAACATGCCCATTTGTATGCCAATTTACACATTTTGTTTCACTAGTGGTAGGATTTTGCAAGATTGCGTCTAAGTAGGTCTCTGTGAAACAGTAGTGTGCAAACATTACTGGTTTTCGGTGTGAAGAGCACTGAGAGCCAGTGTAATTTCTTGGCATATGAGACTAATAAAATGATATATGATAGTGTGTACGCAATTTTTTGTGTCACAAAAAATGTTCTGGATACAACATTTGTTATGGGCAGACGTTGGACTTAATAGCAGGCGAACGTTTTGCTCGTTTCGTCACTTTATCCAATAAAAATAGTATCCAAAATGTACAAGTGCATATGTCCAAGTACATTTCAGTTTATAAAATTACACTGATCGATAAGTTATGGTATCTACGACGGCCACTATTTTTATTTTAGTGGATTCAGGTGACAAGCGTTCAGCTGATGGACTAGTCATGAACTCTACGACTAAACGTAAACTTCGCTAAACCTTTTGTTTAATATTTGTACCTTTTAAATATAGTAATAATGTTTCTCTTCAAAATTTTCATTTACATCAATCCATATTAACATTATAAATGCGAAAGTAACTCTCTCTGTCCCTGTGTCTGTTTGACCTTTTCACAGTACAACCGCTGAACTGATCTTGACGAATTTTGGCACAGAGATAGGTTGCAACGGGGAAACGGACATAGGATATATTTCTTTCTGGGAAATGAAATAGTTCCCATGGGATATTTAAGAATCCTATATCCACGCGGACGAAGTCGCAGGGCTTCAGCTAATAGGTTATAAAATGCAATTTAATGAGAATTTGAGGCCAAAATTATTGTGAACTGTCCAAAAATGTTGAAATTCATTCAGCTTTTACATGATCTTCACTTTCTTGAACTGTTCCGCTCTTATCTGTTCTTACGGTTCTCTCAACGGATAACCGAGAAGCGACAGGAGTTGTACTGGTAGCAGAATTTTCTTCCGGCAACGTAAATACATCAGCAACCCATTTGAACCTAAATAAGAGAGAATAATATAGGGACTACACAAAATTTTAGTAAACCAAACGAGACTGAATATAATACAAAAACTGTTACGTCTCGAAATTTAATTATAAGTGAAGCTATGATGTTAGGAAGCCTATATGAAAACTATTCATATGAAAAAAGTAGAGAAAACCACTGCAAATCGCATAATTTTTAAAACGTTCAAACAGCGTCTATTTGCTAGGTGCCACGTGACTGTTTTCTGTCAAATGATTCGTTTGTAAGTGATGGCTAACTCATGTCTTATCTAGGACAGTCATTGGTTATTGCGACTGAAACAATATTATGCCTTGTGGTACTTCACTGATATATAATTCCGTATGCCAGGCGATCATAGTAGCTAAAATATGGACAATTACCGTTAATTACTCAAAATTAACTATGACAATATTGACAATGTTTATTAACTTCATACAGACTGTTGGTAGATGTAATGTGTTTTTGGTAGATCACTCACATTTTGCAGGTAGATACAAATACGGATATGGTACACGTTGAATTCTAGGACACCATAAATAAAGCAACCATTATGTAAATGTGTATGAATTCATATTTTTATTCAGTCTACTAATTGAACAAAGGAAACTACTCAAGTTTATTAAATCATGTGTTTTGTATTTAGGGACACGAATCAGAATGTTGGTGTAAGTGACTTATAGTTTGGTCTGTAAAGAGTTGACAACTGTGAACTTGTTAACGTTTGTAAACTCTAATGGTAACGCCCACTAAATTTGCCTATTGCATCCAATAACCTGTATCAACAAAAACGAGCTATTACAGAGAAAATTTTCTCTGGTTTGGTTAGTTAAACACAAGACTTGTGTTTGAACAATGAGAATGCTTCTTTCTATTCCAAGAAAAGGTCCAACTGACCAATTATATTTGCAGTTACATTTAGTTTTAAAATATTGAGAATAATAAGTTCATATAACAGATCTTGCAGAATTTGATAGCAAACATACTTTATATGCTACCGATGCAATATAGTATGTCGAAAAAAATTTTGAATGTTTTTAAGTAACATTTAAAAAAAAAGGAAAGTATTTCATTTACTATTATTTTTGTTGCTTATTATATAAGGTGAAATAAAAATAACAACAACAATTTTTACATATATTATTTTCAAATGCAATCTCAACTTTTGGTACATAATAATACAAAATGTAAAAAATTCACACAATATGATACACACATTATGACAAAATTAAAAGATTCACACAGTGCTTACACAAACATAACCCTAATATTTTACTGCAATAAGTACCTTACTGGAATAAATTATTTATTCGACATATTAGTTGTGATCTAATCTATTTATTGTTAGCACCAAAGGTGTTATTAATAATATAACCTTCTGTTATAATTTTATCATATAACTGATTCCCATTGATGTTTCTGGATTTTGGAACAGACTGTTTATTTATGAAGTTGCGTGGTAATGGCTTTTTTATATTTCTAACGATAACTTACTTTAACTTCGAATTATTAATATAATCAAAGACATGTAACAGAAGTATCATTCTTTAAAACTGTATACGGATATGATAATTAAGTTTTAATATTGTGATTAGTTATAGCTATTAATAAATGCTTTGACGTATTCCATGGAACGTTTTGTGTAGTTATTTGTAAAACAACATCCTTTCGGTTTTTGATTGGTGATTTCAGAATTTTTTAGGGTTTTTTTTTTTGATAAATCCAATGGATATGGTGTTCAGTAAGGTTATACTCTTTTATTTACACTTTTTTTCTTCTTTTTTTAGGAGGCATCAAAATAAATATAAATCATAACATTAAAGAATTTAGACAACACATTTCTATATTATAAATGGCAGTCAAAAAGTTTAATTCTATTCTGCAGAATGTGGAATATTGAATACATTTTTATTAGCTATATACAAACATTGCTGGACTCATTCCATAAGGACTGCCAATTCTAAAATGTTTAAGCCATAGCATTTTTACACTATTTGAACTTTAATAATGAGCAAGGGTAATTAGAATTCGTGCTTTTGAACGTAGCATGAGCAGATTTATTTCAAGCAAAAAACTTTAATCAACAAATATAATTAAACATGCCAAATTTTAAAAAATCTCGTTCGGTTATTTGAATTATAGCTTTTTTTGTTATATTCTGAATTTTTGAATATTTTATAGCAGTCCGTTTTTCCATCGTATTAAAGACTGTGATAGTAAATGTTGTCTTCGTATCTTAAAATTATTAGTTTACAATAAAACAAAAATGGCGAGCACGTTAACACACACACACAGTTTAAATATGAAAATAAGTGTTCCATGTGCGTTAGTAATTATATTTTTAATACTAGGCCATAACATACAAACGATACTACTGCAACAACTATAGAGATCCAATACAACTAATAAATTAAAATAATATCATAGCCTCATAATGTGTGTCAGAAGTTAAAACATGAAATAATCTATCGCTGTTGCAGGTTCGATTGACAAATTGAGCAAAATGGCAAAACAATAAAACAGTCTTCATTCTTGTCTTTTTAAAAAAAAATAATTATAGTTGCCTTAGCGCTATACATGAGATTTTTTAATCTATGTAAAATAGAGTTAACTTAATTCGCCACGTGGCGCCACTAAATTACAAAGATAATAATGCATGGCAATATTTTATTAATATACAAACTAAATATAATCATAAATTAACTTTTTTTTAAATATAATTGTCAATTACCAATTGTTCACATGAAAAAATAAATAATCTCCCGATCATACAAATTAACGTAACTAGTTAACAAATTCAGTCTCATTGGTTAAAACATAATCGTAATTTGTTATTTAGATTCGTATCTTTCCTCAAGAACATTTTTACTGAATTATATAAAATGTCAATTTGAAAGAATCCAAAAATAGGTGATAAGCATAAAATTAATTGACACAATATCAAATAAATTTGTAAAATTTAATTCATTTCATTATAATTTTTGCTATTTTTATATGATGTTTATTCGTTTTTATCTATTTTAAGTGAAACATTTTATTATATCATATTCATACTCCTATTAGATTGATTTTGGTCCAACATTAAATAATACAAATACCGCGGCGGTCCAACATTTATTACGTTACCAATATTATAAACATAAAGCTTAGGGGGACCTAAGAGAATAATGCGTAGCAATATTATCAAAGACAATTTTACTACAATTATGTATCCTGTATTATTTTGCTTCATTACTTACCTCATTATGGATATTTATAAAACAATTTAAGACATATATTTTTAACCTTTCATTGTGATACATTTTAGTGATGTTCATTTAAATGGTGCTTTGAATTTATTTTGACTACATGCACCCATTATATTCTAGAGCATAGTATATTTTCTCTTAAAAGAGGCTATAAAAGGTAATTGAAATGCTATGAGTAGTTTCTTAGTTATATCTATAAAATTTGAAAGAATTTTCAAATGACTATTGGGCACCGTACGTACTCACAAGGTATATGAAAAATTATTCAAACTATGCTAAAGTAACTACCTAAACTCACCACAACTACGCTTACATCTGTCAACATTTATTCAAAACGCGCCGAATTCGAGTGAAAGTACCTTGGCAATCCGATCGAAGTGCTCAATCGTAAGTTACGCGTGTGTCAGTTGTTGAGGAAAGAGACGCAATGTGCGACCGTGTTGACGTTTTCCACCAACCTGTTGTATAGTTCACGACGCACGCTGGCGGTGAACTTGCTCACGAGGCAGAGCGTCACCGTTGCGGCAAAGATCGCGTTGTAGAGTAACACGAGCTTGAAGTTACCCAGCCACTCGATACGCCCGAACTCGCCGAGTAAATCGAAGTTTGTTATGCCTGGTATAAATAAGGATGGAATTAGGATCCAGGTTAGGTGGTAGTAACAGTAGTATTAGTGTCGTTGTAGAAACTACGGTAATTGTAGATGTGTAAGTGGCTGTGGTCATAGAAGTTAGTTTTAGTGAAAATAGGATTAGTTGCAGCAGTTCGTAGTAGTTATAGCAGTTAGTAGTAGTTGTAGCAGTCAGTAGCAGTAGCCATGAAACTATCGGTATTCTAAGAAGTTATTAGTTGTGGAAGTAGTAGTAGAAACAGTGCAGTAGTTGTAAAGTAAAGAAGTCGTAGTCGCTCAAACCAACCAAACCCTAGTTCGAATTGAGCTATATTTGGAAAAAAGTGGGCTACAAGTGTAGCCCCTGCCTACACCTTATATGGGATTAATGCGTGACTGTATGTTACGCACTATTCCTATATAAGTATATATGTGCGGTCCCAAAACAGCAACATCATCATTGATGAAGATTTTTTTTAAAGAATAGGGGGCAAACGAGCAGGTGGCTCACGTGATGGTAAGTGATCACCGCCGCCCATTAACACCTACAATACCAGAGGAATAGCAGATGCGTTGCCGGCCAAATTGAGATCTAGTAAGTAGAAATGGGCTGAGAACTCTGGGAATACGAATAATTTTTATTTATCTAGTTTTGACACGCAGGGCTGTCTGTCGTAGGGTCATCTATTAACTGTATTATGTCATTAAATTTATATCAAGGTCACGCTATTGATGGACGATTACTTAATTTTATTTATTTTCATATCTCAATATTATCTTTGTCTCTAATTGAATATAAATATAAATTCAATATTATTTTTTGATGGTTTATGAGCGATCATATCGAGATATCTCCCGGTTATGAAGACTCTCATCAACACTGAATTCATAGTCTCGTATGTATTGTGAAGGAAGCATGAACTCACCTAACCGTATAATAGAGGAAGGTGTAGGTTATCTACAGCATCAGAAACACTAGACTAAACAGACTGTAGGCATCAATGACGAGCCACGCGACCGTCACTTCTTAATTTTTTTATCCTGGCAATTAGCGACCAATGTCGAGTAATAATTTAATTACAACAAAGACTTCGTTTCGATCACCAGTAAAATGATAGTCGACTTTTACTGAATATTTGTTTGTAATGATGATAAGTCCAACAAATAATGATAAAGATTTGTTGGACTGATTGAGACAAAACGAAAAGTACAATTTTGGTCTTGAATTTAATTTTCTAATGACTGTACGTATTGTATGTTTCACGGGATTTTACTGCATAAAAAAACTATCAATATCAATACATACAATACATAGAGTCACGCCTTTTTTTGACATATAGAGGGGTAGGCAGAGGTCACACGTAGCCCACTTTTCGCCACCGTAGGAAACGAGACGAGACGTGACGGGTGGCGAACGACGTCGCCGCCATTTAGGTAAGAGACAAAAAAATTCTTACTCCCCATTACGTTCCCACAAGCAGTACAGTGACAGCACTGCATGGTGTTGTTCTGCACGAATAAAGGCTGTCCGTACAACACCTTTTGTGATGAAACGAGCAAAACGTTCACCTGATGGTAAGTGCAACGTCTGCCCATAACAAATGCTGTGTCACCCAGAACATTTCTGTGTGACACCTCACTGTGCCCATCACCCTGAGACATCAGTTCTTAAGTCTCATAAGCCCTGTGATTACGCTAGCTCACAGTGCCCTTCAAACCGAAACACAGTAATGTTTGCACACCACTGCTTCACGGCAGAATAACTGGCCATGGGGTGGTACCTACCTAGACAGATTCCTGCATAAGAATCCTACCACCAGTATACCACCAGTAGACTACCTTATTCGCCTCTTACGACACCACGGTAGGAAAAAGGTAGATGCTAAAACACAACACTTTTACTGGTGGTAGGATTCCTATGCGGGAATACGTCTAGGTAGGTGCCACCCCAGGGGCAGTTATTCTGCCGTGAAGCAGTAGTGTGCAAACATTACTGTGTTTTCAGTTTGAAGGGCTCGGCCGTGTGGTAGCGGCTTAAGAGAATCTACCACCCCATCTCGTCCCGTGGGTGTTGTAAAAGTCGACAGAGGGAAAATTAAAAGCAGAAGATGGGCAGCAGCATCTTCCTGGAACATCATAATAAATAAACTGCTGTTGGCAACCCGCCTGCCAAGCGTGGCAACTATGGCAAAATCCCCCCAAAATGAGAGCTAGAAACTTTTGTTGCACTCTATGGGGGAGGCCTATGTTCAGCAGTGAACTAATGGTAGGCTGAAATGGTGGTGGTGGTGGTTTGAAGGGCACTGAGAGCAAGCGTAATCACTGGGCATATGAGACTTAAGAACTTATGTCTCAGGGTGATGGGCACAGTGTGGTCACACAGAAATTTTCTGGGTGACACAGCATTTGTTATGGGCAGACGTTGCACTTTCCATCAGGTGAACGTTTGTCTCGTTTCATCACTTTATACAATAAAAAAAATTTCTCGTTTCATGACTTAATACAATAAAAAAAAAAACTACCGCCATTTTGCGATCTCGCGCCAACAGTGCGTCACTTACCGAGTATCTTGACGAGGAGCGGCTGCGCGGTGGAGTGCGCCAGCAGCAGCGCGCACAGCGCGATGATCCGCGTGAGGGGGGTGCGCTGCGCGCGCGGCAGCAGGCGCAGCGCTCGCATCGGCGCGCTCAGCCCCGTCAGCGAAGCCGCGTGCAGGTACAGGATCAGGAACGCCTCCAGGGTAGCACCCGCCCACCCCAGCTTTGACAGCGACGCGATACCCAGTGTGAATTGCTATTGGTGGGAGATGAAACTTTGATAATAAGTCGATCTACTTAAATATTGAACGTATGATATTCAAACTGAAGGCACCCCGGTACCGGAATAGAGCGACGTCTAGCGTCTTTGCGAACTGACGACCGCGTGGCCTAATGGTATACATGACTTCTACGCCGCAGATCATAGGTTCCAATCCCAACCGGAGCCAGCATTTGTTGAGAAACACAACTTTGCTTTTTGGGCTTGGTTGTCTTGTGATGATTATCCCAGTGACTCTGACATTACATCTTAGCCTATCTTCCTATCCCATTGCATTAGCGTTACGTCACGAATTTCTCTAAATATCTCGTACTCCATCAAAGCTTTTATCAGTAAATCGACGACAGCATGGCCTAGTGATCAGTGTACCTGACTTACGCCGCAGATCCTAAATTCGAATCTCGGCCGAAGCCAACATTTGTGGGAAAACACAAATTTATCTGGTTGGGTTATGTAAAACGTATGTATCTATGTATGTAAAACGCACCCACAATACAGGAGAAATCTTGATAGTTAAATTTTGATAGTTATTGTCGTCGATAACCTGACGCATATCCACCCCGGTCGAGTCCGTAAAGGTAGAATCAGCGCGCCCAAACTATTTAGCTTTTTTAAATAAGTAAAATAATATAAGATTAAGAAGATGAATAGAGATATTTTCTCAAACAAACAGTTACCCGCGTGCTAAGAGGCAAAGCCTTAATGCCAATAAGCAGTTCGAGAGTGTTCTGCAGCACCATAAGCACCGTAATAGTGGTCAGCGCCAGCAATAGCAACATCGCCAGCGGATACACCACGTTGCGCTGCAGAGGCGACGTCTTGCGCTGGTCTTCCACTTCCTGCAGAATAATAAATAACAATTACGAGATATAAAAGGCTCTTGCAACTATTACTGCGGAGTCCTATACAGGAATCCGTCTAGGTAGTTACCACCCCACGCTCTGTTATTCTACCTTGAAGCAGTAGTGTGCCAACATTTCTGCATTTCGGTCTGAAGGACACAGAGAGCTAGTGTAAATCAATGGGCGTATGTGACTTAAGAACTTATGTCTCAAGGTGTGCAGTGCAGTGTGTCGGGCGCAGTGTCATGTCACACAGAAATGTTCTGGGTGACACAGCATTTATTATGGGCAGACATTGCAATTACCATCAGCGACTATTGTTCGATTTCATGGTCTCTAAGAGCTCGTAAAATCCTCACCCCTCAACCCTTGCTTTCCAATACACTTCTCTTCTCGTCACCATTCTTGTCCAGCGTAATAGGTGAATGTAAGTAAAGTAAGTGCGTATGACTTTTAAATACATATGTAGTCGTTGCTTAACTGATTATTGATTTCTTTAATAAAAAAATCTGAATATCTATTTTATCTGTATGATTATGGATAATTTTGAAATGGTACATGATAAGTAAATA
Source organism: Luehdorfia chinensis (assembly GCA_019845155.1). Lineage (NCBI taxonomy): Eukaryota > Metazoa > Arthropoda > Insecta > Lepidoptera > Papilionidae > Luehdorfia > Luehdorfia chinensis. The sequence goes on along the minus strand of JAHVAK010000006.1, from coordinate 1,674,829 downwards.
ATAAGAGCCCCGAGATGCGAGTGACTCGATCCCCGGTGCCGGCACCTCTGAAATTATTATTTTCAGTGCTGATTTACCACGTTCATGTCTGAGGAATATTTTGAAGACAAGTGAAGTGGCGGACCCGCATTGGGGCAGCGTGGCGGACTCTTCCCGACGCCAAAAACGCTGTGTCCGTGTCCTCCCCCTCTCTTCGGACTTCACATAATACTATAAAATCCCAGCGTAGCCATGACTAGAGGGGCCGCCGGAGACTAGGGGCCGTTGTGTCTTTGTACCTCTCATTTTGGGGGGATTTGCCGCAGTTGCCACGCTTGGCAGGCGGGTTAGCAACCGCAATTTGTTTCTTTCTATGATTTCAGGAAAATGTTGCTGCCCATCTCCTGGTTTTTATTTCCGTCTGTCGACTTTTACGACACCCACGAAATGGAGTGGTAATTCTCTTATGCCGCCACCACACGGCAAGAGTATAGTTTGTAGAGACGCCTAGCGTAAATTTGTGTCTACGTATATGAGTATAATAATGGAACAAAAATACATTAAACAATTGGTATGGACTCGGTTTCCGCGTATGGTTAATAGGTGTCGAAGAGTTCGCATTATTTGTCGGCTTTATAATATGACGAAATATTTGCTCACTACGTTATACGTTTTTTAAATTATGTATAAATACTTAGGCTAGTTTTTTGTTTGCGATATGGTAGAAATTATCTAATATTTGTAGTCGACGTTTCCATTATAAATATACCAGCATTCAAACATGTTTCTGTGTTTGTTCACGAAACTTTTAGAAAGTATTAAACCGCATTTAACCAATTTATGAAATAATTTATGAAACTTCTCGTGTTTGATTAGGTGTTATACAATGGTGAAAAAATTATTAATAACGGTTCAATAGTGATCACGCTATGAACTATGATTCGATTTGTTGGACGATTTTAGTGCACAAAATGAGAGATCCTTATCCTGACGAGATTGTTGACAACTTCAGGGCTGTACGATCTCCTTTTTATTATTTAAAAGGACACGAATTCCGAATAAATTAAGAAATAGTATAATTACCAATTTGTAGTATTTAATTCTTGTAATTTAAACTTTAAAACTTACCTTCCTCGAAGCTACAACCTTCTGCAGTCTCTCATTAAGCCCGGCCTGAAGGGCCCCATTCCTCAGCCGCAACAGGGGAGTCTCTTTGCAATGCGGTACTGTCACAAGGCCTTCCTTCGTCGTGGATAGATCGGCGTCCACTGGCGCCGATATGTCCCCACGATCCGGGTACATCGGCTCGGGAGAAATGTAGCCAACACCTGATGATAGTAACAGAAATTAATTAAGCATACGTATTTGTAAGCAATTATCCTTTGTATTCTGTATTGGATAAATTACTTAGCACATTTTTATTTAATAAAAGTAACATTTAGTACCTATGCAGGCATCAGTCTAGGAAGGTACCAGCCCAGGACCAGTTATTCTGCTATAGTTAATAGAATCAGGCGTTACTTTGCGGAAATCCATTATAATGAAGAAAAGTAAGTTACTTTGCTAAGATCCGCATGCAAAATATAAAAATGGTGTATATTACCTAGTTTTTTGAAGTGCACCACCCGCCCTCCCTCAGTAGCGTGCACAAGCAAACTAACACCGCCACCAGGAACCGCCACCAGGTACCCTCCACCAACCACTACAATACCACCACTAGATAATATACACCACCGAAGCCGAGAACACGACACGTGTTTCGCCCCAAAACGAGGCATTATCAAGCGTAATAGACTCTACGACAGACGGCCGTCTGTCGTAGAGTCTGTGTAGTGGTTGGTGGAGGGTACCTGGTGGCGGTTCCTGGTGGCGGTGTTAGTTTGCTTGTGCACGCTACTGAGGGAGGGCGGGTGGTGCACTTCAAAAAACTAGGTAATATACACCATTTTTATATTTTGCATGCGGATCTTAGCAAAGTAACTTACTTTTCTTCTTTAGTTATTCTGCTGTGAAGCAGTACTGTGCAAACATTACTGTGTTTCGGTTTGAAGAGCATGGAGAGTTTGTGTAATAACGGGGCATATGAGACTTAAAAACTGATGTCTCAAAGTGACGGGCGCAGTGTGGTGTCATACAGAAATGTTTGTTATGACACCACACTGCCCCATGTAAACGTTGCACTTACCATCAGGTGAACGTCTCGTCACTTTATCAATAAAAAAAATTGTTACTGTTTATTTAACAACACCACCAAACCATCCGCTTGCAACCACTAGAGCAGTGGCAGAGCAAACCCTTTATACAAAGGAAAATTCGTAACAAAATCTTGACTTCTCGGTAAGCCAGTTTGGCTGTAATGTAAAGTTTGGAAAGAAGTCGTACACAAGTTGACTTAGCACCATGTCAGAGGTATTGATAACAAGTCTTTGGTAAGTGGTCACCGCCCACCCTTGAACATCCGCAATACTTGAGGAACGGATGCGTTGCCGCCTTTTGAGGAAGAAGCAAAGCTTTGTTTAGAAGTCAGTCCTATCGGTTTGAAAAAATTGCATGTGGCAGCAGATCTGATTAACTGCTATAATATAAACCACTTATTAAACTAAACTTACAATGCAGTCTTTTACAAATTCACTTTGCTGCACTCAACATATTTATTTACTATCGAACACACATATTTGTATTTTATTGAAACCTTAAATATGAAAAAAGCGTTATTATATATATATTAAGCAAGCTATGTATTAAGCTCAGCTAGAATCTTTTCGTAGTTACTGTGCATCTGTGTTAGGCTGTTATACTACTTTGATCTGTGTTAATCTGTGTTACTACTTTGATCTAAGTGTGTAGTGTATTAATTTTCTGCTAATAACTGATAAATGTATAGTACCAATACGGTACACCACAGTATTATCGGAAAACTACATGTGTACCTTTATTGGGAGATATAAAAGTAAAAACCTAAAACTAGCGTGGGCAGCCTACTTCATAATTTAATATGCTTTCAGAATTAACATGCATACAAACTTTCTGTTATATTTGCAGCATGCAAGTATAACAGAAAGTTTGAATTATCAGAGTATACTAACACAACCTATTTCTTATTTATTTATCAACTTTTAAGGATTCGATACAGAGCACAGAAATTCTTAGCAATTTTAATGGTAGACCGCATCCAATCTGTAATCTTTACATAGTAATTTAAGAGAAAATAACAGCATCTTCTTTCAATATCGGTCAGCATACCCGATAAATTCACAATCCAAATTTACAATTTGACAAAAATTTGAAAACAAAATTGGTTTTACGGGTTTTGTTATGTTATGATTGTCCCCGTGTATCTGACATTGCATCCTAGCCTAACGCCGATCTTAACGCATAAGCATTATACAGGGGGCAGTTGAATGTAGGGACAAGTTAATAGCTTTTGTTTGATCGTACACTAATGGCACAACAATATATCCTGCGCAATGGATAGCTTCGGACAGTTTTCGGAAGTTGTCGCCGTGGTCGAATATCGACCAAACAGACAACATCATATTAAAGTCGATCTACAATCTATGTTAGAGGCCTATGTTCAACAGGCTGAGATCATGATGACAATCTAGAACTTAAGTACATAAATGCGGTTATGACAACGTTGTACACAGTTTCGGTATAATAAAAACATTATTAAGGTTATATTAAACCAATACTGAGCTTAAGTCAGTCACATATGATAACTAGCACACTGCAATGCCACATGGAACTTTGTGATTCAAAGTTCTGTGTAACACTGCAACTGTTGTAAGGCAGGCGTGCAACTTCATATGAGTTGAATAAAAAAATTCTAACAAAACCGATGTATAATAAGGAGCCAAACTGTACTTAGAAACATATGTATTAGCTGACCCGTTTCGGCTTCGCACGGAAGTTATTGTTACGTTAATAATAGACTCTATAGAGAAAAACAACACCAGTCCATTTACACATTTACGAGTTAATTGTTCGTAAATCTCTTCTTAGTGAGTTTCCATGTCGGGAAAGGAATATGTATGCCAAATTTGAAGTCAATAGATTTTGTACATAGTTTTGGAGATATTTTGATAAGTCATTTAAATTATTTCGCAGTATTCTATTTCCCACGGACCGCCTTTACAAAGCCCGGTATCTCTCGAGGTTTTAACTTTTTTCAGACGTTCCTTAAGATAAAGCCCTGTATTTCGTCGACAAGCTCGGAGACTCAGGTCTTCGTTAAGCACTCTTTTGACCGTAGTTCTGCTTAACCCCAATTGAAGGGCTATCATTTTTTGCTTGCGGACAGGATTTCGTAGGATTCGGGCCCGCGCTGCTTTGATGAACGCTGGCGTCCTAACCGTACCGAGACCGAGACTACTTTTACAGTCTTCAAAAAGGTCGTAATAACCGACTCTGTCTTCGTTTTGAGTCCACTCATTTTTATTTAAATGGAACGAAATCAATTTCTTTTTTATTTTAAGATGGCGCAAAAACCTTATTCAAAATCACTTCAAACATTTCTGGCCAGTATTCGAAAATTAAATTAGATATGGATGTGACAAACTTATGACCCGACTAGTTTATATATATATATATATATATATATATATATATATATATATATATATATATAAAAACTAATACCTTTTCCAACGAAACAAAAATATTCAAAGGACGTACAAGAAACGTTTACAAAAAATTACTGTTGCTTCTAAAATACACAATAGGCACGTATGATGCAATCTGTCTCCTCTAGTAAGCGTTACACAATCGCTACTAACGACTTATAATAATTCCTAATCGAAATGCGCCAGCCGAATCGGTACAGTCACCCTACAGTTATTTATACTAAGCATTATCTTACGGCTTGTGCGCAGCTACACCGAGGTACCACATGTACGCGGCATACGACGTAGAAACTTGCACACGTGCATCGACCTTAAGGATGTGAGTATATCAAGCTGCACATACGTATCACAATATTTATCTTATGTACATGCATTACCATACCACGGAGAAGAAAAGTCGAAAAAAACTAGATTCTCTTTTTTGTTGTTTTTTTATCTTTCAGATCCATTATAAATAAATATTTAAGTAAACATTAGAGAAAAAAAATACATAGTCTCACAGATAAACAAAGCATGTTCCATGACTAGACAGTGGACTATATACGGGCTGGTGATGATATTTAAAGCGATGACAAAATAAGAGAATGAACAGACGTTTGTGTTGAAACATGTCTGATGCTACTTACGAATGTCTTAATAGTTCGTATGACTTGCTCCACTGAGCTAAATTCATATTAAAACAATAATTCCTTTATCCGTATGTCGTAATACAATTTCCGCATATTTTTATATCCACGTCTGTGAACAAAACCGCACGAATGGCAACGACCCGATTGTGTGACAATCACAAACAATAAGATTGTTTGTATACATCCATTGTCCTCGGATACCATTACGACGCACTTCACTGCGGACCACACCTCAATGCATGCGATTTATTTGATCATACTCTATTGTGTGAAATACCAATGAGCATAGAAATATAATCAGTTGAGATGATAACACAAAGAAGAAAAAAATACCGTATTTAAGATTTTGGGTTCTGTTTTGATACTAAACTATGACGCCGTACAAATGCAAATTTATAAACTTTGTAACGTTGGAACGGATCAAAAATATCTGTTATATATTAATGTGTTAAAATACATTAAATTCAATAAAAAAGTTATTTAATTTCGACCATTGGGCGACCACTAGTAATAATAAAGAGGCTAGACTACCTACTCAGTCCATACAGATTGAATTTGACATCGGAAATGAGGACAATTAATTGGACAAGAATTTTGGGACAAGCGTTTCGTTACACTGTTTAAGATGAAAATGGTACAATTAAGATTTCTATTTATGACACAGTTTATACGAAGAAACAGAAATAAATAAACACTTAAATGCTGTCTCGTTCCTTCGGTGTAACGGGCTGAGTAGAGAAAATGCCTGTAAAAACATTATGGCTTCTAACAGTTGGCGGAATAACCATCCCAATAAAAATGCCAGACCTAAAATCAGACGGGCGCTGGGAAGCAGTATCTGTGGTGCGAAGAGTATGGTACTGTGATCCAATCTTCTAAGAGGTAAGGTTTTGTAGTAATCACCACGATTACTGCAAAACCTTCCCTCTTGGAAGAGGTACAGTCTCTACTCTGTTAAAAGTCCACCACTGGACTGTTAACAGAAACCAATTATTGGCACAGGACAAAGAGACAACACACTCTCACAAAATCATAAACTAATCAAAATATAATAAATATAAAATAAAAATCAATCAAACAGTATAAAAAACATAGTTTTTTTGTAGATGCTTCTGCAATATATCGGACTCTACAAGATTTTCCTGACTACCTCTACAACATTTTTAGACACTCACGAGGCGAGACTAGAAGAAAGGTTGTATTAAAGTAATCACTGCCTAACCTTAATCAAAAAGCATATAATAACAAAACAAAAAAACGGATTTCCTATTTAAACTAATGTACATATGCTCGTACGAGCATATTATATTATTTACTTATATGTACAGTTCAATCTATAAAAATTATTCAAGTCAAACACAATTGTATTTGAATATTAAAATACTTACGATAAGTGCTAGTGATATTAACAAACGTGTATACTATTGATATATGTCTATAAAATTGTTAAGAAGAAATCAGCTACTTTCTCCGTCGAATGCAAACACGTGTAAATAAGATTTTGTCAGTAGCGTTGTCTTCGTGTCTTATCACCTACGATTGAATTGTAGGTCAGTCAGTTCTATTTATAGACTGAGTGTTTGTTTTGAGTGCGCAGTTTAAACGACCTCGCTGCTTAGGCTCCATGTTCCTGGCACTATATGCCTTTCTATGATCATATTACAGAAGCTTTCCGTTAGATACTGGAAGGTGAGGACGCTCAAGGAGCACTGTGACATTTAATACACTATATCATTATGAAATGGAATTCTAAGACCATATATACCATATATTCTAATTTTAAAATTAAGCAATAGTATTTTATTTTATGATACGAACGATACTTTTGGTACCATGTTCAATATTTTAATAACTATGCTAATGATGCCAATATAAATAAATTAACTGAAAAATTTGATATTACGTTATTCAAAAAAAAGTAGATGCCTAATTAAATCTGTGAATCCATAATGATTTCTTATATTTACGCGAACACTACACATTTAAATGAAACTAATTTTACGGATTTTATCGCGTTTATTTTTGTTATTTATAACCCGACGTTTCGAGTGCTTTACAGCACCCATGGTCACGGGGGGACTGAGGTGACAGATGTCCTGATGTCATAGTTAACCCGGAGTACCTTCAGCTTTTAATTATTTTTTTTTGTGGTCCGATCTACGCAGAAAGAGCTAACTGTGTCTTGAAGTCTTGCAGTGGTATGCTTGGTTTTTGTCTTAATTTTATTAATTATAGGATCCCAAGTGGTAATACCCAACCATCTTCTCTATTAAAATTAGGATGTTTTTTAATTTCAATAGCCTCGCGAATCATCCTTGGTAGGAATCGGTGTTCTTTTGCGAGGATTTGTAGTTTATCAAATCTGATGTAATGGTTGGGATGATCCAGAACATGGTCACAGACTGCAGACTTCCTGGGGCGGCGATGCTTCACATCAGCTATATGTTCTTTTACGCGGGTTTTTACTGATCTTTTTGTTTGCCCTATGTAAGAGAGACCACATTCACAATCCAGCTTGTATACTCCTGCATCTTGTAGAGGGATGTTACACTTGACAGATGGTAAAAATTGACTTATCTTCTTCGGCGGCTTGAAAAATGTTTTTATGGAAGCCCGCTTCAAGATATAGCCAATCTTGTCCGTGACTCCTCTGACATATGGTAGGACTGCAGGTACACGCTCGACTGTGGCCGGCTTCACTCGGTCACTGCGACGAAGGCGCGGAACCCGAAGCTTGTTGTCTTGCAAAACTTGCTTGACATGCTGAAGCTCGGCGGCCAGGTGTTTACTGTCACAGATCCCTTGTGCTCTCTGAAACAAAGATTTGCCCACGGTAGCTAACTGTGAAGGATGGTGGTGAGATTCACCGTTTAAATACCTGTTGGTATGGGTCTTTTTCCTATACACAGTGTGACTCAAGGTGTTATTAGGTGGGGAGAGTATTTTAGCCACATGTAATACTCTCATAGAGCCATAAAATACTCTCCCCACTAAGAGGACATACAAGAGCACATACAAAGGATTCCTACCATTTTGTCAGTGAGATAAAAGACCTACATCTTACTGACAATGAAACTATGGTCAGTTTTGATGTTCAGTCGTTATTTACATGTCTACCTGTTAAAGACTGCATCTCAATTGTAACTAGGAAGCTAACAGAGAACAACATGCCATTAGAACATGCCGAATTACTGAGACATTGCCTAACATCTGTCTATCTATTGTGGAAGGAACAATACTACCGGCAAGTAGATGGTGTGGCGATGGGCTCCCCGGTATCTCCCATTGTTGCTGACATTTTCATGGAAGACTTTGAGGAGAAAGCCCTCCGTACTTCTCCAGTAAAACCAAGGTTCTACAAGCGGTATGTAGATGATACTTTCACAATTCTACCTTCTAATAAAGTCACTGCATTTTTAGACCACCTTAACTCCATTAATTCTAAAATACAGTTTGATGGAGTTAGAGACAAATAACTCTTTAGCTTTTCTAGATGTTTTAGTAATTAGAAATCCTAATAACACCTTGAGTCACACTGTGTATAGGAAAAAGACCCATACCAACAGGTATTTAAACGGTGAATCTCACCACCATCCTTCACAGTTAGCTACCGTGGGTAAATCTTTGTTTCAGAGAGCACAAGGGATCTGTGACAGTAAACACCTGGCCGCCGAGCTTCAGCATGTCAAGCAAGTTTTGCAAGACAACAAGCTTCGGGTTCCGCGCCTTCGTCGCAGTGACCGAGTGAAGCCGGCCACAGTCGAGCGTGTACCTGCAGTCCTACCATATGTCAGAGGAGTCACGGACAAGATTGGCTATATCTTGAAGCGGGCTTCCATAAAAACATTTTTCAAGCCGCCGAAGAAGATAAGTCAATTTTTACCATCTGTCAAGTGTAACATCCCTCTACAAGATGCAGGAGTATACAAGCTGGATTGTGAATGTGGTCTCTCTTACATAGGGCAAACAAAAAGATCAGTAAAAACCCGCGTAAAAGAACATATAGCTGATGTGAAGCATCGCCGCCCCAGGAAGTCTGCAGTCTGTGACCATGTTCTGGATCATCCCAACCATTACATCAGATTTGATAAACCACAAATCCTCGCAAAAGAACACCGATTCCTACCAAGGATGATTCGCGAGGCTATTGAAATTAAAAAACATCCTAATTTTAATAGAGAAGATGGTTGGGTATTACCACTTGGGATCCTATAATTAATAAAATTAAGACAAAAACCAAGCATACCACTGCAAGACTTCAAGACACAGTTAGCTCTTTCTGCGTAGATCGGACCACAAAAAAAAATAATGGCTGAAGGGACTCCGGGTTAACTATGACATCAGGACATCTGTCACCTCAGTCCCCTCGTGACCATGGGTGCTGTAAAGCACTCGAAACGTCGGGTTATAAATAACAAAAATAAACGCGATAAAATCCGTAAAATTAGTTTCATTTATCTGTGAATCCATACTAATATTATGATCGCGAGAGTGACTCTTTCTGTCCCACTGTCTGTTTGTTACCTTTTTACGTTTCAACCGCTGAACTGATCTTAACGAAATTTGGCACAGAGATAGCTTACATCCTGAAGACGGACATAGGATATAGGTTTTATCCCGAAAAATCAAATAATTTATAACAGGTTTATTATGGTTATTATTGACTAAGCCCCCCCCCCCCCCCTCCATCTCAGATACTAATAAACAATTTACACGGTTTGTCCTACAAAGTAACTGTATATTTTATATAATACTGATTGTATAAATACTGAATGATTTAAAAAATGAAAGGAACATTTAACACATTATTTTACAACCTATTACATCGGTTTCTACCATATCCTAAAATATTTTTTAAAGTAGCTCTTTTTGGCTTAACCTATTTACATATGCATACGCTGCATGTTTTTAACATTCACTTTGGTAGATAAAATTCAACAAATAAGTAACCCGTGGAGTGATTTTTTTTTATTTCAATAAGTATAAAAATAAAGTGATGAAACGAGCAAAACGTTCACCGATGGTATGTGTAACGTCTGCCCATAGCAAATGCTGTGTCACCCAGAACATTGTACATCTGTGTGACACTCACTACACTGCGCTCAATCACTCTGAGACATCAGTTCTTAAGTCTCATATGCACAGTAATTACACTAGCTCACAGTGCCCTTCAGACCGAAACACAGTAATGTTTGAACACTACCGCTTCACGGCAGAATACCTGGCCCTGGGGTGGTACCTAACTAGACGGATTTCCTGCTAATAGTAATAGCTCTGCGCTTCGTCTTCTCCGTTCTCTTCTTCTTCTTCTTTTTCCTCGCCCTGCATGCGCCTTTTTTTTTGTTACTGCGCATGTATCCGCGCGACCTTCATGCCAGCTCACTTATGGTAATTCAAATGTACTCTACAATATCCCTGAATGTGAACAATCGGAAGGGTATCATCGTCTACATGCGCTGTGCATGCCGGAAAGGTCAAGGTTTGACGCTCACCGTTTATCGGTCAACGATCTTGAACGGAGCCGAACCCGCAACAGTAAATATAGTAATACACCTGCTTAAAAAGTATGCGAAGTTATATCTGAATGATATCTTTGCAAGCTTATATATCAGATAGAATATAGAAAGCTTAACATCCCAGCAGTGGGACATTACGATGTTACTTTACCCTTTTATAATGATATACAACAATACAATGCAATCACACTTTTTTATTATTAAAGAAAGACGTTTTAAAAAGAGTAATTATAATATAAAGGAATACATAGACGAAAATAGCCCTTGGGAATAAGGCGATCGCCGCCAAGCTTATTCTTTAATTGGGTAAATACAATAATAACACAAGTTGTATAAAAAAATAAAAAAGCCTGCAGGGTTTCTTGCTGTTGCTTCCGAGGTCTGAGACATTTTCTTTCGTTGCAATGTTATCCTCATCTCGCGGAAATAGTCATTTGTACATATTTTTGCAATCACACACATCTCACACAGCAACAAGTGAAACACTTTATTTTACTAAATCATTAACTTTTACACAAGAATCTTATTATCGCCTCAATTAAAACGCGAGCTTAGCTTTGAAAACTAGACATTCTTATTTATATACAATATATTAATAATAATGTCTGGTTTTATATAAAAATTAACTAAATAATTTAAAATTTTGCCTCATAGTTATAGTCATTATGAGGCAAAATTTATTAAATTTCCTTGAACCCAATAAGATTTACATTCACATAACAAATTTTCCACTAATCGAACTACAATTTATAAAACGGAAAACAAAAAATGTAGCCGAACTCTTCGTAGATATATTTACATTTATTTAAATTAACCACCTAATACTCAGCGGCCAGTGTACCTGTCTAATGAGCCCAAGGTTCATTAATTCCAGCTGAAACAAATATATAATATATATATAATATGCAGTATACAGAATATTGGTTTTCTAGTCTTGATATATATGCCAGTATTAGCTTCTCTGTCATTGCATTCAAAACTTCGTAATGTCGTATATAATTACGTGAAGGTTAAGTAAGTCTTTCAGGAGTTCATTTAGAGAGTAACTGAAAAGAAGAGTAATGAGGATCGCGTAGTCTCCGTGTCTCTGATTCTGCATCATATACTACCTTCTTTTTAATCGCATGAGCGTTACATCGGGCACGGGTAGGTTAGGAGGAGTGCCCCTGTGTTTGGTCGTACAGTTGTGGCACTATAATATCACCTGCGCAGTTGATAGCTTCCGACAGTAGTCAGTCGGCGCCATGTACGACCATCAGAAATCGGCTAGGTTAACATCATTATCATATAATGTTTCAAATTAGTATTTAAATGTATATAATATTATATTATTTGGTCTTTAAGTGTCAACCTTAATTTCTCGAAAATTCAAGGTTATTTTATGCCATTTATAATTCGCGCAGCTCAATATACGAGGGGTGATCCAAAAGTAATGATAATCAATAATAAACACAATGAATAAAATAAATAAATAAATTTATTTCTCAACATAGTCTCCTAGCAAGTCTATACATTTAGTCCATCTCTTTTCTAATCCTAAAATTCCCTTAGAAAAAAAATCTTTATCTTGACTCTCAAAAAAGTCCTCAACCGCGGCCATCACGTCGCTATCATCGTCAAATTTCTTGCCTCGGAGGTGTTCCTTGAGTCGTGGAAAGAGATAGAAGTCGCTGGGGGCTAGATCTGGTGAATAGGGGGGGTGTTCCACCAGCTCAAAGCCCGCTTCCTGAATGGCAGCCATGGCAATTGCAGCTTTGTGAACCGGTGCGTTGTCTTGATGGAACAGCACTCCAGCCCGCAGTTTGCCTCGCCTTTTCTCCTTAATAGCCTCCCGCAATCTTCTTATTTGTTCTGCATAGTAGGAGCCTGTAATAGTGGCCCCCTTTTCCAAGTAGTCCACCATGATTATTCCTTCAGCGTCCCAAAAAACAGACGCCATAACCTTCCCTGCTGAGCTTGACACTTTGAATTTCTTCGGCGTCGGTTCATCGGATCGTTTCCATGTCATCGATTGTTGTTTTGTTTCAGGATCAAAATGGTGGATCCAGGTCTCGTCCATGGTCACAAAACGTGACAAAAAATTATCCTTGTCTGCCTGGAACTTTTCGAGATTTGCTCTTGACATGTCGACTCGTTTCTTCTTTTGCTCGTCGTTTAACATTTTCGGTACCCAACGCGCGGAGACCTTTCTCATATGCAATTCGTTCGCAAGGATTCTTTGAATGCTGCCATATGAGATCCCTGTGACCTCAGCTACATGCCTGATAGTCACTCTTCGATCTTCCAATACAACTTCTTCAACTTTTTTCACATTTTCTTCAGTGAGGGACGTCGATGGGCGTCCTTCGCGGTGTTCGTCTTCCGTCGATGTTCTTCCCAACTTAAACTCCTTAGCCCAGCGTGCAACTGTGGAATATGGAGGAGAAGAGTCCCCTAATGTTTCCACCAAGTCGCTGTGTATGTCTTTGGTAGACATTTTTTTCAAGCAGAGGTATTTAATGACAGCTCTGATTTCGTGTTTTTCCATTTTGATGTTCACTCCTTGACAGTCCGTATTCAAATGAATGTAGCTCCTATTATACATAAATCTCAATAATCTAGTAATTTGCATTATAACATAATGTAAAAAATAATAATTATACTTTGAAAAAAATTCTGGTTAGGTGAAAATCAAGGCCTCGGTCGACAGCAGATGTAACATTACATAAAGATGTATTAAATATATTATTGATATTCCAAGCGGTAAGAAACATCTAAAACACAGCGAATAGTGTAAACGAGTTTTGAAGTTATCGAACAGACAGCATAATAACAGAAGGTGCGTCACGTAGAGATCAAACCGTGGTCGAAGGTCATAACGTTAGCAACGATTTGACTACAGGTATTGTACGTGTTACACACCTATTGTACGAAACGTTAATATTGTAACGGAAAAAATATGTATACATGGTCATTGGTAATGTCCTATCCATCCGGGCAGGCTGGGCTTAGGGACGATATGTATATGCCCCAAAAATATAATGAGCCTCGTAGTGTGATACCTGTAGGAGATATGTCGACTTAAAGAATTTGCTTAAAACTCATAGGTGACTACCCTGTTATACAGCTGATCGAAGCAATGAACTCATAAATTTAATTGTGCGTTTTTCCATTGAGCTGCCATCGAAAGAACTCGCAAGTACTAGGATAACATGAATCTTAAGGCTTAAATGACGTCGTAGTAGGGATAACATAAATGGAGAAGAAAACGTATTTTGAATTAGTCTGGTTTTTTGTTTTGTTTTGTTTTTTTGTGGGCAACGACTTTCTGAGTTAGGGTCGCGCAAAGTTTTACAAAACAAATAATAATTTTAAAGTTTTGTATGGACATTTTTAGTATTCAATTTTGCCATAAAAGCTTCACCATTGTGTTAATCAGATCAAAGTAGCGTGGGTAGGGGCCGGGATGTTATACCAATTATGAACAACGTTTTATATACTTTTAATAGGGAATGTTTTTATGGAAGAAACGAATGATGACGAGACCAGCAAATCGTGAGTGGCACCACACTGCGCTCGTCACCTTGAGAAATAATCCTTAAGTAACATATGCCCAGTAATTCCATCAGGCGAACAGTTTCCTTCAGAGCGTAACGCAGTAATGTTTGCTTAGCTGGCACTGCTGTAGTACCGTGCGGATTACTGCATAGAAGTTCTACCATCAATAATTAGGTTAAAAAGTTCGCCAGTCTTGCAATATAAACTTCAATTTACTAAATACCGTGGCCAGGTGCCCCGATTTGTCCCGGAAGTAATTTTCACGGGCCTGGACACATTTAACCTTGATCAAAACACTATGTTCCCAATTCTCATCAGGTGATACAAATTCATCACGATTGCACTTGCTCGCAAATCCGAAAAATATAATTACATGGCATTTAATTATTAGTTAAAAAAATCTGTACATGTTTTTTACACATAGTTAAGCATCGACGGTCTAAGAATTCTTTAAAATTACAGTGTGTAGCTATGTTCGGGATCGTCCCAACCATTTTTTCAGATGTGATAGACCAGAAATCCTTACAAAAGAACACCGATTCCTGCCAGGACGATTTGCGAGGATATTTAAATAAACGCCGGGTCTAAAACGCCAGGATATAAACAGTTTTGAAAACTGGTTTATAAAACTCAACTATTTTCGGATGTCCGTATTTTTGAAAACTAAAATAAATATTGTTTTAACCTTACAATCCGAAATTACTACTAAAGTTACTTAATTTCACAAACAGTTTACCTTTAGAACGAATTAATCCTGATCTATTTTGCTTTGTCAAGCAAGAAATATCATGATTTATCAAGAATCTTATCATCCTATGAATTTAATACGGTTTTATAAGCCATGGTTTTCAGAACGTTTCGGATTTTTCAGTACATTAATGAATTATCATAAATATACTAAATGTGTTTCAACGTAAAAATAACTGTTTTTAAAATGTGACTTACACAACAAAATTACAGATATCACGTAAACTCGATTTTTCATTGTTGGTCAGGCGCTTTGATGTACGAACTATTTTTACACTTGACATGAACCGAAATGTGCAAGACCTAATCATGGCACAATAACGTTTGCAAATTCACTTTTTACTTGTATACACTCGGCTATTCACAATCGAGGAAAACTCTAAACATAAAGACCTGCAGATAATAAAGCTTTTTACACTACAGAGACATGATCATTTTCATCATCATCATTTCAGCCCATTAACAGGGTCTACTGCTGAACATGGGCCTCTTCCAAAGGTTGTCACAAAAGACGGTCCTGAGCCAACTGTATCTATCGACTTCCCGCAAAACCGTGCAGGTCGTTGCTCAATCTAGTGGGGGGTCGCCCAACACTGCGTTTGCCGGTTCTATGAACTGTACGGAAGGGCAAATGCCATTTTTTTACTGGTGGTAGGATTCCTAAGTATGAATCCGTCTAGGTAGGTTACCAACCCAGGGCCAGTTATTCTGCCGTGAAGCAGTAGTGTGCAAACATTACTGTGTCGGTTTGAAGGTCACTGTGAGCTAGTGTGATCACTGGGCATATGAGACTTAAGAACTGATGTCCCTGGGTGATGGGCGCAGTGTGGTGTCACACAGAAATGTTCTGCGTGACACAACATTTGCTATGGGCAGACGTTGCACTTACGGGTGAACTTAAAGGTGAACGTTTTGCTTGTTTCATTAATGTATCCTTTAAAAAAAAATTCAGTTCACTATATGCGTATCATCACTACAGATTCTATCTCGCAGAGAAACGGTTCCACATGTTAACAACAAACTTTTAATTGGCCTTCTTTCTCTACTTGATTTATTGTAATTCGTGATAGCTGTAAGTTTTCAAAACTACAAAAATAAACGAAAATTAAAATAATCTTTAATTATCTAATATATAGTTTTTTTCTCATTTTTGTAATTTATTTTTTGTCGTTGACGTAGCATCCAGCAAAATTGAAACTTGCCTTCCTATTCCGTTTTAGAAGTCAAACTTCTTTAGGGTGCAATGAGTGTAAAATTTCAAAGGTGGAGTTTGAGTGCAGTAGTTTTACAGTGACTATATTTTTGTTAATTCATGTTTATTTATTTTTATTTCATTCAAATTTTTAAACTCGATATAACGAAAAACTGTATAGAATTAATATTTCCCGAGTTTTCCATTATTACAAACACTCTCTGTAACGTAATGGTCACCTCTATTACGAAACAATACGTCTTTGTTAAAATCCTTGTATATTTTCGGTTTAAATTTTCGAAGAAAAACATGTGTTCTTATCTTTTGTTGTTTGCCTCATTCTTATTACCATCCTAATGGGTAATAGGAATTCGTTTAGGATAAAATACCAAATTTACTTTCATACCATCAGCTGAATTGTTACTTTGAACTGTATTAAAAAAAACCTCGAGCAAAAATAACAAACTAAACAGAATTATAGATATATATAACTATGCCTAGAAGTGAGTCCCAACACTGCCTTTTTTTCAAACTTCTAACTCTTTATAGCGAAAAAAAAACCACTTGGTCCATTGAGTTTAAATTTCACCTTTGTTACGTGTACTGAGTTTCGCGCGCTCTTTTTTTAAAACGTTCTAAAGACATGATGTTGGCAACGGTTTTTACCGACTTCAAGTTTAACCCCTTCTACAGACCTAACAAAAGGAACAACAATTAACCTTTGTGACCTTAAATTATTCGCTTGAGCAAAGAGGATTAGTTAATGGGGACAAAGCATTTCAAGTATTGGAATAACGAATGCTTTATAACCTAACCGACTTCAAAAATGGTTGTTCTCAATTCGCCGGGTAAGTATATGACGTAGAAATAGGAAACGCAACGGACGTTCAATACAAATAAGAACACATTTCGCTAATTTTAAGCTTGCCGATTATTCGAGAAACAATTATCGCGCCGAACTATAAATCGTTTGGCAGCCAATATACAAAGATAATGCATTTGGCAACGATCTAATCTGATTGTTTTAATCCCAACTAACATAATGCGTTTTATTTTATTTATATGTAACATATCACTTATTCCATTCGTTATAAAAGTTTGTTAATTTTAATAGATTTTGAATGCAAAGTTCATGATATATAAAGATATTCGTGTTTGTCTGTCTGAACCAAACGGAAATAACTCATATCTCTTTTTATTGGTTACGGTGACAAGACGAGTAAAACGTTCACCTGGTGGAAGTGCAACGTTTGCTCATAACAGATGCTGTGTCACCCAGAATTTTGCCGTGTGACACTAAATTGCGCCCTTCACCCTGAGACATTAGTGCTAAGTGCCTATGCCCAGTGACTACACTAGCTCAGTGCCCTTCAGACCGAAACATAGTAATGTGCACACTACTGCTTCACGGTAGAATAACTGACCTGGGGTGGTACCTACCTTGACGAATTCCTGCATAGGAATCCTACCACCAGTGAATCTCTGTGTATAATGTCTAAAGTTATTATTCACAGAATTTTAATATGATTTAATTAGTTTAAGCTACATTGTAATCAAAAGGTCATAGGCACAATTAATTCCATATACGTTCTGACGTACGAAACTTAATCAATTTTCAGTTTCTTGAGTCCGAAAATTTATTAAGTTTCGTAAATACAAGTAAACATTTCATAAAACCGACGTAAAAGCAGTAAAGACAGAAAAGTATGGATGCGATCCCAAAGAGAAAAACAAGCGGAATTTCTAATCTTTGCAAACGCTTTTAAATTTCATATGAAAGTATATTAAACAAATTATACTTGTTCAACTGATGAAAAATGATTCGTAATCAACGACATGCGCAATGCCAAAAGTTTAAATTAACTCGACACAACCAAGAATTACGAGTATTAGAAATACTTTCAACACAACTTAAATCAGTCACTGTTTAGGCTAAGTCTCCAGAGCCAAGTCCAACTGCGAAATATTTACGTATAATATTACTTCCATTTCAAAACTTTTATATATTATATAGAAATGAATGTTTTGTGGTTTTTGTCGCATTCCTATACGATTCATCCGATTTCGATGAAACTTTACTGATTTGTTGTGCGCACGCCTCCAAAAGTTTCTAAATAAGTACAACTAATTTACAATAGGTGAAGCGGCACCAGGAATAATTGTGGGGCATCGATTTAAAAAAAATAAGAATTTGTGTTTTCGCACAAAAATTTACCCCGGCTGGGATTCAAACTCAGATCCCGCGGTGGACCACTACACCACGCGGTCGACACAGTAACAAAAAATCCCCAAACATATGATAATAAATTTAATTCTTACCTGTGGCGACGGACGTGTTGATCCTGCGCCGGATGGTCTCCTCTTCAAACGAGTAGACGTAGTACTCTTCGTTCAGATCTCGTAGAAACTGCGGCTTCACCAGCACGCCGCCAACGACGCCGAAGAGACGCACGAAGCCCAAAGGGGTGAACACTGGATAGATGTTTATTAATTAGGCATGATAGTCCAAACACAGTTTAAACTTTGCCCGTTGTTTAAAAGTAAGCAAGTTTTGTCGTAGTCGAAAATTATCGATAAAAGTTCCAGTGATATTGGTTCATCAGTCTATGAAAGTGATTAATGAGAAAAAAATATAAAGGGGTATTATATCATTCTGTCGCAAGCTATCGACTGCTCGGGAGATTGAGAAGGAGATATTATCGCAAGTGTATCTGAAAAAGTTAGAATCTATCCGCGTCCTACGAGTAAGTTACGCGAGCCTGTAACATGATGACAATCATAATATACGCAAAGCCGAAACCTATTTGTCTTTGTACATATTAATAATTTACTGATGGCAGGATTGCAGTAGTGTGCAAGCATAAACATTACTGTGTTTCGGTTTGAAGGGCACTGTGAACTAGTATAATCACTGGGCATATGAGACTTAAGAACTGATGTGGTCTTTGCTGTGGGCAGACGTTGCACTTACCGCCAGACGAATATTTTGTTCGTTTCATCACAAAATATATATATATATATATATATATATATATATATATTATATATATATATGTATATAGCTCCGGCTGGGATTCGAACCCAGCTCACGGTCGCAGTGGTCAGGTACTCTAGCTACTTCGCCTCGTTAAATATTAAATTAAATTATAATATATATTACAACGGCCTGCTCAATTGTGTGAAGCAGCCATTTCTGCCAGCTGAGTGATTGTGGCAATACTAGTAGAATTACAATAATTATGGAAAAATTACATTTTTAGTTTTTGAGTTCTTGGCGTACTCTGTGACTCTTACAACATTGAAATGTAAATTCGTCGTCTCGTCGATCGTTCGTCGTTAACCGGAACGAATCATCATTAGTAAAATCGATTAGATTAGGAAAAACGCTTTCTTTGGCCTAATATACGAGTATTAGATGTGCACCTTTGTATAGTAATGAAACCGCCACTTATCTCATTACTATGTTTACTGCAGAAATTAATAAAGGAACAAAAACTAATTCCAAAAAATCAGTGTATTGGAGATTTTACTTAGGCAGATTATTAACTTGTTTACCTCGGTATAACGCTATAAAAGGTTATTAGTTATTGCGGCTCTGGTTATAGCGACTGTTGAGACATATTTTCTTTGTGATTGCTTCGAACTTATATTTCATAACACAAATTCTTCATTTGATAATTTTACAGTATCAGTCAAAATCTCCCCAAAACTTTTGTGGCAATCTATGGTGTGGCCTATGTTCAGAAGTGGACTAGTGATAGGTGGAGATGATGATGATTATGACCGTATCAGGGACTCTAAAATTTTCATTTTTTTCATCATTTCGTCACTGATTTTTCACTTCAGTGAATGATTTAGGACATTAAAAACTAACTAGGCTGGCGTGACGATCCAAAACGAGCCTTGGCCTACGACACCAAGAGCCGCCACTTTAGGCTATCCCATGCTATCCATTGCGATCTCATTACAATCTTCCACCTTGCTTGAGCTTACGCAAATCCCTCTCGACTTCACCTCTCCAGCAGCACCCGGGCCGGCCTACACTTGGCCGTCCCAAGTACTTTCGTTTCACAGTCCGATCTTCTCCTATTCTTTCGACGCCTATTAATTATGTAATGGGATTGAAGGCCTCGGAGCCTAGTGTTCGGAGTATTAACTGCGTGTCCGAAAAATCGAATCGCAGCCGAAGTCAACATTTGTACAAAAAGACACATTGTTGGTTTTCGGGTCTGGTTCTGTTTGAATGTTTCTGTGTCACTGCCTCTGCATCTTAGCCGTTCATTAGGCGTCGCGACCGACAGTTCAATTATATTATTGGATTACACAGTGTAAGTTAAAAATGTCGCGTATGTAATTACATACAGTAGCGTTCATAGAAAGAATAATTATTTATTATTACTGTTTTTAAGTGTCCGGCAGTGTAGAATAGCAATTACCTCTTTCCTACGTAGGTGTCGTAAGAGGCGACTTAGGTATTGTGCGGGCAGTATATACACTTCTTATTTTTAAGAATTTTTTGACTCGTACCAAAATGGCGGCAACGCGGTTCGTGTCACCCATCACGTCTCGTTTTCCGCGAGGGCGAAAAGTGGACTACGTGATTGGTCCCTGCCTACTTATATGGGGAAAAGGGACGTGATTGTATTTGTATGTATTACTGTTGAAACCAGTATATTACTGGTCGAGCGAGTTGAAGGTGATAGTATTAAACATAAAATAAACAATTTTAGTAAAATCATTTACAGAAACTGGTCTCTGAAATATAGAACATGTATCTTGGTATATCTGTTTGCGATTAATAGACTCAGACGCCGTTTGACAGATCACCATGAAAGTGGGCACACTTAAATGTATTTTTTTTATGGAGAAGGTTTTAATGTTATCCAATTTGTATGTGGACAATGTCAGACAGGTTTCGCTAGTATTATACGAATTCACAAAGAAATTGACAGGAAATTACGAGCGCCAGGTACAGTCGTATGCACAAAGACATGGTTTCGATATTTTTGTATCATATACAAATGTTTAATACTTTAATACCATGTACCTAAATAAATTATTAATGAACAATACTGCGGCGAAAACTAATTAATTATGCTTAATATAATTCTATTAATATCCGACAAATAATTTTAAAAATGACATTTCATTGTTCGCGACTGTACTAAAATGTAGTAAATAGTACAAGTAGTGAACTACTAATATTTATTTTACACCAATTGCGAACTGTCGTGTCTAAGTTTGTATAAGGTTACGTTGTCACGTCTACTTTCACTTGAACAAACTGATCTTCAGCAATAACCAACACTAGTATCGAGAGGTGTAAGAGACCTACGTTAAATGCTTCAAAAAATTAGGATTGTGTAAGCAGATCAATATTAGGCCCTTACTGTTCGAGGGATCGACCTCGAAATAGACTTGCTCTATCAACGACATTGACACACCATGTTTTTTATTGGTGAAAGTGGCGAGATGAGTAAAACGTTCACCTGATGGTAAGTGCCACGTCTGCCCATAACAGATGTTGTTACACCCAGAACATTCCTGTGTGACACCACACTGCGACCGTCACCCTGAGACATCAGTTCTTTAGTCTCATATGTCCAGTGATTACACTAGCTCTCAGTACCTTTTATACCGAAACACAATAATGTTTGCACACTACTGCTTCACGGCAGAATAGCTGGCCCGCGGTTACCTACCTATAACCACCTATATATACATATAGTGGTTGACCTACCTATACGGATTCCTGCATAGGAATCCTACCATCAGTAAAGCGGGTCATCAGAATAGATCATTCCGATTTGGGAGAGACCTATTTCCAGTGGTTTTTACAGACTGTTAAATAATTAAGAAGACAGCTTCAGCGGCAGTTAAGAATTTGCAGCATATTATTTTCAATAGATGAGAATGGTGTTGCACATCACTTGCTTATTTTTTTCTCTCTGTCGCATCCTTACGCCAGCAAATTTCAAGCGTCGGCGCCACCACACGACACAATTTGCTTTATCTCGTATAAAAAAAATAGCACTCGTCGCAGACGGGTTGGTGGAACAAATTTTAATTTTGCGTATATTAGACGATAGTGAGACTGGTTTTCGCTAGAGACAATACTAGTACGTGGAGGGGACTTAGGCATACTTGGCAGACATATTTGTTAATTTTGAAGTGAAACTTTTTGCTATCACTTTTTTACATAATATCATCGATTTCTAGATTTCTTGATAAATCTTGCTTTAACAGTGTACAAGCTCAAATTGTAATGTAAATAAAATTTAATACAAACTGGTGTAGCGCTCATTCGACAGAGGTAAGCAGACAGTCACAAGACAATCAGACCCGAAAACTAACATTGTATTTTTTTACACAGAAGTTGGCTCCAACAGGGATTTCAACTCACGATTCGCAGGGCAGTAGTCAGGTACTCTAATCTATAGGCCAGGTGATAGTCATACATACATAGACTACGAGCAAAACATAGATTAGATAGTTTATTTAAACTAACCAAACATTTCTTGTTGTTCTCGGTACTTTTAAACATAACACAGGTCTTTCAGTTGATATAAATCAACACAGTATAAAAATAGATGACTTAAAATAGTGGACGGGCTTAATCTTGTTATTACAACAAAGAGTTTTAAAAAATATTTTTTTATAAAAATAGTCTCAGAACCCTGCTCGCTAACCCGCACTGTGACTGTCAGGCACTTTCAGGCTCCTAAAATTTCTCTACAATGAGAGGAGGCTCAACGGTGGGAGACATTTGTTAGGCTATAACTTTGAAATTAAGTAAGTTTTTATATTTTTATGGGAAGGGAATACAGGTTCGCGGGAGGCAACTTCGTGCCGACAAACGCAGCGTAGGGCGGGCTCCCACTAGATGGAGCACTCAGTTTTGCGAGAAGTCGATGGATGCAGGTGGCTTAGGGTCGGGTTTATGGCAATCTACGTGGGGAAGGGGGGGCTCCAGCCGTGTACTTGTGATGGGCTGAAATTATGATGATGAAAACTGCACCGGTACTTCTTATAATTCTTAAATGTTTCCTTTTTGTAAGCCAATGAAACTATTACAAACATTTTATTTTTTATAGACAAACACTTTTACACAAATAAATAACATTAACCCATTGAATAAAACCAGATTTTACGGATTTTATCAAATTTATTTAACTATTTATATACGTCGGACAATAAACAGGTAAAATTTAGTTACATTAATTAGTGTAATTCGCGTAAATATTAAAAAGTCATTATAGAATTAACCTCATTTTTTACCTATAGGTAATTTATTCTACGCGTTTACGTTTTACTAAATACATGTTAAGCGGAGACTACTGTTAGTGTTTTTTAATTATGTCGTGACAATCGCGTGGCCTAGTGGTCTGAGTACCTGACTAAAACGCTGCCGGTCCTGAGTTCGAGCACAAGCCAACATATATGCAGAAATCACAAATTATTGGTTTTCGGGTCTTCATCATCATCATCATCATTTCAGCCTATCTTAGTCCACTGTTGAACATAGGCCTCCCCCATAGATTGCCACAAAGCACGGTCCTGAGCCCGTGCCCTGTCGTTCCGCAAAAAGGGAAGTCGATGGATGGGGATCTTGTTGTATTGTAAATACATTGGAATAAATTTCAAATGTACAACAAATGTACCTGTAATACGCACCCACGATACATGAGAAATCCTAGTGTGGGGCATCCATGGGTAAACTTAGTTCTTTAATAAGAATACCAGACACACGTGGATGAAGTTGGTACCAAACTAGGATTCCCGTTTTGGGTGGTCATACTATAAGTATAGATACAAAGATAAGTAGACATGTATGACTCAGGTACAAACCGGTTTAAATTATTCATTTAAATACTTGCACCTAGCGTTGTTTATAACCTGCGTCCCTCCGCTTTGAAGGCACTACAAACTAAATACAATCGGATATTTCACTTGCCCGTACCCTACTAGCGTTCATAGAAAACGGAAAAGTAGTAAAGTAAATATATTTACTTTTGATCGTAAACTAATTTCCCAAAATGGCAACTTCTGTCAGCTACTTGAAAATAATACGATTTCGTATATTGACAACCGCGTTGCCTAGTGGTCAGACCGGTCTTTTACGCCGCGGGTCCTGGGTTCGAATCCCAGCCGGAGCCAACATTTGTGCATAAACACAAAGTGTTGGTTTTTGGGCCTGGTTATGTTGTACATGTGAATTGTGTCTTTAGAAGTCATCTAAGACACGAGTAAAATACTAGTGTGCTGTATTCTGCCGTGAAGCAGTAGTGTGCAAACATTACTGTAATTCGGTTTGAAGGGCACTGAGAGCTATTCTAATCACTGAACATATGAGAATTAAGAACTGATCTCTGAGGGTGACGGCGAAGTGTGGTGTCACACAGAATTGTTGTGGGCGACACAGCATTTGTTATGGGCAGACGTGGCACTTACCATCAGGTAAACGTTACCTTATCAAAACATCACTTAATCCAATAAAAAAAGTCACAGACAAGACAAGCAAACCGTTTATGTGCCGATAAGTACCTCGTCCATTAGGTGGAAGATATGGGGGGAAGCCGGGTGGGCTGAGTTCACTCCAGAATTGTGTGGTGTCTACCAGGATGTAGGGTTACCAACCCTAATTGCCTACCCTAAAATTCTAGTGTAGGGAATTAAATTATTTCACACAAAAACACTTTGAACTAAATAACATTCCGAAAATCATACATACATACATAAAACTACGACTGTATCCCATAAGGGGTAGTCAGAGACTGGGCACTCACTGCAAAAACAGATGACTGCCACAATCCACGTTTCACCAAACATTATAATGCACTTGGTGTGATAGGTGGTGAGCCCATCGCCACCATGCGCTGTTGGGTGCACAGTGCAGTTTAATTCCTTACTCGCCTTTTACGAGATCCATTGGATGAGTTGGAGTGGTAGTATTCTTTTAACGAGCCGCCGCCACACGGTGAAAATCGAAC
The DNA here is from genome assembly GCA_019845155.1 of Luehdorfia chinensis. Taxonomy (NCBI): domain Eukaryota; kingdom Metazoa; phylum Arthropoda; class Insecta; order Lepidoptera; family Papilionidae; genus Luehdorfia; species Luehdorfia chinensis. The sequence goes on along the minus strand of JAHVAK010000006.1, from coordinate 1,649,617 downwards.
GTCGTAATATGACTCAACACTTCAAGTATAAATTACTTTTATTGTGTATATTTGGGTTCGCAATCATCGACCATCCAAGATACGCCAAAGAACCCGTCTGTCAATAACAGCTGCTGCGACGACACCCAGACATTGGGAAACTATTCAGCCCGCGCTGGTCGTTAAAACATTGTAACATAGTAATAATGTCCTTTTTTATGAAATTAAGTGACGTGGTAGCTCAGGGGCCGGGCGCTCGCCTTAAATTTCATAGAATGCGAGAGACCTAAGTTCTATCCCCGGTATCGGCACAACTACAATTGTTCTGCAATTTTAAGTGCTGTTACCACGTGCTCGGCAAAAAAGGAAAACATCGTGAGGAAACCTGCATGATCAAGGAATAAAAATATTTCGAAGACATATGAACTCCGACAACTGGCATTGGAGCAGCGTGGCTGACTCTTCCCGGCTCCAAACCCTCTTTGAAATGAGAGGAGGCCAGTGCTCAGCAGTGGGACATTTGTAGGCTGTTACTTTACGTTTTTTTTAGTGACAAGACAAGCACCTCACCTGATGGTAAGTGCGACGTCTGCCCGTAACAAATACTATTTTTTATGTGGCACAACATTGCGCGCGTCAGCCTGAGACATCGGTACTTAAATCCCATATGCCCCGTAATTACACTAGCGCCCTTGAAATAAAATCCTGGCGTTAAGAAGTGAGGAGTGTACAATACAGCTTAAAGCCAGCGCCAACATCGCCATAATTGGTACTACGATGGTACCTACCTGGTCAGGAATTCTACCACCACTAGTTAACGCAATCAAAGTACTGATTTTGATCAATGAGAAATTACATAGTGAATTGTACGTGAGTACAGACCCTGAATTCTCACTAAAACCAATTTTTGTGAAACGCTCTTTAATTCAGCTTTTTGGTATCGAATCTTCGCGGATTGACACGGTACTAATTCGTAGTTACATCTCGTATTGATTAAGTCACTTCATCAGAAACGTAGAGATACGAGTAAGTGCGAGTGCCTTTGTGTTTTAGCTTTTTAGGACTGATGGTCACTGTTAGTCCGAAGGCTTTCACAGCTTCGCCGCATTGAAAGGATGGCAGAGCGCTGAGGACGCTTAGCCGAAACCTTTATTAATGGATGACCCGCGTAAGGGCCCCCGAGAGCGGACCTCGGCTTGGACCGTCATCCTGTGCTCGAGAGTAACTCGAGGGTGACCAAAGGGGCCGACCTCGGCTCGGTCAGTTACTTCGAATGGGAGGGCAATAATACTAATACTATTATTATTACTGTCGGAATAAGCTAAATTTACCAATTCGAAATGCGTTTCCGCCGGAGAAGAAATGGCGCAAGAAACTCTTGCATCGCTTCTGTTTATAATACTTTTGCTAAGGGAAAATCGGTCTCATCGCGCGGTATCGCGAATTAGTTTGTATGATACGCCGTCGCCGACGGCGTGGACGGTATTATCGTGATTGTCGGTGTTTTAGCAATCACTTTTAGCATTATAAACAATATATTCTGGACAGAAAACAAAATAACGCTAGAATAACACGTGAAAGCGGTCTAAATCGGGCAGAAAGAAGAAGCTTATCCTAATACTGTACGTAAATAAATATACAAAACGAGGTTACGGTCAATGTATTGTAATACAACCTTCATAAGTCGCCTTGACAACCGTTACCATGTTACTGTTAGTGTCAATATAGCAGCGGAATTACAAGTGAAACTAGTATTATCATGGAAATAACAGTAACGATGAATTTAAATCAGATAGTATCGAGCCCTACATTGAGAGATGCTAAAGCAATGGAACTTAACGAAGAATGGAATAATTTCATGAAACGAATCGGCGAAGTTTCGAACATAGTGAAAGACCTTGCAAGTGGAGATAAAGAAAAAGCTGATGCAGCTTCTGTGTTAGCGGATAAATATCTAAAAGGAAAAGTTATAATAGATGATAATATAGTAATGAAACTAAAAGAAGATAAAACAGTTATAAATCGGAAAGCGTTTGAAAATCTCAAAAAGACGGAGACAGTGAGTAAATTCTATAATATTCTTCTTGATATGGAGTCTTCCATTATCTTCTTATTAACTGATTTTGGTATCATATCTTAAAACATACGATAGTAAAATTGCCGTAAATGTCCAAAGAGCACGTTACATTTATACTGATTACCGGGCTAATTTCGACCAACTCGTGATCTTCTAGTTTCAACAACAGGGCACTTGCCCCACCGTTATTTATCTGATCTAATTCTGATGCTATTAAAAAATCTACTAATATTAAATTAAACCGGGATACGAAGCTAGAACCCCGTACTCAATAAACTGATAGGTGGTATCTGAGCCACATGGTCGTCATTTAAGATAATACTAAAGATATGACATGAGTGTGTGAGCTGTTAATATGTTTGTACGTACGAGTACATATGTTCATATTCTGTACAGTCGAACATAACAGATGAATGTGTTCGATTTGTTGATGTCAAATTTTATTAATGTAATGTGTAAGATATACGCATACAAATATTTATTTAACTGTTCATTGTGTTTAAATTAACAATGCGTATTATACGCTTTTCTTTCGCTCCGATAAAAATTTGCCGCCAATGTCAAATGCTCCCCGTGTATTTAAACTTTCGACTAAAAAAACGTAAAGAAGGAGTACTCTATTTTCGTTTAATGAGATTTTTTATTTGGCTGATGTCGTTGCAAATCATGAAGTAAAAATAGGTTTAACAGTAGGTGGTGAGATCAACACGATAAATATATTTATAAGCATGCACAATTTTGTAGTTGTATCAAATTAATACATATTAAAATTACGAATGCTGTTTCAGAGAATTTTGCGTATATAAGCAGTGTGCAAGATGAATAGAGAACATTCCACAAATTCTCAGATAGCGGGCGCGGTTATAAGGAATGCTGTGCTAAATATTTATGCAACTAGATACCCAGTTAAGGAATGAGATAGTTTTAATATCCATTTGACTAGTTCGCAAACATATTCTTGCTAATCTAACAAAATAAGTAAATGGGATTTTTCAAGAATTCCATAAGATTTCTCACTAATTAATAAAAGACTCCACTTTCCCTCATCTAATGATTGTTTTTGTTGGCCTTTTTATTTATAAATTTGCGGGGGCGTGAGAGTATCCGTCTTGGAAATTGTTGGAATAAAATCTGCTATCCCAAATAATTACGTGAGTGTCGGAACAGTTGACAAAAGTAAATGCTAGGAAAACCTTGTGACTTCCGACTGATGGAAGAATAATTATATCATATAGTCACATAGTATTGCATATCACATGAACATTTGACAGATACCTATTAAAATCTAAAAATAGTCTCGTCGCTGTTTAGTTATATTTTTGGGTTCAAAAGCTAAAGCTTTAATTTACAGCATCTGGAACATTCGTAAACACGAGCTCTATACTGTTAGCGCACTGCGCCACAGTACTGTTTCTCTTAACTAAAGATACAATAAATCAATTGACAGTAAGCCGGTGTACGGCATTTACGCACATCCACTAATGCGACCCACTCCTTGCATTACGAATATCAAATTATAGAATTATCGGCATTGCCAAATTATAATCCATTGCTTGACCTAGACCTCCCTCGAGAAGGGAGGAATGTCCGTCATCTATACGCTTAGCAAGCGGATTGGCAATTACAATATCTGACGCATTGCACATGTAATGCTGTTTTCCGTTACCATCTCTATAATTCAGGTTCGGAATTTTTAGAGATGTCTATTTTGCTGCCTGTCGGAATCCATCAGATTTTCCGGACCTTTGCATCAGTCGACTCTTACGACACCTACGGGAGGAAACACGAATTTAGTTCCCACGCCACAACCACAAATTAGTAGCACATTAAAACAAGAAAATTATGTAAATCACTACCAATCATACAGGGAGAAATCTGCAAAGATGCCTGGATGGCTGAAGTAAGTAAAGACGCGGAGCGACGCGCCGAAGATCGAAAGATACGACGGGAAAAGTCAGATACACTGAAGACGCAGGCCATCAAGGCCTTCCGACGAGGCGAGTACGAGAGAGCCTTGTCTTGTTACAATCGCGCCATGGAGTACGTCAAAGACAACCCCATGTTATACTGTGACCGTGCACTCACAAACATAAAGCTGGGAAACTACCAAAAGGTAATAAACGGGAAACTATCCCTACGACCATGAATGCTGAAAAGCGTTAGTGAATATTAAAAGCGATAAACCCGTCTTTTTTAAATATTAACACGTATTTAGTGTATGTATAGATGGTATCATATTCACTATTTTTGAACTGTATACAAGAGAAAACGCATATATTATTATAGGTTTTTAGATATTTTTCTAATAGCTGTCAAATTCTGGTATACTAAGAAAATAATTCCATAATGTAACAAAATTGCATACCACATTTACTCTTAGGTCCACCGCAGTGCCAGTTAATCTGCTATTAAGCGTGTGTTTTAGTTTAAAGGGCAATAAGCTATTCTTAAGAATCGATGTCTCATGGTGATGAGCGAAGTGTGATACACGGAGCTTTCCAATGGAAAGTTCTGGGAAAACGCTACTGTCATTAACATACTTGGCACTTATCATCAGGTTAACAACTTACCCGTACAATCACTTCCTTCCATTAAAAAATATATCAGGGACTGCTAATGTGATTCGAATGTATTATGTATTACATACATTATCCATAAAACAGTTAACGTTCGTTTTCTATTTCTTATCTCAGTGATGTTTTATGCGTTGCCTACGTCATTGTTATTATTATCACCACGGTAACAGTTTTCCATAATACGTTTTCCAAGAACCTGACACAAGAAACAAAAATTATGGCAGTATCAAAAAAACTTAATTAAACGTAATAATACAACAAATTAAGAATCAGTTTATTGATTCGGTTTATAATTTAGAAAGTAATAATTAACACTTTTCACACAGTCGCTGTTAAATGTTCCTTATCGAACTATATCAAAGCGTGTACTTTACACCTAAGCGAAGGATAGTAGGAAGTACTGTATCTCCTAAACACAAGTTACTCAGTAACCTAGCTAGGAGGCCAGTTATCTACTCATACTTTATTACGGCCCATATTGCATAACATGCATTGAAGTAATGACAATAAAGAATTAAAATTATTTTGGAGTCTACAGCAAATTGTGTTCTGCAAACATTAAACACGGCTGCCGTTTTAGATTCATATTTCAAGCATCGATTACTGATTAACAATTTATTAAGCGATAATTTATGTAGCGTATTCTAGGCCTGCCTGATATTGGGACACGCGTTTTTCAACGCAGCAAAGGACAGCCTATTATGTCGCTGTAGAGGAATATAAACGTTTCGTAATGGTTACTAGGACAAATGTTTCGCGGTCAAACGGAAACGTATTAAAGCTCTATTGTAACACAGTAATGATGTATTTTTTATCAGCGTTCGTAGCTTTTCGTGCGCGAGCAATCATCAAGGAAACAAAGGCACTCGTTTTCATCTTCCTGCGCCTAAAGAAACGCCTACGGTTCAGATGCAATGACACGGATCGCTGTGATAATTCAAACATGAAAAACAACAATTTGTGTTTTACAGATATACGTTTCGGCTCGTTTTGGCAGGGATTCGACTCCTCATGAGTCTGGTAAACTGACCAGGGGGTCTACTGTGTAACCCGGTTAGGTTTCGTGATCGGTTTTATTTTGACGTATGAAGCTTGGTTAATGGGGTGAAATGATACCGATCACGAAACCAACCAGAGTTACATAGTGGACCCCCAGGGCCTTGCGGTCGTGATGTAACGCGACACAATTATGATTACCGTTCTAATTCCGTGTCTAGTAAATAGAAAAGAGTGTTGTTTGAGGGAGTAGAGTAATAATTTGGACTCTTAAAGTCGTTACTCGTATAGTGACGATGCCTTCAAAAATAAGAACACAGATTTTGCAGAAGTAATTTGCGACATTTTCAGTAGGAAATATGCCTACTACATATACGTCTTCCAACTTTTTGAATTATTATTAATTGCTAAAGGTGGTTTCTAAAAATATATACTTATATATCTACTAAATAAAAAAAATACAAACGTACCGATGTTTTGTGGTAACAAAATAATTATAGTTATAGGTAGACGATTTATCTTACAAAACTTGATTGGTCTTGACTATTGCCCGTATGCTTGACACAACCAGTTTTATTACAAAAAAAACAGCACCCGCATGCAAAAATACAGTTATATTACCAAACAGGAACTAAGTTCACAGACTCCGCTCCGCGCATACGAAACTTAGCGTTTATAACGATGAGATTTTCTGCCAGGCTCGGTTGGCGCAGTGGCTAAACGATTGACTTCTATGCTGTGGGTCGTTATGTGATACGAAACGTGGAATCACGTTGCAGGAAGATTTGTGAAACGTGCCTGGTTTAAATTGTAACAAATTTATTTTTTAGGTTCTTAACGACTGCGATTGGGCGCTTCGAATAAACGAGAAGAGCTTCAAAGCACGCTTGTATAAGGCCAAAGCGCACAGGGAGCTGGAAGAAATTGACAAGTTTAAAGAATGCAGACGGGAAATAGAGGAATTGTTTCCACAACATCAAGATCTTACTAGTTATTTTCTTGACAAGGAGTCGAATATCGAAAAAGATGATAATTAATTCATGAAAATTTAGTGTTTCAAATTCCAGTAATGGTATTCTTAGAATTGTTATTACTTAAAAAAAGAACATAATATTGAAATTCTGTTTTATTACAGCTTTATTTTCTTTATTAACTTTTTATTAAGTTTTGATAAAAACAGACAACATAATCAACGTGGAACAACTGAAAGATATCTCATATAAGACAAATAAACTTGTCTCGAATTATGGTCAAAACCAAATAATCAAGCCCAATTAAACAATACATACAATATGAACCCTCTCAGAAATGAGAGGAGGCCTGTGCTCAGTAGTGGGACATTTATAGGCTGAAACTTTACTTTTTTTTTTACAATATACGATGTTAGAACCAAACACTTTACTTATTTGTGTGAGAATGACCTTCGTTTTTCTCCACCACCGCCAATAAGATCTCAAACCTTTGTATTAAATTACAACCCAATGATTGCAGCATTATTAGCATGATAAAATAAATGTACAAATTACGGCCACTGGGATTTTAAACTGGTGGCACGATTCCCATGCAGGAATCAGTCTAGGTAGGTACCAACCAATCAAGGCACCTCAGGTCCAATTATTCTGCCTTGAAGCAGTAGTGTGCAAACATTACTGTTTTCGCTCTGAAGGACACGGAGCTAGTGTAATTACTGAGCATATGAGCGTGACGAGCGGAGTGAAGTGCCACACAGAAATATTATGTGTGAGCACTTGTTATGGGCAGACGTTGCACTTACCATATGGTGAATGATTTGCATGTCTTGTCACTTTATACCATAAAAAGAAACCAAAGTATAGAAACACAAATTTTTAGGCTAATATTTTCTGAGACATCTTTAAAGATTCTAAATAAATTTAAAATTACCAAATCGGCCTACGTAATGAGCTGAATCATTCAACAAACCGCACTTCTGCTCGCGAGTCTCGATGACGCCCTAAAAGCCATAGGGCTAACAACATACTACACAATCAATGTGAAGTATCCGATGAAGCTGTAAAAGCCGAGAAGGCTAACAGCAATTACATCACCGAAAATATATATACAATCAATGTGTACTACACATTGAATAAAAACCAAATCGCATAAAAAGAGTTCCGCTAGAGTTATCAAAGACATGTCACATTTTTGTTGTTGGGTACAAGGATTATCTATCTAGTTTTTAATAATGACTTTCATGACGATAATGATATTACGTAAAAGATAAATTGCTTAACAAAGCTTGATATTGATAAGAATTACGAAATTTGGTTAGAGACAAAGAATTATAAAACAGATACAACACCATCAAATTGCAATGTTCTGTAATTACAATTTTTAATTTTATTTTATTTTTTATAATTGTAATTCAGCATAACAACTGAAACTGGATATTATACTAAAATGCGTATTATAACACTATAAATAAATTATTATTTAAAACAAAATTAGGACCAGCCATTTGCTGACACTTTAAACATAAGCTATTACTGTTTAAATGTTAACAATAATGTACACTAGGGTTTGAATATAAATTAAGTAAGTACTGGTAAGGCCCTGTAAGTTCCAATGCAGGAATCCGTCTAGATAGGTACCCAGCCAGGGCGAAATAGTGCAAACATTGCTGTTTCGGTCTGAAAGGCACTGAGATATGATAGTTAAGAACTTATGTCTCAAGGTGACGGGTGGTGCCTCTCAGAAATATTCTGAGAAGCAGCATCTGTTTTGGTCTGACATTGCACTTACCATCAGGAGAATGTTTCGCTTCTCTTTATCCAATGGTGATTTGAGATACTTAAAATACTGCTGTGAAGCCCTCAAAAATAACTATTATTATTACTCTTAAAATATAAGAGGCCTATGTACAGCAGGCTATCATTACCATTGTTTAAGTGGGATCTGCACTGTGGGTTAGTGGAGTCCAATGTCTACGAAATATTTTTTATTACCGCCGAGCGTCTGGGTGCATCAGAATTTAAAACTGCAAGTAACTATTAGTGTGCTGCTGGTATGGAGGATGAAATGCAGGTCACTCGCTTACTATCACATAACATAAGAATAATAAGAACTTGTGGCCTCTGAGCTACCAAAGCTTTTAATGTAAAAGTTAAATATAACTTTATACTTTTAATTATATCCTCAGGCATGTGTAAGTAATTATCGAATTTCTGTTATGAATATATACAGGTATTTAATGGAATTACTAAACCATATGAAAATGAAATAAAATTTACTTACCAAGTAACATTAAGACACCAACAAATGACACACAGGAATACAAGAACGGTAGGTATGTCCATAAATCTGTGAACAAATAAAAATATAATTGACACAGAGCCCGGAAAGACAATCATTGATGTGTTGTGCAAATGTTAATATTTGGTAGGGATATAAATAAGCCCAGGACTAAATAGTCTGAAATTTTATAATTTTAATATAGATAATAATGGAATCAATAATCGTTTTATAGTTTCAGCCTATAACTAGTAACAAAAGTTTGTAGCTCTCACTTTGGGGGGGATTTCGCCATAGTTGCGATACCTGGCAGGCATATTTTAATTTCTCCCCCCGTTGACTTTTACGACACCCATGGGATGATATGGGGTGGTAGATTCTCTTAAGCCGCCACCAAACAGTAATTTCTAATAATAACACAAGACATTGTACTCGCGGCTGCTTTTCATTTCATTTTATTTCATTAATTTTCACGGTCACAATTTCCAAATGCTGTCAGAAATTATCAACTTCACATGAGATAGTTCCACAAGCCTATGTTCAAACACAGAGACACACACTCTTTGTAACCACTCAATGTAACACTCATGTGATAAGATTGGATGTAGGCTATGTTGCAGGATCAGAGACTGGGAATGATAACAATACAACAAAAACTAAAAATTCATACTTCTGCACAAATGTTCGCTTCAGCTGTGATTGGAACAGGACCATGCACTACAACATTACTGTGTTTCAGTCTGAAGAGCACTGAAATTAGTGGGCATATAAAATTTATTAACTAATGACTCAAGGCAACAAGCGCAGTGTGGTGTCACACAGAAATGTTGGTGACACAGCATTTGTTATGGGCTTACATTGCACTTACCATCAGATGAATGTTTTGCTTGTTTTGTCACCTTATACAATAAAAAAACAAACATTTACTTCTAACAAAGCAATAACAGTAATGTCACATTAATGAAATATACTAATATCTTCTTTGCCTTACATATATCAATTGCACGGTTAACATTGGCATATATATTATAGTTATATATATATAATATATATATATATATATATATATATATATATAACTATTAAACTAAATGATTGATAGTTATATTGAGCCTTTTCTGGCATATTGTGACATTTACTCCTTCTTCTAGTTCACCCGCTTGTTAATAGTCAACTGCTGGAAAAATGCCTCTCCCAACAAGGAAGGATTAGCCATAATCACCATGCTTGGCAGGTGAATGGGTGATTGCAATTCCGAGATGATTATTCTGTCACTTATCAGCAGCCATGACATTTTATTTATTTTCCTCACTCATGCAGATTTTTCTATACTGCCAACATGTGGCTACAAGTGACATTTTATGATTTTGCATTTTATTACATTCACAAGTATTCCACAAAACATGAATTATTCACCTATTTTATGATCCAAGTAGAGAAATTAAATAGGCAAACTGACTGCCTATCATTACTTATGCACTCACTGACATCTTCACTTGGCTGAGATGATTTTTCTTTTAATCCTTAATATAAAAATATGACTGATGAAAGATAAGAATCTGTAATTTCCATTAAGACTGCACCTTGACAAGAGTTTTAAATGTTTTAAACTTTAAATATAATATCTACTTACTAAGGAGAGCATCAACACTGGATCGGTCTCCTTCCAACCAAGCAGATATAACATATGCCAAGCCCAGCATTGCTACAGCCAGTAAAGCCAGTACTATAAAGGTCTCATACACACGCCCACGTAGCCCCCGGCATCCGGGAAACCCAGATGATTCAGAGAATAAATATGCAAAGGGTAAAAACACAAATAATGACAGGTTAGAGAACAAGAATACATGATTCCAAAGTCCTGAAACAAAGAAACAAAAGATGGTCAAGTTTCAATTACTATCTCAGAAATATAAAGTTGTAGGTAGTAGTGTGATAAATGGATTGTGAAATAATAAGCAATACAATGAGATTTTTTTTAGATTTACTAATCTCAAAATAATTAAGTTAGCAAACAGCAATTATGTTTTTTCTGAAAAATACTAACCTTGTATAAGAGAGCTATTAAGCCACTTAACATAGTAGCTATTTGGGTACAAAATTAGCACTTCATTGCTGACTATAGATACTGGCAGCAGGAGTGCAGAGCCCAAGGAAACAGCGAGAGCAAAAGTGCACAACCATAAACTGATACGGTACACCTTAATTTCATCCTCATCAGCTGTAAAGTAATCTTCGCTGTCTCGGCGTCGGAACTTCTCAATCAGCATAAACGAGAATAGGTACAATAATATAAATAACAGTAGGAAAATCTAGAACAAAATAACGTAAATGTCAATGCGTTGTCTTATAAAATGTTTCATGAACATTCTTTATTACCAAAAAAAAATTATATTTATTTATTTTTATATGACGAACTTACGATCTGTTCCCGAACGTTATTGTGAAATATTTGCTCACGCAAATCAGCCTCCTCATCGTCCATCATTTACCAAAAGGTCGATTTTATATTTATCTTTCTATATATGTGTTATTATTGTGTACCACATTAGCATACCTTTGCATCTTAAAGTATCATAATATTTGACAGTCAGTGAATTAACCATATTCACATTTTTTTAAAAAATACCAATATCTTAACAATAAGCTATAAACTACAGCACTTAATTTAAAAACAAACTTTTTAATTTATTGAATTGGCTGAGACAGAGAGATGAATGATACAGTAATACGACTAATTTTTGTTAAAAACTTGAATGACAGTCGACAGCGGAGTGACAAGTGACAATAAAGTCCAGGAGCAGGGCTGGCAGTAAGTTTTTATAATTACTTAGCCCTGTCCCCGAAATTATACAAAATTGACTTTCAATGCTAAATAATCCGAAACATATCATAACAACAGTGATTATTTATCACATCACTTGAAGTTGATCTTAAGCTATAAAAAATTATGTTACTGGTCTGCGATGTTCCGATTCACGAGTTTACCTGTTTAACATATAAATTTTGTTTTGCATTTGTATTGGAGGTTCAAGATAAAAAGAGGATAGAAACGGCCTTCATCTGCGCAGTTTTATATCCAAATAGACAACGTAGCAGCACTATTGATGAGCGACAACATTTTAATGACAAATAAAAAAGGCGGATTTCACCGTTCAAAATAAACTCAATCAGTTTAAGCTAAACGAGTGTAAGCGTAAACTGAGTTCAATGCTGCAGTTTATATTTCATCAACATCAAATGAACGCAGTTAAAATTAAACGCGATTAATATTCAGAACGCCCAGTTTTCGTCATTCAACTCTTTAAACGCGTTTAGAAAGCTGTTATTGTCAATTGCACAACTACGTAAAAACAAAAATTATTTTTAATTCGTATTGTTTATTGTTTGCATACCTATGTAACCAGTGCATAAAAACAGGCTGTTTGATGTCGCAAAATACGGAATACATCATAGTTTTTTATTTAGATTGTGACAATATTTCATGTAAATTTCGTTTTTCTAAACGGGGTCAAAATGAAGGTGGTGAAATCGGTTAGACGAAAACCGAGATTAAATGATACATTTGAACTCAGTTAAGTAAAACGTGCTTTTATTAAACTTGCTTTCCAAAGCGATCGATCGATCGAGACATCGGGTCTAATAGGACAAACAAGAAAAAAACTTTAAACAATGGAGAAGATTACAAGTTTTGACTTCAAGTAACTTTAGAGCTTAGTCGAAAATCTGTCAGCCTGACGACGTCGACAAGCTATCATACACATAAATGTTGATTCAGTTTAATGTCATAATATTAGAGTACCATATTTAAGAGGACGAGAAAACACCAAACAGCATGGCTTTAATCCCTTACAAAGGGGCAACACTCTTTCGTAGACACGTTGGTTGCCGCTCATCCTGGGTTTTTTCCAGTCATATATTTTTAGATACGTTTGGCTAAATTTATGCAGGGCAATTTATGCCTCGTACACAGGATTTTCTGCAAACATTTTCGCCTTTGAACCCAAGTATACCAAATCTATCACTTGTTCCACCCTTTTACCTTCAATCTCTGCACCAAAAATTCTGAAATCCGTCATACTTTCTTCACTTTCAAATATCATTACTTTCGTTTCATTTACATTAAATTTAATCTCTTTGTTTTCAGAGCACCACGCATAATGTTAACCATCGCCATCAAATGATGCGTGTGAAATAATGTCACTAATCTGCAACAATGTGATGTTTTGGAACAGGAATCGGTGGAGTTAGGAGCTAAACCTTTAATTAAGTTCTAAAGTTAGTTGCTAAACTTGTCAGTGACTAGTGTCTATAGTAAAGGTCCCTGTTATATTATCATATCTATGGTCTGAGGTATCAACCCTGATATCTAGCAATGTCAGTCATTGTCATCTGTCAGAAAACATTTCCGTTACTATAGTGCTAAGTTTTCGTGCAATAATAATTCTATTATTTTTTTTAGTCTATTATAATTCATTTAAAGGACGTCAAATTAGCATATTAGACAAAAATGATTTCAAATTTCTGACATGAACTTCGTTCTTCATAACAGGTTTATCAACTTGCATCATTATTAAAAGTTTTATTGTGGTATCTTTAAGTGAGGTTGGTGTTCGGTATCACTGTCGTGTCGTACACTGGTTTAGAGAATACTATTACTAATACTATACAATTCAATGGAGCAGATGAGTGGGGGAGGGGTTAGGAGGCGATTGGGAAATCACCCTCTTTAAAATTCCCCGGTGCGGAGATGAATAGTTTTTAAGATATAATGTTTTTGCTAAACCGCAACCTCACTTTTGTGCCAAAAATATACCTTCGTAGATAATAGAGGAGTCAATAAAGTACGAAAATAAGGGTTGAGCTATAATTTTTCATCCTACATTTTATTTCTCGGGAGGCGATTTTAATTAATTATGATAAAAAGTTAATACACAAAATATGCGTGAAATTAAATGTAATTCTGACAATTTTGCATAAATATATATTGAATTTGTTTGAATGCCGCCTTGAAAAGCGTTTCAGAGACCCCACTTACACCCAGTCAAATGGTTACTACTCCATGGGTTTATGTAAAAATAAAGTATTGAGGCTGAAGCTGACCCCAGACAAAGTTAAGTCAGCTGAAGTGTCTGTCATTCAAACACATGCTGAAGTGGGCACCACAGTTCACACAGACCATTAGCACTTATGATTGTTTATCAGATCACAGGCTATGTGCTCAAAAAAGTTAATATTTCACAACAAAATCATATATATATCACATTGGGGTATTTTAGGTGGTAAAGTCCCACCCGCATGCTCCCAAACTCCTCCACTCTATGTATATGTCCATATTTGTTATAAATTTGTCAACTTCAACAATCATTCATAACTGGGATGCAGAATATTAGTCAATATTCTAAGCATGTTGAATTTAAGACTATGCCGAAATCATTTTCTAAAAATTAATAAAATAAGGAAAAAGTATTATGACATATTTGTATGTTTATGAAGAACAAACATCAACATCACAAATAACGTTGTTGAAATATTTTTAATAAAATGTACAGTACAGCTTCAACTACTATTGAGCAACATATGGTTGAACAGAGTGCTATAACAGGTAAAATTCGATTTTAGTCTATCCTCATTTATATTTACTTATTTTCATAATGCTCAAGGGACTCTGGTGACTAAACTTAAATGTCATGGTTTTCTTTACTGTTAATGTGTTCCGTTTTAAGGCTGGTAAGTTCAGTCTCCAGTATTCATTGAGAAATTTCCAAGTTTTTTATTCTTGTGCCAAGCCATGGTTGTCAAAATGGAGAAGTCATGATCTTAATTTGAAATTAATGGGTTCTATTTTTTTATATTCAAACACTAATTTAGTTTCAATAGTTCAACTGTTGCAAGAAGGCCAATTTCTAATATATCAAAATAATATGGCTATATTGTTAACCATAAATACAAATTAAAAAAATTTTTTACTGGTCTTGTTTTGTCTCATTAAAGTAATTAGTAAAATGATTATTTTCAGATTCTACTTCAAGAAAGCCAGAATTTTCATTGCGTATAGTTGTTTGTGACCATTATCTTACAAAACCTATACCTGGTGTTGATGTTATATACTCTGAATTCAGAGGGTCAGACATAAAGCAGGTATAATTTTATATTTAATCTATATACTAAAAATAAAGCTGAAGATTTTGTTTGTTTTTTTGTTTGAACAGGCTAATCTCTGGAACTACCAGTCAGATTTGAAAAATTATTTTTATATTTGATAGCGGGGCACAGTGCACACTAGTTAGATAAGATGAAACTACTCAACCACTATTCATAACAAAAAAATATGACTTCATATAAGAATAAACAAATTCATTTATCTATTATGGCCTTAAATTTAAGGCGAAAACATATTTTAGAAAATTAATTATTGTCAGTAGGTATTATGCATCAAAACTGAACATATGCACAGAAATTGCTATTTTTTATTATGGCGCTATATGCGTAAATGGGCATAATTTATAAATCATTATTAATTTTAAATGATTCACCTATTACAAAAAATGCATAATTATTAAACCAATCATTAACTTTTTATTGATAATGTTTAGGTTCCAGTATTTCGAGTTTTTGGTCCAACTCCAGAAGGAAGAAAGGCATGTCTTCACATTCATGGTGTCTTTCCTTATTTTTATTTACCATGCCCTACACCAAACCCAAAACCACAGTTTTTATATCAGGTATGTAACACAGTATGAATTAGTGAAAATCCTAAATATGTCCATAACTATCTAAAGTACATAGTATTAATATAATGTTAATGGTATTTTTTTAGATTGCAACAAGCTTAGACAAGGCTTTAAACATTGCTTTAAAACAAGCAACATCAGTAAACCAACATGTTTACAAAATATCTTTAGTGAAAGGATTGTAAGTAACTTTTTTTTATTGTATATAGTGATGAAACAATCAAAACATTCACATGGTGTGTGCAATGTCTGCCCATAACAAAAGCTGTTCCATCCAGAACATTGCTGTGTGACACCACACTGCTGCCTCTCACCCTGAGACATCAGTTCTTAAGTCTCATATGCCTTTTGATATTTTAACAAGTATTGGATGTGAATTCTTATATTTATGCACTTATTTTACATTATAAATTGTTTTCAGACCTTTCTATGGGTTTCATGACAAGGAGCATTTATATCTAAAAATATTTTTATATAACCCAGGCTTAATTAAACAGGCAGTAGAATTATGTAGTAATGGAGCTATTTTGGGACAACCTTTACAACCTCATGAATCACATCTTAACTTCACTTTGCAGTTCTTCATAGATTTTAATCTTTTTGGAATGAGCAATATTGACATACAAAGTGTTAAATTTCGTAGAGCAGGACTAACGCAAAATAGTAATGAACCTTTAAAAAATTTAGATGAAGTAAATCTTAAACCCGAAAGTGTTTGTTATTTTGAAGCTGATTGTGCCGCATCACATATTATTAACAGACAAAGAATAGGTAAAGCGGATGGTATTGAAAACCCAGGTCTTGAAGAAGTGTGGAATCAAGAAATGGAAAGACGCAAACAATTAAATATGTCTCTTGCCTCTAAATCACTATCTCAAGGCAGGGAAAAAACAGACGAGACAGATTCACACTACAAATTTCAAAACATGTTTTTCGTTAAAAATTCAAATTTGATTGACAAACCAGTTGAAACAGAAACGAAAGAGGTTTCTAAAGTATATTATCCAGCCGAGATGATAGAAGGATCACAACTTTTTAATGCATCAGATGTCAGTACCCATTTGCCAGACAACCCATTGAATCTAAGTATGAATAGAACAGTAAAAGCAAATGTAAATGATACATTTCTTGACACTCTCAATAACTCAATTGTTAATGAAGATATTGCATTGAATAGCAGTTTTTCTTTACATTACAGTCAAGTATTGTGTATGTATTTTTAATTTGTAATGAATGTGAGAATTGAATCACCAAATCCACTAATTCATCGATTATTGCAGTGGACAATGAAGATTTAGAGTTGGTAGATATGCTTCAAGATATGGATGAAAAACCTATAGATGAGGATAGTGTTATGGGTACTCCCGCTGTAGTTGCAGAAATTCAGTCAGATTCTGAGCTAGATGATGAATATTCACAAGTGTTTAATGATGATACAATATGTTTGGATCCCGAAACATGGTATGTGATGTTATAAGGTAATATCCTATATATAAAATAAATTTATTTTCTAACAACTTTTTACATATTTTATAGATACAACTTAATTTTCAGTAAAGATGTCCCAAAGGAATGCACTTCCTCTTGGAATGATTCTTTTTGGGATGGTGCTAGCATACCTCAGTTAGATGGAACTTGTGATGATGACCGTAAGTATTACTTAAAGTGACTTAGTAAGATTCTTTTAACATTACATAAATAAATTTCTTTTTCCAGATTGTAAAAAAGTGAGAAAAAGAAAAATGAGATCATTACAACTTGGTCTGTCCAAACCAAAGGCAATAAAAAGTTGCAAAACGGATACTGTAGAGAAACCAAATGAAAATGTGGGTGCGAAAAAAATAAATTCGGAACAGGAAATTAATGAAATTGAAAATTCAGACACTAGTGGAGAAACAGTTCTTAGTGTTTCGAAAATGTCATTTAAAAGAAAGTCTAATGGTTGTAATTTAAAAGATATAAAAGACGAAAATACCGTATTACCCAGTACAGATATAAAAAATATGTCAATAACTGATTTAGTTAACAGTTGTAGTCAAAATTTTAATGTTGTAGAAGTAATAAAAACTGAAAATAAAGACGCTGCAGCTGAGTACGATCGATTAAAAGAATTTGAGCCTACTGCAGGACCATCGAGATTGCACTTGGCAACTAATGAAAAGGTTAATAATTTGATAGATATTTCCGAGAATGATTCTTTTCAAGAATTCATCTCAAGAAGATGATATGGGTATCAAAAGCTTTTATGACACATCAAAATTGTTTGACTTGTCTTTAGAAAACTACAATAATAACAACTTATCACAAGAATCTGTGGATGACTGTCATGATAAGATTATATGTAATGCGAATGAATTCAAAAAGAAAGAATTAGATGACAAAAATAAATTAAAACAAGAATCCAGAGAACCATTTAAGTATGAATCATAACAAGATGATATTAACTCCTAAAATTAGACCTCCAACAAAAAGTCATATTATTTCAACATTTGCAAATTATTGTATTCCTAAAAATCTGAACCCTAAACCTTTCTATTCAGATTATAAAGATGTTGGAGACAAAGTAGAAATTGGTGAGTTGCTCATAAAACTACAAAGCAAGAAAGCTCGGGATCAAATTCCATTTGATAAAGTATTAAATACAACTGGCATTGAGGAATGGAGACAGTTATTATTTTTACAGACAAATGAAATGGCGGAGGATATGTCAAAACCAGAAGTGCTGAAATCTTTATTAGCGGGCAACAAACAATACATTTTACAACCAATTAGAAAAGCTCCTACTAATCTAGATGTTATAAATTGGCTTAAACAAAATGAATCATCACCAAATAAAGATGCATTTAGTCAAGATGGCAAAGAAATAAGTAAAAATTTAGATGAACTTGATTCTTCACAAGTTATTGGTTTAAATGAAGATGAAATTAATAGTAGTATTAGTTTGGAAAGTACAGATAAAGTTAGCATTGTTTAAAAATTACCTTTATTTTGCTGGTTTTATTTCACACTAATTATTCTGATTTTACTTTAATTTAGGAAAACATAAAAATGAATAACACACTCCAAATTACCATGCAACCTGATGGATCGTTTTTATGCTTCGGAGGTACGGATAGCCAAGGAGAGAGTATTCTTGATGCACCAGTAGTGGAAGTAAGTGTAACTATTGCTTTTTTGGGATATTTTAAGTTAATATCTTTAAGAATAATAAATAATTTGCCATCTAAAATGTAGTTACATCAGGGTCTTTATTTATTGCACTCGCATAAATTTAACCAACCTTTCAGATGGATTTTCTTACACTAATGCTTGTTGAAGTGCTTACATCGGTTCGAGAAGAATTAAATCCCGATCCCGCGATAGACCCCATCCGGGCGATATTTGTAACAGTCAAGAACGATTGCCCATCTAACCACTTCTTAATGAAGTCGTTGACTGAAATTATTGTTGTAGATTCACTTCCACCTCCCAAATTCCTAGACCGATGTGTTTTCGATGGAATAATCACCTATGTAGATACTGAAAATGAAGTGTTGGAAAAAGTGATTGAGTTAGTAAAGAAACACGATCCTGATATTCTCTGTGGATATGAAATAGAAATGAACTCTTGGGGCTACTTCATCGAAAGAGCGCAGAACTTGGGCATAGAAGTGGTAAAGGAAATTTCAAGAATAACTGAGAAAAATCGACAAAAGCGTTGGAGAAATGACGATAATGAATTGGAAGGGAAAGTAATCGGAAGAATCACGTTTAACGTTTGGCGTTTGTTCCGCCACGAGTTAGCGCTTTCGAGTTACAGTTTCGAAAATTGTATGTACATGATTTTAAACGAAAGAGTACCTGTTTATAGTTTTGCTCAGTTGGCGGAATGGTGGAACGATGAGTCCAGGATTTTGAGATGGATACCCGTTGAATATTATCTAACTAAACTGTCTGGTACAGTCAGGATGCTGGAGAAGCTTGATATGATAAGTACGTGTTCTATATTAATATCACTAATACTTATTTTAGACATGAAAGTTACGCTATATCCTCCAAATATGGCGTGGCTGCCCGTTGAATCTTACTTAAAATCTCTCAATGCACTTATAAATTTAAAATTAAAATCAGCCAGCATGTTTAAGCCAACTTCTTTTAATTCGACGCAAAGAGGTACGAGGGGTGATCCAAAAGTAATGATAATCAGTTATTTCTAGTGCACACAAAAATACAAAAAAATTTCAGTCACTTACTCAGTTAACCACTAGTTCAGGGAAAAAAAATCATATAAATAGGCCACGATTCCCGGGAGCTACATTCATTTGAATACGGACTGTCAAGGAGTGAACATCAAAATGGAAAAACACGAAATCAGAGCTGTCATTAAATACCTCTGCTTGAAAAAAATGTCTACCAAAGACATACACAGCGACTTGGTGGAAACATTAGGGGACTCTTCTCCTCCATATTCCACAGTTGCACGCTGGGCTAAGGAGTTTAAGTTGGGAAGAACATCGACGGAAGACGAACACCGCGAAGGACGCCCATCGACGTCCCTCACTGAAGAAAATGTGAAAAAAGTTGAAGAAGTTGTATTGGAAGATCGAAGAGTGACTATCAGGCATGTAGCTGAGGTCACAGGGATCTCATATGGCAGCATTCAAAGAATCCTTGCGAACGAATTGCATATGAGAAAGGTCTCCGCGCGTTGGGTACCGAAAATGTTAAACGACGAGCAAAAGAAGAAACGAGTCGACATGTCAAGAGCAAATCTCGAAAAGTTCCAGGCAGACAAGGATAATTTTTTGTCACGTTTTGTGACCATGGACGAGACCTGGATCCACCATTTTGATCCTGAAACAAAACAACAATCGATGACATGGAAACGATCCGATGAACCGACGCCGAAGAAATTCAAAGTGTCAAGCTCAGCAGGGAAGGTTATGGCGTCTGTTTTTTGGGACGCTGAAGGAATAATCATGGTGGACTACTTGGAAAAGGGGGCCACTATTACAGGCTCCTACTATGCAGAACAAATAAGAAGATTGCGGGAGGCTATTAAGGAGAAAAGGCGAGGCAAACTGCGGGCTGGAGTGCTGTTCCATCAAGACAACGCACCGGTTCACAAAGCTGCAATTGCCATGGCTGCCATTCAGGAAGCGGGCTTTGAGCTGGTGGAACACCCCCCCTATTCACCAGATCTAGCCCCCAGCGACTTCTATCTCTTTCCACGACTCAAGGAACACCTCCGAGGCAAGAAATTTGACGATGATAGCGACGTGATGGCCGCGGTTGAGGACTTTTGGAGTCACTATTTTAGATGAAAAGAGATTAATGATAACTGTGTTGGAGACTATTTGAGAAATGTGATTCATACGGATGTACTAATTCTCTGAACACTGTGATCTGATACATAGTGTTGATGGGGTGTGCTTCCGTGTCTATCCATGTTTATGTACCGGAAATTATTGTAATCTGAAGGTTTTTAATACAGCATCGCGTGAATTTGTAAATATTTTCAATGCTGCAATTATTTCGACGTACGGTGGCTGTGTAGTATAATTCATCACCCCATTTTCAGTTAGAGTCGTAAAAATTATTAGGCTTATGTTGCACTGGATTCCTGGAACATGTCCACCATATTATGTGCAGACCGCACGTCGGAGCTAGCGCGTTTGTTCGGGCTTCAATGGTGGGAGGTGCTGTCGCGGGGCTCCCAGTTCCGCGTGGAGTCGCTCATGTTGCGTGCGGCGCGCCCTCTCAACCTAGTGGCGCTCTCGCCGACCGTTCGTCAACGCGCCGCAATGCAAGCTCCCGAGTGCTTACCGCTAATATTTGAACCAGGTTGGTGAAATTCCTGTTTACTTACATTTTCAGAATATTCTTTGCACTTATTTAAAGAAGTTATACTATGACTTATGACATACATTATTACTAAAGCCACATTTTTTTACATACTTTGTAAAAAAAACTGTGTTTTAAAAGTTTAATATTCATGAAATTGCCTTCTTTTCTCCTTTTAATATTCTATAAGAAGTATTTATTTTCCTTGCAGAATCTCGTTTCTACTCCGATCCGGTAATAGTTTTGGATTTCCAAAGTCTGTATCCGTCGATGATGATCGCCTATAATTACTGCTTCTCGACTTGCATCGGTCGAGTGCAAAATATTAATGGGTAGGTTTGTTTTATTTTATAATATATAAGTTTTCCACGTACATTCGAAAAAAGGCTCGCAACTCAGTATACGTGTCAAAAATGAAAGAACTTTGGCTATCTAAACTTGGAGTTGTAAGTATACGGTAAGGGGTAAAACGGCAGAGAGAGGAAAATACTCTATATTACTTATAGTATTTTAAGATAGTACGTAAAAGATCAAAAACATATATATCATAGTTCTCTCTTTGACCAAGTACCTATTTTCTGTCTGCGCCAGAAACGTTTCATATTGAAAGGTTATATTTTGCGCTTATCGCGTCCAAAGAACTATCACTTCAAAAATTACATAGACAAAAATAACTGATATACTATATAAATATTGCGTTGAATTGTTTATAAAACGCTATTAGAACCAAGAATGTTATTTTCACATACATTTTAAAGTTACATTCAGTATACTATAAAATTAAAAATATAAAAATACATGAAAGTTTAAATACTTATAAGTTATTTTTGACAGTGATTCTCCATACGAATTCGGGGCGTGGCGTTTACGAATACCAAAAACTAAGTTGGATGCGTTAGTTAACAATGGACTGGTACACTGGTCACCAGTGGGGGTTGGCTTTATAAAACCATCCGTACGGCGTGGGGTGCTGCCAGCATTACTTCGACGAATTCTCGCGGCTAGACAGGCAGTAAAGAAAAGCATGAAGATGCAAACCGACGAGGCCGTAAAAAAGGCTATGCATTCAAGACAATTAGGTAAACTGAATAATTTATACTTATGTTGCTAATTAATAGTTACAAGCTGAATTTTGTGTACACCGGCTGTACGTGCCCCGGCTTCGCACGGAACTTATTATGTTAGTCTTTATAGAGAAAAACCGCACAAACCGTTTATCCATTTTGGAGTGAATGTAAAATCCGTTCTTAGTGGGTGTTGGGTGTCTATCTCGAGAAAGAAATATGTATTCCAAATTTCAAGGCTAATTTCTTGATGAGTCAGTGGTAAGTCGTTTTTATATATGTAGACGAGCTGACCTGTCGGTGCAGTACTAAGAGTCCCGTGCTCCTCGGTTCGAATTCCAACCTCAGCCCGACATTTTTGGAACCGACACCTAGCTCAGGTACACTCGCGTACTATGAAATTTAAGGTAAGTGTCCGGACCCTAAGCTACCACGGCTCCGCGTATTACGAGTACCTATGACATGTATAAAGCAATACGTGGTAAGTGTTTCTGATGACATAATCAGCGTGCCTTTGATCTTCACCCACTAATAGAAGAATTGTCGCATTATGAATACTAGCTGATGACCGCGACTTCGTCCGCGTAGATATAGGGTTTTTAAATATCCCGTTGGAACTATTTCATTTTCCAAAGTAAAAAGTATCTTAGTCAGTCTCCAGGATCCAAGCTTTCTCCGAGCCAAATTTCGTTAACATTGGTTCAGCGGTTAAACCTTAAAAAGGTAACAAACGGACAAAGGGACAGAGCGGGTTACTTCCGCATTTATAATATAAGAATCGATTATTATGAAGTTGTGAAAAATTTTGCATTGCTTAACTTTAATTCAAAGTTTATTTACCCAGGACTGAAGTTAATAGCCAACGTGACTTACGGCTACACGGCAGCGAACTTCAGCGGCCGCATGCCGTGCGTGGAAGTCGGCGACAGCGTAGTCGCTAAAGGTCGTGAAACACTCGAGCGTGCGATTAAACTCGTCGAAAACAACCCAAAGTGGAATGCGAAGGTATGCCCTCACCTTAATTATTGTGACTACACTCTATTCCATGAAAACGTATGTGATGTCGAAAGTCTTTGTACCTTATTGCAGTTGTAAAAGGTGGTATAGTTAAACTCGGATGAATACATTGATTTTGAAACACTAAATGTTTGGGCAGAGTGACGTTCTGGCACACGTTATCAACAATACTCACTTCACTCATTTACCCCGGACATTTATACCATGCAATGTTCTAAGCAACGTAAGCTCAAACAGTAATCATTACAACAACTCATACTATAAAATTACTTAATTATAATTGTTGACACGCAGTATAGCATCGACATTTATTTACTCATTATTCTTATTTACTTAAATTATTATTATTGTACTCTTATGTTGCACCTAATCAATATTAAGTACGACAGGTGTTGATTATTCTATGTAGTGTTGCCAGCAGTACCGTACTTTACGCACTTCAAATTTTGCAAGATAATTTTTATATATATTTAAATGTTACTTTCGGTTTTTTATTTATGTGTTCTCCTTCGATTTCGGTACTATCACTCGTCTCGATCCACGCTCATTTTTGTAATATTAGATTTTTTTTTAAATATTTATAAAAGTAATTGTAATAAATCGTAGAAAAGCGTACACTGTTACAAACTAAGCCTAATACAGCTAGTATTCGACGATCATAGACAAAGAGTGTAGATAAATCGGTAATTCCCCGCTTGTCTTGAGATAACTTGCGTCATACTTTACCTTCAGTGGCGTACCATATTTTTCAGACTATAAGGAGTACCTCAAATTTAGAGATGGGGCTTATTAGAAAAAATCGGACCATAAGACGCACCCAAACGTTTGAGTTAATTTTTCTTTGTAAAAAGGCGCGTCTTAAAGTCCAAAAAATACGGTATGTAACTACTACTGCCTCGACAGGGTACATGCATTTGTAGTGTAATGTGATATATTATTAGAACTACTAATCAAGTAAAACATATTAAAATAAACAAGTAATTACTCGTAGGTAATCTATGGTGACACCGACTCGATGTTCGTCCTAGTGCCGGGCGGGACCCGAGCGGAGGCGTTTCAAATAGGACAAGAAATTGCCGATGCTGTGACAGCCGATAATCCTTCACCAGTCGCCTTGAAGCTCGAAAAGGTGTTGTTGTTACTCTTAGCAAAAAAATAAAATGTCCAACAAACTTTATTCCTATAGGTTATGTGTATATTCTCATAAACACAGCATTGAAGGAGTCCACTGCTCGACATAGGCCTCCAAAAGTTGGGAGATTGGAAGTAATTACACAGCGTGGAGCACGCCTGGCCTCGAGGCTTACCGGGTTCGGGTATTTCAAGTCTGCCTGAAATGATTATGATTGAGATTTACTACTATTGTATGGAGTATTTAGCACATTGCTATTATGACGTGATATTCGTTTGTTTTCGATTCATTATGAGCTCAATGCTAATGTTACATTTGATTCGTGTCAGGTCTACCAACCATGCATACTGCAAACAAAAAAGCGCTACGTGGGCTACATGTATGAAAGTCCGGATCAAGAGAAACCAATATATGAAGCGAAAGGAATAGAAACGGTACGAAGAGATGGCTGCCCAGCCGGAGTGAAGGTAAACATAGAAACATTTGGTTTTGTGCCCAGTTGTAGGACAATTATAATCAGTATGTTAAGGCGAGAACTGTTTTAATTGTGTGCGCGCGGTGTTTATATCTTGTTAGGTTAGTGTGATCGTGTAGTGTTCACCCCATTTTACCGCTATTTCCTACACTTGCGTTGAATTGCAGAATTTTGATTTCTAAACTTTAGGCATCCCAGATAAATGTTACGCTTACGCACAAGTTCACGTTACGCATGCTTATTGACGTAATTTAAGTGCGCAAAGTTTAACGAACTACCAGTAATGTAGTGTGTAGTTAGTCAACTGCTGGGCTCCATTTTATTTTACTCGTCCTTCAGTTGTCTATGAGAATATTTTTTGTAAATTTATGTTTAACTAGCTGAAGACGCGCTTCTTTTAACGCGAATACGTCCGCGTAGATTTAAAAATACCGTAGGAACTCTTAACTTCTCCGGAATAAAAATGTCCGTCCTATGTCCGTCTCCAGGACGCAAGCTATCTCCGTGACAAACTTCGTCAAGATCGGTTCAACGGTTGTGCCGTGAAAAGGTAACAAATAGACAGAGGGACAGAGAGTTAGTTTCGCATTTATAATATTAGAATGAAAGTATTTGATTAAAAATGGCTAAAAGGAGGAAATCTACGGAGTTACTTTCGCCTGTTTCTCCGTCAAAGTAATCTCATTACGAATTTGAAGAAAACCTAGGAAAAAAGATTGAAGATTATATTTTTTAATTTATTTCGTATTTTGAGTAATTAAGAATTTTCATATAATTTCACTTGATACTTCTGTTCACGTTGTGGCGAACTACATAAAATATTTTTTTTTTTTTCTGTAAAAGGCATTACCACATTATTCCCAACGATATTTAGCTTTCCCGAAGAGCACTGGTAAATTAGAAATTAAGATTGAAATTGGTATTTTATGTGGTGCCGGCACCGGGGATCGAACTCAAGTCACTCGCGTACAATGAAGTTTATGGAGAGCGCCCGGCTCCCGGACTGTGCACGTCTAAACAAGTTAAATTAAAATTTTCAGCTGCTACAGCGTTCGCTTTGCGAGTTGTTCGACACGGGCGACATGTCGCGCGTGAAGCGCGTAGTGTGCGCGACTCTGAGCCGGCTGGTGGACGGCAGCCTGCCGCCCGGAGAGCTGTTCTTCACGCGGGAGTACCACGGCGCCGCGGGCTACCGGCATGGAACCGCCGCACCGCCCAATGAAATCGCTAAGTAAAGCTCTGCACAAAATCGCTAAGTTGGTAACGGCAAACAGGCAAACTTATATATTGGTCTGATTAGTCAATCATTTCTTTTATTTGAATTTAGTCCTCGAGTCCGAGTTAGAATAATTAATGGTTTATTTCGTTCGGTGTGACCTTACTGTCAGCATTACGTACTTTTACTTATTTACTATCAGCGTCCCTTGCTCTAACTTATACTATCAGCGTTCCTTGTACTAACTTATACTATCAGCGTTCTTTATACTAACATATACTATCAGCGTTCCTTGTACTAACTTATACTATCAGCGTTCTTTATACTAACTTATACTATTAGCGTTCCTTGTACTAACTTATACTATCAGCGTTCTTTATACTAACTTATACTATCAGCGTCCCTTATACTAACTTACAATCATCATCACTTACTTATAATTAACGTTCCTTCTCACTCACTCACTTCAGCCCGTCTCAAGTCCACTGCTGAACATAGGCCTTCCCTCATACATTGGGAGGATTTTGCCATAGTTGCCACGCTTAGCAGGCGGTTTGGCAAACCGCAGTTAATTTATTTAGCTATTCCAGAAAAATGCTGCTGTCTCCTGGTTTTCTTACTCATATGTCCCTTACTCTTACTTATTTACTATCAGCGTCACTTACAATAAGTGTGACCTACTCTTACTACTTACTACCGGCGCACCTCAACTTGCTATCAGTGGTGGAGTATTGACACTAGAAGTCCTCGCCGACTGTCGCTGAGCGTCCGTGTGTCCCACAGGCGGCAGCTGGCGCGGGACCCGCGCGGCGCGCCGCGGGCGGGCTGGCGCGTTTCGTGGCAGGTGTGCGCGGGCGCGCCTGGCGCGGCGCTGTGCCGGCTGGCGCGCAGCCCGGCCGAGCTGCTGCGCGCCGGCCCACAGCCGCACGTGCCTTACTACGCCACGCGCGTGTTGCTGCCACCGCTGCACCGCTGCCTCTCGCTGCTCGGAGTGCACGTCTTCAACTGGTTAGATTGTTTTTGGAACGAATCCCTTTTACGCGGCTTACACTTAAGTGTGAACTGGCGGAAATCATCACGTAAGGAAAAAGCGTTATGCCCCCTCCGGGATACTTTTCCCTTTCTTTCTCTTTCAATTATACACGGTTGTATGTTTATATGTGCGTACGAGTATCGAGATTCGAGCAGCAAGCATTGCGCGCGGTCAAGCTATATAACCTCAATTCTAAACGCTTGTAAATATTATTCATATATAACATATAATTCACTATTTTATTTTTAATAAATGACTATTTTTCTTAAAATATGAAATGAAATGTATTGATTTAAATCCTCCTTTTACATTTTTGCTTTGAAAAAATAATAGAAAATGAAATATACAAAATTAGAGAGAGAGAGAGAGAGAGAGTTTAATAAAAGAGGACTGCGCTTTTTGGTGTGTCAAAAATACACTAATATTATCAATAGAAATCTACGTATTGAATCACGTTTGGAGTTGAAAAAATTACGTAAGGAATTTCGTTCCTGACAGGGATTCCCCACAATTTTAACAATAATATTAGTACTTTATACACGGAGTCGTTCTACCAGTTAAGTAGTTTGGATTAAATGACTTACTTGGTTAAAGCAGCAATAAAAGATTCAGGAAACTACGTTTTGTCTTGAAACATTTTATCTTATGAATTAAAGGTGGAAGGAGGTGGGTTACGGACGGGAGGTGCAGCTGGAGAGGGGGGCGGTGAGTCGCGGGGCGGGCATCGCGCGCTACATGCAGCGCGGTCGCTGCGCGCTGTGCGGCGCGCGCGGCTCGCGCTCGCTGTGCGCCGCCTGCGCCGCGCGCCCGCGCTCCGTGCCCGCGCTCGCCATGCGCCTGGCGCGCGCCCGCACGCACCTGCACCACTGCTACGAGGTAACTTACCCTCGCACCGCAGCACGCCCAGCCACCAGATCTTTTTTATTTTTATTATTGGATGAAGTGATAAAACGAGCAAAACATTCACCTGATGATAAGTACAACGTCTGCCCATAACAAATGCTGTATCACCCAGAAACTTTCTGTGTGACAACACACTGTGCCCATCACCCTGAGACATAAGTTCTTAAGTCTCATATGCCCAGTGATTACGCTAGCTCAAGCTCCCTTCAAGCCGAAACACAGTTATGTTTGCACACTACTGCTTCACGGCAGAATAACTGGCCCTGGGGTGGTACCTACTCCTACTAGGAGTAAGTTAGGACCAAAACACGATTAGCTACCAGTCTAACACTAACCTACTACTACAAGATAAGTTCGGAACAAAACACAATCAGCCACCACACTAACACTAACTTACTGGTGGTAGGATTCCTATACCACTGCTACGAGGTTTACCAATGGACCGCAACATGGTCAAACACATTAACCTACCATGGTACGGTGGTAGTTTGGAAGATGTTGGTACCAAAAATAAAGAGAAAAAGGGTAGCCCGCAATATTAGATAGCCTGATCTGGGGAGGACGTCTCCTCCGACCAGTAACCTTTAGACGTATATGCAGTTCGCATCTAAGAAACTTCAATAGCGCACTGTTGGGCGTAGAGCGTTAGACGGACATTTTTTTGAGTTTCTCCTGTAACTTTATTTTTTCAAGTTTTACTTTACTTTCTTAACATAAACTTGTTTTTCGTAACTTTTTTCCAGATATGCGAATCATGCTGTGGGCATGCCAAGTACTTGCAGTGTGAAAATACTGAATGTCCCGTCTTATGGCGAAGAGTAAGCGCAATACAAAAGTTGGACCAAGTACGCGATGTCGTTAGCAATCTGCCGCCACATTTAGCGGACAACAGTCTAGATTTTTAATTTTATTGTAAAACACGATAATGTATTCTATATAAATAAATTATGTTTATATTCCTGTATTGTATTTATTTACCATCTTAACTACAGACGTAAAACTGTACAAGCTTCTATTTCCAAACCACACTGATAATTAAAATTACATCGTCAACAATCTCATCATCATGATCATCATTTCAGCCTATCGCTAGTCCTTACTAGACCGACTGTAAAAACCGAGACGTCAAATTTTTAATCGGATTTCGGGATTTTTTGTCGCACGGTATAAATATTAGTATGGCCGACAAATAATTTTGGATCTTTGTTCGTGCAATTTATTTTGTAAAATTCACCCACGATTCAGAATAAGTTCCGGAACTGACATACAAGCGTATTTTTCAATCAGATGTAGTGTTTTTTTTTAAATAAAAGCAATTATTTTACATTAAATAGCTAATTTTAAGTATTATGTATAAAAAAATCTATAAATACCAACATTAAAACACAAAAATGCAACTAATATATTCGATTGTTCAATTGTTACTAATTATTGTGGCAACGATGGCACATCACTAGCTCAGTGACGATTCCATAAAAGAAGCAAGCAAGACCACGTCAGTGGCCGTCACGCCTTAAAGATGTGCTTCCTGAATGTGTTTTGAACAAAATTCGTAGCATGCTGCTTTTATAGACAACCTGGACGATTTTGTAAAAAGTCAGTGGCTTAGCTCCGTGTTTTGTAACAATTCATGAGGCAGGCTTATGTTCAGCGGCGGCCTTGTGGTGAGCTGATGGTAAAACATACTCTCATATTTCATATTTTTCTCTGAACAAATACGTAAATCGCGACTATACCATGGTGTTTGGTCACGATACATAAGACCGTAAAAATTATTTAAACCTCTTCTCCACATCATTTCAGCCTATCACTAGTCCACTGCTGAACATAGACCTCCCCCATAGATTGCCACAAGGTTGTAGCTCTCATTTTGGGGGGATTTTTCCATAGTCGCCACGTTTCGCAGGCGGGTTAGCGACCACAGATTATTTATTCAGATTGGTGATGCGGCGTGTAAATAGCAGCATCACGTGTACGTACGATTATATTTTTATCAATACCTATAAATAATTATTATAACGATATAAGAAGACTCATTGATAAACTCTCTAAAAACACTAGTATATCCACATTATGCAGGTGATAAGTGCCCACGTGCCGTCATGCAATCCAAGATCACTTGTGATGGGATTTACGGCAGATTCGTCTCCAGATATTCTGCTGCTCCTGGCTGCTGACCAGCTTCGGTGTAATTGAAGAATATCTCTTAAAGTTATTTTCAATCTTCGATAATCTTGTAGCACGCGGAATTATTCACCACAATTAATAAAGGGATGCCGTTATTTGAAAATCCAATGACAAAATCCGATGTTAGAATTTCATTCATTGATTGACGAAAGACGAATATAAATTTTGTTCTTTGACATACACAAACAAGGCTGCAACAACTGCGTAAAACTAGTAAAAAATGTGTAAAATAACTTTAATATAGAGTAAAATAAAGTGGTACATACCATTCCACTTATTTCGTCGTAAACGTACATTAGTTAGAAATTTATTTCTGGCCAGACTAATGATTGCGTACCGAGTAACGATACGAGTACTTTTGACCGATACCTACTTGGTA
Organism: Luehdorfia chinensis; assembly: GCA_019845155.1. Taxonomy (NCBI): domain Eukaryota; kingdom Metazoa; phylum Arthropoda; class Insecta; order Lepidoptera; family Papilionidae; genus Luehdorfia; species Luehdorfia chinensis. The sequence continues at coordinate 1,618,777 of JAHVAK010000006.1, read as the reverse complement.
CTCGGTTTCAAAGTATCGATGCCAAAAGAACTTGGCATCAAGAAAAGCAAAAGTATCGAATAAGTTCTTGTATTTACTCGTCTCGTTCATCCCTACTTTTCTATACTTTTGTGAAAATATTTATAAATAATATTATAACCATAGTTTTTTACCATTATCCATTGCAATCCATTGGTAATCAAAGTCAACCAACAAGTTGCAAGTTGACGCGAAAGACAAACAAAGTAATCTATAGGACTGCTCAGTAATAAAGTGATATCCCAATGTTTTACTTTTACTTAAATTAAAATTTGTTTTATTTGGAGTTTTGAGCTAACTGGAGATTTTGATAATAATTTAATAAACTTTAGAACACGAAATGTTTAAGGACGTGGAATTACGTAAATTACCAGCTGGTACTCTTTGTGATGTTATCAACACTTTAGAAACAAACAAAGATTGGAAAATAGTTATGTCCTTCATACCTAAAAATCCTTACAGTACATATTTTGAACGAAAATACAATGACGAACATGTGAGGTGAGTCTGATTTTACATATTCCATTGCATGCAAATGTGTAAAAAAAATCTGTTCTTTGGTTTTGTTTTAAAGACTTATTGAAGAATATGCAAGATGTAGTAATAAGCGATGTACAGAAATATTGATTGATGAATGGGGAACTTCGGGGCGCATTAGGCCAACATTGTCAACATTAAAAGAAGTTTCAATCAAAGCAAACATTTTAAAAGCTGCTGATCAAATAGCTGCAATCCTTCAAGGTATACGATATACTTTATATTTTTTGTTGAGAAGAGAGAGAGAGAGGTATGAATAATTTTGCTGTTGTTAAAATAATCTGTCATGTAGACATAATTAATACTTTTAAGATAGTATATTGAAATATATCTAGATACTAAGTGAATAAACTAAGACCACCTGAACATTAAAAGAATATCTGGCAAATATTTTAATGTTTAAAAACTCACTTTATTATTATAATAAGCATACAACAATATTATAGTATTCTAAATTATTTAAAAGTTTTTCACTTTGATTATTATGTAGTAAGAGCATCTTTACAATTTGTGATATCATCTTTTTTATCAATAAACAATTCTTCAAAATAAAAAGATAATATTTTTGTAATAATAAAGTTGATGAATTTAGGCAACTTAACATTGCAGCTAAAATTGGTATTACCATAAATTGTTAAACAAATCCTTTTTTTACTAGCACTAAGGTAGCTCTAACTGTTGCACTAAAATTACCTGAAATTACTTGCAGAGGAGCGCCCACCACGGCCTATGGATGGCCCAGAAGCAGACATTGACACAAATGTTACAATTTTATTAGAAAATGAACATATAGAGCGGAGATTTAATTCTTCAGATCCAACTAAAAGAATTGGAAATGAATTTTCTAACAACAGAAACTTGTGCAATGTTAGTACTTTACCTTTGAAATCTGAGAATGAAAAGGAATTTAGTAGCCGCAACATTCCTGATATAAGTTTCTTACAGTCTTTGAATAATAAACCTGTAATGCCTGATTTTATAAATTTATCACAACCTTCAATGAATATACCCAACTTAAGTTTAATACTCCCAAAATCACAGCACTTTAACAAAAATTCAACTCAAAGTGTAACTGACAGCACACTAAGTGAAGCTGAATCGTTACAAGAGTCTGCAGGTCAAGTTCAAGTGCAAGCGGAAGCTGAAAATGACTCAAATTTTCAAAAATCATTGCCAAACATACCTGACTTGCATAGTCGTATTGATAAGATAATACTAGAAGATACAAACTTAATTAATTTTGAGTACAATGAATTGGAAACAATTACTTGTAAATTTTCAGATACTGTAGTTGAAGGCCGTTTTGGTCCTAGTGGTAAGATAGGTAGTGGTGGGTTTGGTGAAGTTTTTGTAGGATTTCATCCAAAGTATAGAATCCCTCTTGCAGTGAAAAAAATTCATGGCCACCTGTTATGGCCAACACACAAGCCACATATGGCTATAGATATGTTCAATACAGAAGTTAAAAACTTAACACAATTTAGACATAAAAATATTGTTCCAATATTAGGTTTCTCAATGAATGGCCCAGTTCCATGCATCATATGTGAATATATTGATGGAGGTTCCTTAGAACAACAATTGGCAGCAAAAGTCTTAAATGAAAAACAGAGAATTGATATAATGCTAGGAACTGCAGAAGGCTTAAAGTATTTACACAGAAGTGAACAGCCAACTCAAACCAAAAATACTTCAATTAACTCAGATACACAGATTGTAACAAAGAAAAACAATTTTGTTCATCGAGATGTGAAGAGTGCCAACATTTTGTTAACTAAAGAGTGTGTTCCAAAGGTAATTTTAATGTTTGATTATAGTTATATAAAAAACAAATACAAATGTATTTATATCTTTACTTAAACATATTACTAAAGAAACTAGGTCCTCGTATGCTATATTAGTTCCTTGACAGCTGTAGTTTTTATTAGATTTGTGTTTTGTACAGTGCTAAATTCTATCTATTAAATAAGCTTATAAGTAAACGTTTTGTATTTTTATAGATCTGTGATTTTGGACTGGTTAAACAATATGAATCAACTTTTGTGACAACATCACCAATGGGCACTTCTGCCTACATGGCGCCAGAAGGTTTTTATGGAACTATTACACAAAAAATTGACATTTACAGTTATGGGATAGTTCTTTTAGAGCTACTGACAGGTTTAAAACCAATAGTTGTAAATAGCAACAGTGACACAATACATATCAAAGATTATGTCAAAGAATATATAAAAGAAAAAGGAGAAATTAATAGTGTATTGGATCCGGTTGTTAGTAAATGGACAAAAGCAGAAGAAATATACAGCCTTTCTCAAAGTTGCTTACAACTTGAAAGGACAAGCAGACCTTCCATAGAAAACATATGCGACATTTTATGTACTATAAACAATAATTGATCAATACATTTTAGTCTAATGACTGTGCAATACTGAGATTACTTTTTTACATCGAATGTAATATTTTCATAATGACTTATAAATAAAACATTGTTTTAGATTACATCACTTTTTATTGTACATAACCTATTCAAGAACATTTTGTCCATAGAGAAATCAATTTGATCTAAATTATTAAAAAAAATATTTTTATCAACATCATTACATAATCTTATTAAAGTTACAATTAAATTTTGTATTTCTGTTGCTAAATTATCTTCTTTACATAAATATAATATTTTAAATAGATTGGATAGTATCTTATGCCCTGTTGATAGCTGCCATATACACCAACAATGCCTGATCCACTCCTTAAGCATCTGGAAAAAAAATGCATCAAAATAACTCAAAATGACTCTTTTTCACTGTCACCTAACTATGCATAACACAGTCATTTTTAAGTGTGTGTCATATATAATGGAGGTAAGGTGAAACTTTTGATTTATTTTGTTTTATCCTTTATTTGGAAACTTACAAGCAATCTTTAAACAATATCAACAATAAGTAGAGATAAGGAGACCATTTAATAGCTTTCACTGCTAAATAATTTATAACAAAATCAAACTACTAACAAATCTCTAAAGGGTTTCCTTTTAACAAATTGTGATAATCGTGGTGTCCAAATATTTCATTAAGCTGACTATGATCTACCTTTTTTATAAGATAAACATACTGCAGACTGGGTTTGATGTATATGTGACATATACTAAACCATTTTATAACAGTCATACTCTGGCGACAGCCACCTCTCTGACTAAAGGAGAAGTGTGATTTTAATTCCCTATGGCAAGTGCAACACCGGTCCACAACCAATGCTGCTGCTCTCAATGCCCTACAGGCCGAAACAATAATATTTGCACAACACCACCTCATAGCAGAATAACAGAATAAAAGGAATTGTATAACCAGTAAAAAATAATTTAGTTCCGGGAAAAGATACAAAAGTTCTTAGATTCTTGAGTACTCCCACAAAGGAAAGATTACATACAGAGGGCCGATGAAGTTGTCTGAAAAGAGCAATTGCGAACAAACGAAAAGAAACCTAGTCTGGCTGAAGCGGTATGGGACATATGTTAAAGGACTGTCGCGTAAATATTATTATTAAGCCATTTGTTTATCAGTATAATTTTATAAAATATAATAAATATTATTCTTTACAGTATATTGTGTGAAGTCTTTAAAAAAAAATAAAGAACAGAGTTATCATCCTTTTTTAACTGTCCAAAGAAAGGTATGTCATGTTTTATTATAATTAAAGTAATTCAAATTAAGTCTTGTTGTGTCAAGTGACAAAATTTTTGAAAGTTATCAGTGTCAAACCTCTTGTTAAGCTATGGCTTTCTATTATTAAAACTGAATACAAGAAAGAAGCGGTTAAAATTGCGATTATTATAAATTATTAATTTTACATAATACATTTTGTCATAATCAGCACTTTCCTAGGTCACATCTAAAAATTCCATGATTTTTATCTGTTTATGACATCTATATTCTTATTCTTTTAATTCCTGGCCTCTTTCAATGGAATTTTGAAATGACATTAGATAATTCAAAATTTCAATCAACAGTAAAATAATAGTTGACTTATATAGGTCTGCTGGACCGATGGAGAAAATGAACAGTACAGTTCTGGTCTTTAATTAAAATTTTCCAATCCACAAGAACTTGCTTCCCTAATAAACTATCAATATTAAACATCAAAACTCAAAATATACACTGAAATTACAAAATTCAATTAAAACAGTACTGTCACTTTTCGAGTTGACTCCAAAAGATAGACATCTTTTATTAAACCTACATCAATCAAAATCTGTACATACCAGCAAAATGTTGTTAAGAATTACTTCAGCTGCTGCCGCATTGCAACATAATTCTAAGTTGTCAGCTATAATTGTTTGGAAAACACTTCTGTTAGCACAGTGAATTTTATGGATTGCTATTATTTCCTTAATAAAATTCATACATTCTGCCTTTCTATATAAATTTGACTCAACATAAAGTTGATCAAGGACACATACATATATGTCGTCTAGTTTTTTTGGCTGTAAAGAAAATAAAACATTATTTTTACTTATTATTTAGTTCCAGGTTTATATTTATTATTATTAGGGTAAAATTTTAAGAGATAATGAAGTAGGTATGTAAATTGAAAAGTATAGTAGCAAAACAGCCTTAGATTCACTTAGGATTTGACTAACAATTAATTTAACAAAACCTTTACACCTAATTATCTGCTGTTAGAAAGCAGAAATCTTATGTAATGATTTCTTATATTTACGCGAACACTACACATTTAAATGAAACTAAGTTTACGGATTTTATCGCGTTTAATTTTTTTTTTTTTTTTACTTAAAAAAATTAAACGCGATAAAATCCGTAAACTTAGTTTCATAGAAATCTTATGCATTTAATGAAGTGGCAGAGCAACAGCCTTAACATTTATTATATTGTGTGTCAAATATAGACCTGGGCTTTTAATCCAGAATACACAATTAAGTGAAAGCTTACATTACACTGACATTTTTTTTTATTTCTTACATGTAATTTATTTTAAGGTTGTTTAATTTTAGGCTGGTATGCTTAAATTTTTCGTTAACTACTACAACTTTATTAAGTATACAAATATGACAATAAAATCAGACTTTTTGAAATTCAGAACTAGCCATTCATTTACTATACAATATTTAATGAACAAATTGGCTAGTTCTGAATTTCAAATAATAGTTCTGAACTTCAAGTTTGAATTTATGTTGTCTAGTAGCTGATTAAAATATTAAAAAATCAAAGTCAATTTTGCTTTGAGTTTTATAGGATAGAGTGATGAAATCAGTAAAACATTCACCTGATGCGAGTGCAATTTCTATCAACAACAAATGCTGTGTCACCCAGAATATTTGCATGTGACACCTCACTATGCCTGTTCCCCTAAGGCATCAGTTTTTTAATCTCATATGCCCAGAAATAAAGAAACAAAAATAATGTATACACATAAATATATAATATATACATAAATAACATTATAATAATACCTTGACTCTTGCTGGAAGAACATTATACAAATTCATCAAACATTGGAAAACCAATTTTGTTACTTCAATATTTTTTTCATATACAACTTTCTTGAGGCTCATGTATACAACTTCATAATAATTGCCCTCTTGGAAGTCTTGCTCATTCTAGAATAATGTATAATTTAATTTAAAAACCAAATTGCTTTCATGCGAGTTATTAATTATTATAGTGGTAGCCACAAGGGTACATGAAAACACAGAGGCACTTAGTTGTCCTAAGTTAATTGCACCCAATGTAATGCTCATGCAATATCCCTGGAAACCAACAATTTATGTTTTTGCACAAAAGTTGGCTCTGGCTGGGATTCAAACACAGGACATGGAGCACAGTAGTCAGGTACTATGATCAGTATGCCATGCAATTGGTCACATTATAAAGTACTTTGGAGTAAATGGTCCACTACATGACCAAAACCAGTTGATTGTCTGTCAATGATGTTTTGAATCACAAAACAATTCTCAAACAATCATCAGTTATTCCAGTGTGATAAACTTTTAGCTTCCATCTTTGATGGAGCTATTACAAAAAGAACTATCAAGTTATTAATATAGTGTGAGCGACCAGCAAATTTTGCATTAGAATTCATATAACTCCAGGTATTCACAAGTACTGTCTTAAAACCAATACTTTATTAATTACTAATATAACATTGAAATGTCAGACAGATTTTGACTATTAAGAAAATCAAGGGCTTCTCCTGATAAAAATTCCTCACCAAACACTGTAACACTGAAATGCAACATTGCAATCCTTTGACTTTATTTTCAATGATGTAATCGTCTATCAGGTGTAGAGATGCTGGTAAAACTTTTGATGGAACTACAGCAACTTTGAAGGTCTGAAAAAGAAAACTATGCTTATTTTAGTCCTATATTCTCTTCTAACAATTACAATATAGATAATGTTTGATATCAGCTTACTTTTACATTCTTGACTATGTTATGGTATACTTCAATTTGACCAGGGTATCTCTTAAAGCCATCTGAAGTCAATTTACTGTGTAAGTTTTCTAAACACTTGTCAAATATTGTTTGCTGATTAAATACTTTATTATTTAATAATACGCAGTTAAGACTTACTTCATACATTACTTCAAAGTAACCATTTAACTTCTTAGATAATTTAATACACTTTTCATTATTCCATGAGCAATGACTTAAAAGCTCATAATACAAAATTAAGATGAGTGATATTATATGTTCGGACATAACACAACTTTCTTTTAGATTAATTTCTTCTAATATATTTAAAATTATTTGAAAGTGTTCATCAATATTTTTATTACGTATATCAAATTCAACGTGATATTCACATTCATCAAAGTTTTTATTAAGTTTTGGTATAAGACATAATTCAATATCTTTTGTAATTTTATTAAGATTTTCCATTTTTCGTTTGTTTAAGTATATAATTTGTATTTTTACAAATCCTAATAGATATATAATAATGATTTAAATGTAACAATTAAATCAAAGGATAATAAAAAGTCAATATACAAAGAGTATATTATTATCATGAATAAAAGTATGGAATGTCAGGATCAGGAATGGTCAAAAAATATCGATGTATCGATTTTTTCACATAAAATTATCGATACATATGTCTAATTTCGTACAATAACCAATGAATGATTTTTAAATTAATTGTGTGTGTCGCATTGTTCAGTTTTTACATATTTTTTTAGGAAGGAATCAACCATGTCTTGTGTGTGGAAGTTCTTCAAAAATAGGAAACTATGAGTCAGGTTTTTGCAATTAGTGCAGCAAGTCGTAACAAACATAAAATATAAACTACCAAAAATCATGCTTCACAACAAAGGACGAAATATCGGTATTTTTCACTCGATAATTACTGATACTGTTTAAAAATATATTTTTAAGCATATGCTGTGATCTCTACACTCCATACAAAAATTACTCACGCTCATGCAAAAGTTATGGCGGCATTTGGAAATATTTAGAAAGCCTTTACATTTCATTTAATTTTTTTTTCAAATCTTTATGTGAAACACAGCAAGCATTCGGAACAAACTGACAGAAATATTTGTTTTGGAAAAACTAAAATGTAAAAAAAATAAAATGTAAATCTTATTTTTTTAAATAATTTATTTCTGATACCAGGTCTGATTTAAGGTTGAGCTTACATTTTACAATCAAATACATTTTAGAATAGAATTTATAATAAATACAAATGTTGCGAATAATGTTCCACGACATCAGACTTTCGAAAATCATAACTAGTTACGTCGTGCGAGCGGAAGAGTGGCGATCTGTTTCGCTTCAAAAGGTTAAAACTTTTATTTATATGAATTGTACTTTTATTTTGAGCGCTCGGAACAAATTTTTAATAAAAGTAGAACTAGAAACTTTATAAATAAAATACTAAAGTATTTGCATTTCATAGTTTTAACCTATGGAGCTATGGAAGTATAATGATTTGTAACAGGCTGCAATAAAGGTTAAATATAAGCTTTTGATGTGACGCGATAAATAAAAATTATTATGATGTTTCAAAGCCGTTTATTTGTCGCTTGTCAAGATGGAGTCTGCCACAGTCACGATTTTGTCTATGTGTCATAACGAAGGAGTGAAAGTGATAGGAATACATTATTTTCTATCAGAGAAAAAGAGTTATGATTATTAATTATTTGTGGCCAATGTAATTGTAAGTTAATGTTGAGTATGCTACTCTTCTGTCTGTTCTGCCGTCTAGACGTGTGTAGATCTTTGATGAACCGGTTCACTGTTCCGAAACACCAATGCGATACTAATGTTTCGATAAACTTCTGCCAGTACAATGTTTCATTTGAAACTCGATCATTTCAACTGTCAGGTGGTCATAGACACAGGCCAGTTCCAAATGCAAGCTGACCCTGTCAAGTGATACGGTGATCAGGAGATCCGAAGATTCGGTGATGATTGCCGAGCCAACATTGTACTATACAAAGAAGCATGTCGAGTGCGTAAAAGAAATTTATATAGTAAAAAAATAGTAAAGTTTCAGTCTATAAATGTCCCACTGCTGAGCACAGGCCTCCTCTCATTTTTGAGAGGGTTTTGGAGCTAGAAAGAATCCGCCACGCTGCTCCAATGCGGGTCGGCGGACTGCACATGTCCTCGAAATATTTCTATTCCTCGGACATGCAGGTTTCCTCACCATGTTTTCCTTCATCGTTAAGCACGTGATAAATCAGCACTTAAAATTGTAGAACAATATTAGAGGTGCTGGCACCGGGGATCGAACCCAGGTTACTCGCTTACTATGAAACTAAAGGCGAGCACCTGGCCCCTGAGCTACTACGGCTCATTTTATATAGTATAACATATAAAACCACTCTAACTGCGATCGAGCGGAATAGATTATTTAAATTATATCTATGTGTTATTATTAGCGCCAAGTTAAAGCCATTTTTTTTCATTTTGTATTTCTTTTCATTATGTATTTCTTTGTTGTAAGATTATTAATTGAGACAAAAAATTAAAACTGCGTTGGAGCGACAGTAAATTGAAGTTTAGTGTAGTAATAAACAGATAGTTGTAATAAACAATGTAATTTGATGTTTAATTTGCCATAAAATATAGTAAATATTTATAATGTTTTTGTATTTCACAACTTTTCTACTATTAATATTTCAATATATAATAACTAGTTTATTTTATTGTCTTATTTATGAGACAAATAGAGACGATTTTAAATAAATGTAGCATTATTACAGATGGCTTTGTTGTTGTCCTAGTGTAGCGCATAAGCGATTATGATCATAATTAGATCTCGATTACGCGTATTGTAAGCAAGTATTGCTTTGGTATAAAAAAATATTCGCAGGTATACGCATATGCATATACATTTTCTTGAAATTCGCGACACATTTCTCGACTATGATTGTCGATGATTAATAATAATATTAAAATAAAGAAAATCAGTAAATTTCATTACTTACGCGCCTCTCTTCAAGGGAATGCCGCAATTGTAATAAAAAACATAGAATTATCTGAAATAAATTACACAACTGCCTGGAAATTATTATGTCAACGGTATAATAATTCAAGGTTATTAATTAACAATCACATTCAGGCACTATTTAATGTTCAGGCAATACCCAAAGAATCCAGTCTATCTATTCGTTATTTACTCGATGTGACTAATAAAAACATAAGGGCACTCACCATTAATCAACCTACCCAGCATTGGGACACACTCATTATACATAGGATGGCGACAAAATTGGATACAAGTTACAAGTATAAGAAACTTTAGAAGAAAACAAATTTAAAAATGTTAAGCACGATTTATCAAAATCAAAAAGTTTTATAGTAGTTTCTAATGTGACAGATACTCCAAAAAAACAAATAAATAAATAACCCATGTGTAAAAATGATCATATACTTTTTAATTGCGATAAGTTTAGACAATTAACAATTGAAAATCGTATATCAAAGGAAATGATTTAAAAGTTTGCATAAACTATTTACGGCTTGGTCACTCTCATACTACGTGTCGCTTATCACATTGTCGTTATTGTAGGTATAAACATACTACATTATTGCATCTAGAAAACAGTGAAGCTGCATCATTCCCTAGTACATCCACGTCAGTTTCAGATAATGTTTCATACAACTTACATGCCAATACTTCTGAATATATAATAGGTGATGCTTCTATTTGCCAAAACTCTTATCAGGCTACTACTTCGTCGCATGTACTTCCATACACAGCGCTGGTGACAGTTTATGACTAAATGGGCAACACATACTATTCTAGGCTACTGTTGGACAACGGAAGCACTACAATAGATATACTTTTAGGAGCAGAAACATTCTGGAATGTGATCTGCAATAACACAATCGATTTACGTAAAAACCAACCCAAACTTCATGAAACTCAACTGGGTTTGTTAATTTCAGGCTATGTTCCACATGCCATTTCCAATCAATATCAGTGTAATTTCCTAATCATGACGAGAAACTTAGTAGATTTTGGGAATTAGATTCAATTGCTTCCAAACATTCTTTGACAAGTGAAGAGCGTGCCCGTGAAGAGAATTTTTTAGCAATGAAGAAGGCCGCTTTGTTGTTACTATGCCATTGAAACGATATCCCCAGGAGCTGGATGACACATATTATGTGGCAAAAACAGATTCTTATCATATGAACGTAGGTCAACGAGACCACATATTTAAACGACGCTATGTTGAATTAATTCACGAGTTCATGAGATTAGGACACATGTCTGAAAACAAATCGCCTACACACATTACTAACCCCAATACTCCAATATTATTTACCACACCACGGTGTCTTACGTGAATCAAGCACCACCACCAAATTACGTACTGTATTTTATGCATTGGCCATCTCTAGTTCAGGATTATCTTTAAATGACATTCAGATGATTGGCCCTACAGTTCAAGACGATTTATGGTCTATTTTAATACGGTTTCGAAAGTTTGTAATTTCAGGGGACATTGAAAAAAATATATCGAGCTTTAAAAATAAATCCTTTTCAAAGACCAGATAAACAACAGATATTATTCCGCACAGAGTCTTCTCAACCAATAAAAACATATACCCTTAACACAGTGACATATGGCACCGCATCTGCTCCTTAGTTAGCAACGAAATGTCTCGTCACACTTTCCATTTGTGTATCTGAAAGCAATTTATAAGATTCATTAGTGCGGTCAGCGGTGCATCAGAGACGGAAATTATTGAGGAAACTAAAAGTATCATCTCTGTACTATCGTCCGTGGAAGCTTCGATTTAAAGAAATCTGGCTTAACATCGTTAAAGGCTTGTAAAATATAGTACAAATATTTTACAAGCCGTTAACGATGTTAAGCCAGATTCTAACAATATTTTATATTTATGTGAATCAAATCAAAACACTACCTAAAAGACTCTTGGTCTACATTGGATATGCAACTCGAATGTTCATTACTAGAATGTTCATTCTATCATTTTCTATAAACTTTAAATTACAAGAAAAGATTACTAAACGTCATATATGATTAGTTATTAGCCAAATTTTTGATCCATTTGGTACAGTTATAATAGATGCAAAAATAATAACGCAAAGGTTATGAAAGTTGAGATCCGAATGGGATACTGAAGTTCCACGTGAGATAAGATTACTGCGAACTTCTCATTATAAAAAAACTTTCTCGCCTGAATCACGTTTAAATACCTCGCTGGGTTTTACTAGAGAGTTATTATAATATCGAATTACATATATTTACAGATGCTTCTGAGAAAGCCTATAGGGATTGTTGTTATGCCCGTACTGTCGACAATGAAGGCAACGTTCTAGTTCAACTTTTATAATCGAGAAATAGAGTCGCGCCCATTAAGCCTACTACTATAACACGCCTAGAATTATGGGCCCGCTACTAGATGCAAGACTGTGCTTAAAAGTGTTACAATCTTTAAGATTGCAGGTTCGTTGCAAGTTTTGTTCCGACTTATCTATTGTATTGTGCTGGTTGCGGATGCCTGTACAGCGACTGAAGCCTTTCGTCCGCCATCGTGTGAATGAAATAAACGAGTCTTTTGCCGGGTCACAATGGAGCTATGTACCGTCTGAAGACAATCCTGCGGATCTTGTTTCTCGCGGGGTGAAGGTTGGTCTCATCAGCTTCTCAGAATGTCGGTGGTCGGGGCCACATTTTTTACTATGCATAACTCCAACGACAATCGTGATTTACCGGAAGTAGTGTGTCATTTAACACAAAACACAAGCGAAACAGACAAAAACTCATTCTCGTCGCTCTTAGAGAAATACACACGTCTTCTTTACACTGTAGCTTATCTTAAAAGATTTGTAATTAACTGCAAAAGCAAAGATACTAAAATTAAAGGTTACTTAACTCAAGAAGAAATTCAAGATTCATTACTTACTATTATAAAGCAGTTCCAATCAGAAATGTTTCCTGACGAATATTCACTTCTCTTGGCAGGCAAGTCTCTACCAACCAAGAATCGACTCTTATCACTATCGTTTTTTTTAGATTCTTACTATATCATCAGAGTGAAGGGACGACTCGATAACTCTCCTTACAGCTATAGTCAAAAACACCCAATCTTTTATTGTGGCAAACACCATAATACCAAACTTATTTTTCACCAACATTACATAAAACTTTTACACGCAAAACCACAGTGTCTTCTTGCATACATTCGCCAAACTTATTGGCCATTAGGTGGAAGAAACCATGCCAAAGTAATTGTAATAATTCGTTATATGTTTTAGACATAAATGTATAAATATAACAGACAATCATGAGCAACTTCCTAAATATAGAATTTTAGCAGAATATCCGTTTTTACATTGTACCGTAGATTATGCCGGGCCAGTGCACATCGCTGATAGTAAAGGCCGCGGTTGTAAGCTGATCAAGTCGTACCTGTATATTTTTGTCTGTTTAGCAGTGAAAACTGTACATCTGGAGCTTGTTACAGAGCGGAGAGCTGTAAAGCGGCGTATCTGGTTGCGCTCCGTCACTTCATTTCTCGGCGAGGCAAACCGCTATCCATCATTTTCCATAACGGAACTAACTTTGTCGGAGCCAGTAACGAGTTCGAATCCTTTTTAATTATTAATTATAATTCTTCAGACGTTAGTTCAGAATTATCCGATCAAGTTTTAATCAAGGTAGCTTTAATTTACTCCCCCCATCCTCTTCGCATTTTAACGTAATGGCCGAAACGGCCGTTCGCTCTACAAAACTTCATTTGAATATTATGAAAAGAAAATTATTTATTCTCCAACTAAAATTCGTTCGAAAGAACGAAAAAATTTCGTTTGTCCAACGACATTTTTTTACAATCTACCACCGTTAATGTGGTTCCTCTGGCGGAGAAGAAACAGGCGAAAGAAACTCCGTAGGTATCCCCTTTTGTACACAACAGTACCTACAAACATTATAAATAAATTTACAAAGAGCAGTCTCATAGAAAACCAAAGCACGCTCCATGACAAAATGTTATACAAGATTTAATAACAAATGAATAAATGCATTGCAAACTCGAGCAGACCAGCCTCCACCAGCAGCACCTGTTACAAGTCCGGCGCATGTGACAGCCATCGCCCTCCTCAACCATATTCAAGGGAAGTGGACGACCCGCCACACGACGCCGCCGCAAGTAGAAGCATTTAAGCGAGCATGACATATCAAGTCTACTGTTTGGAACTAAAAGAATCTGCCTTTCATTCTACAGAGCACACCTATATCTTTTATAGGACCATTTACTAATTATTTGTTTGTAAAAATTTTAAATTGTAATATATAATTTCGGTGATATATTATTCATATAATTTCGGTGATGTAATTGCTGTTAGCCTTTTTGGCTTTTACAGCTTCATCGGAGACTGTGCTCACGAGCCAGGGGCCCGCGTGCCAGGTTTGGTTTGACCCAAACATAAATACTTAAATAAACTCCTACAATAACCTCGAAATTCGGACTGTCGCGTTCGCTGCGTGCTTGCGCGATTTAGAATATCTCTAAAAGGTTTTTAAGTCGTCTAATGACCGTCCGAGGGTGACTGCAGGCCTCCATTCGGACTGTCGACTTGTGTGTCGGTCTTGAGGAACGGGTGTATCGTGTGTACGCGGTGTGATTGTCGACTGCTGCGCGCCGCTCCCTACGGCGGTCGCGCGTCGTGGTGCGTGCTATATTAAAGCTATTAACTGTGTGTACAGTGTAGCCTGGATCGTGACTGACCGTGTCATGGTCAGGGAGTGCAGAGACGTCCATGTCGTCTAGCACATTTCGGGGTATTTCGGTGATGTAATTGCTGTTTGCCTTTTTGGCTTTTACAGCTTCATCAGATACTGTGCTCACGGGCCAGGGGCCCGCGTGTCAGGTTTGGTTTGACCCAAACATAAATACATAAATAAACTCCTACAAAAACCTCGAAATTCGGACCATCGCGATCGCTTTGTGCTTGCGCGATGGTTAAATTGTAAACGCATCTCACGTAGCTCCTTACAAAATAACATTCGCATCGTCTGGTAAGTTTCTTAAAAATAAAAGCTGTACATCTGGATGGATACTTTCCAAGCTTCTTTAACATTGTAATTATCATTTATATTATAATATGTTTCACAGCACAATTTTTTTTTATTATATGTTTAAAATTTAGTTTGTGTTAAATTCACTATATCTTCGGAATTTAGTTATTAAATTATAGCTGTAAGCTATTATTTAATAACTAAATTAGAACTCTATGTCTACTGATCCCCTTGATATGGTAGCCTTTACTCCAGTCCATTTCCTTATTGGACGAACTCTCGCAGCTGTTCCGTCTCCACAGGTAGTGAATGAGAATGCAAAACTTACCATACTGCAGAGATATCGACGAGTCGAAACAATTAAATTTCATTTTTGGAAAAGATTCTCGAAGTAATATATTTCCACGTTGCAAAAGAAAACTAAATGGTTTCAAGTAAATAATTTAAAAATGGAAGCGTGCACAAGTATACCGCCACCAGCTACCCTCCACCACTACAACACTACCACTAGGCAATACACCCCACTGCAGTCGTGAACACGACACGTTTTCAAGTGATATTGACTCTTCGTAGAGTATCGTTAGTCATCCGCCGAGTGAGCGTTTTTTTGACTGATGGTCCCTGTTAACCCGAAGCAAAAGCATTTCACAGCTTCGCCGGACTGAAAGATTGCCGAGCGCTGAGGGCGCTTAGCCGAGAGCATTATTATGGGTAACCAGCGAAAGGACCCCCGTAAGGTACTACGGCTTGTGCCGTTCCCTATGCGCGTAAGTATTAATGTTTCGGAACAGTGAAACGACGGGTCTATATAGATCATCTATAGATACTTAACGACTGTCTGTGACTGGACTGTCTGTTATGTCATCTGTCACATTACATAGTTTTCTTGAAAAAAATAATTTACATTTGCATTCTTATATAATATAAGATTAAAAAGACATACAATTATTACTCAAGAAGGTGTTAACGTTTCTTTAGACCAGTACGATGTTGAAGTAAATGAATTATTAACCTATTTTTTTTTTTTTAATTTGCCGTTTATAAAATATTTCTTAACCACAGGTTTGGTATAAAATCTGCTGTACTGGGGTCGGCAGTATATTACACTATAGACAAGGGTGTTTGGAAGGATAGTGCAACAACTCATGAATTATATGAAGAACTGGAAAATGGAATGTCACCCTATGTTGGTGAATTAAAAAAGCAAATTCCACTTGAGGTAAAAATAAAGCCTAAAGCAATCTAACTAAAATTTTTACTACTTTTAAGAACATTTTTTGTACTACCTTAGTGTAACTCTTTAATAATTCTTTTATTATATTTTTATAGACAAATGTTAAGTTTTAGAATGTAAAGTACCTAAGTAAAATACAAACTATAATGATTAATGTTTCTATAACTGGAAAAATATATTGTGATTTCTGGTTTTCAGTTACCACCACTTCCATCAAATGATCGAATATCATATTTATTTAAGTATTACTGGAACTGTGGAGTTAAAACAACTTTTCAGTTCCTAGTAGACCTTCCAACACACTACTGCTAATGCAGTTACTGTGGCATATGATAAAATTTCTTCTACATTGAACTGAAGGGGAACCTGCAAGGCGCCTTGAACCACCAAAATAAATTATTAGTGAACATATTGCTTTGTTTTATATGTGTTCTTGTAAAAATATTAATTATCATTAATTAAACTTTAGTTTTGATAAGTTTCTGTTACACAGCTGTTGTTGTAAACAAACTTTAAGATCATAATAAAATTAATAATTATTACTTATTACTTGTTTTATATGTATATATGCTAACTGACACATTTCTATAATTCCCTTGCAAAGACAAAAAGGTGAGTCTTACTATTATACTATACTTTCGGACTATCGGTTTCATTTAAGCCAGAATTGTTTAATAATAATAAATTTGTATTATATGTAGGATCCAAGCTATTCGTTTCAATCCTGTGATTTTATTAATTCAGAAATGTACCTCAATAATTTATTGATAAATATGTTATCTCAATTCCATTTAGTTTTGTATATCAGTGCTCAATGCAGTCTCTATGGCACTTAATTAGTTAACACATTTTTTGTATCTCATAAACTATATAATATATATATAGAACGCATAAACTATATATATAGAAAATCTTTAAGTAATTCCCAACCACAAAACAACCGGATACAGGGGATGTTTCAAGTTTGCTTTTACAAAGATATGGAATGATTTACCGCCACCTTTATGTGCAACTTCAACAATTAATTTTTTTTAAAAGTCATATAAGAAAATTCTATTATCAAAACAAAATCATTAAGTGCAGACCTGACATCTTCCACATTTGCCATTTCTGTTGAGACATTTTTAATTTACAATTTTTTTTTACCGTTTCTATATACATATTTTTTCTCACATACACATACAATGTTGGTTTATGTTTGAGGTTAATTATTTTTTTTTTTAGTATATTTCTGTTTTAATTGTGTTTCTTTTTGTCTCTTCTGATGTGGCGAGCGACCACAAGTGAAGGCTGAAAATCAGCACTGTTTGATAACAGTACACGCTGAGCCTATCTCCTTTTGCTATCTAGTTTTTATTTTTATTTCTTGTGTTGTAAATAGGTGTTAATGTTTAAGCCTTCTGTTATTTTTATAGAGTATACCTGTTTAGTTTTTTTAGGAAGATAGCAATAAATGAATTATAATTAAATTAAGGTACTCATAAGGACAATACTCCACTTTGTAATATTTTTCTGTTGATAACAAAATAATTATAATTTTTATTAATGGTGCAGTGAAATTAAGAAAAAAATAGGTGCAAAACGGAAACGGATATCGTCGGGGATACTGCAAAACCGCGAATATGTATACACAAGTAAAAGACGCGTATCTACAATAGACCTAGTTTTACAGGGGAAGGTTAACTTTATAAGTTTTTTATTTCAATGGCTATTGGGCTCATCTTTACATCTGGATGTGTTCCAAGTATTGGTAATAATAGATATCTGTTAAAGTGATTAATTTAGTCGCTACGACAATTACGCGGATCTGATTTGACCACAAACTTATTAAGATGGATATAATATATTAATTTCCGCGGTATTGAAATCAATCAAGTAATAACGTTTCAAAATAATATTTAATAACCAAAATAAAACACGACTTAAAAAATCTGCTCATAAGCTTTATCTCTTACAATAGCATGATTAAATAAAAAAAAAATCAAAAAGCAACTTTTTTTCTGAAATCTCTAAGAAATACAAACATTGATGACAAGATAATATCAACAGCAGTTCAATTACGTTCTATTCAGCCTGTATCAGCCTTCTCAATTACCTTATTAGGAATAGTATCACAAATTTTAAACTTAAAAATTTAATAACCAAAGTAAGAGCTGCCTAGCTAACTAAAATAAACTGTATGTCTCAGTATTTTAAATAATAAAGGGATAATATCACTCGTATACATATAAATTAAAGAAAAAAGTGAGCCCATTCAGATAAGTATTCAAAAAATAAATATTGTAATTAAACATATAGTTATAGTTTCATATAAGTAAATTAATTATCCTTATAAGGTAAACTGTCATAGAACTCATGGCAATCCATGGGTATAACACTTTTTTAATTGTTGTAAATGTTCATATTTTGATTTTGAGATTGGCAATCTATCATTAAAGAGCTGTGGTGGAATAACTGGCTTAATTCTTTAATAATACTAGTCTTTAAAAAAGTGTGGTCTATCGTAACTACCTCATATGGAGATGGATTCAGTCTAGCTTCTTTGGTAACCGAAGAGTATTGACTGGGTAAAAATATATATTTATGTATATCATTTTCTTCAAATAATCGACAAAAAATAAAGCATACGTTGATGCTTTTAAATCTGTTTTAGTCTCATCAAACCAATAACACTTTACGTTCTTAGTGCCTAGATTCGTACACTGTAAATTATGAACCATCAATTTTGTTATAAAATACAATGCGCTGGCTGTCAAAAATGGACACAATTTCACAGCTTGTAAATCGGCAGTTATTTCGTGCATTGTTCCATTTTTCGCAGTTTCTTTGTCCATAGTCTTTTCCTGTCTAGCTAAATTTTTTCGTGATAAATGTTGTTGATATTCTTCCTCTGTAATATTGCCTACTTTGAATGAACAACATAGACCACATGTGTCTTTTCTTGGTTGAAACTAAGCTATATTTTCATCTTTCAAAACATCTTCAAAAAGTTTTCTGGAGGCCACTTTTTTCCCATTTTTTGTTACCTCTTTAACATAGATACAATAGAGTTCACGTTTTGACTGTATTATCGGTTCTAGATATAATTTTTTGCTTCCTTCTCTGCAGTAATGAGAAGGCAATTTGGGCAGGGCTCTTAAAAATCTTTGTACTAACACTTTCAACGTAGGCAACGCAGCATTTTCTGTCCGGTTTATAGTTGTTTTTTTATTTAGTTTCTCGCCTAGCCAATACCTTACTTTCCACTATTTAATTCCCAATATTCATAAGAACGTTATTAAACATACTCTCATTTTTTGATTATTACATTTTAAATAATAGAATTTTGTAATACCTCGTCTTGTATCATCCCTTTCAATGGTTTTCCTTTTAGTCGGTGTTGTATCTTCCAAAGATGAAACAAACATTTTCTTTGCTATCCAGCTCATCTCCCAAAATTCATTAAAAATATTCAATCGTACACTATCTGTGAATTTTTCGCAATTAATTACACTACTCCTTAAGCATTTACTTGAATTACAAGCCTCTCCAAGTTTTCAGCGCAGTTTTGATAGTCTTGTGAAAATTTTTCATCGCAAGTCTTTCTAAAACCTATGTATTCTTTTCCTAGCATTCTCAACTTCTTATTCTTAAACCTTTTTGAAGACATTGGCTCTGATTTTCGTTTCCTTGCTCTAGACTCGATTGCAACTTCAGGTTCTAAGTCTCTTTTTTGTCTCTCAAGGAAACACGTCAAAAAAGGAATTATTGCTGTCGGTCAATGTTGAAGTAATCGAAGCAATATTTGTTATTTCAGAGAGCGGAACGTAATTTGGGTCAGCAAAAGAGTCATCTGATAAAAAGTCAAGTGCATTATTGATATCAGTACGAACATCTTCCTCGGAAATAGAAGATACCAAATTGTTAGTTGAAGTCATAGTAGGGTCAGAAACATTGTCTAGATCACCAATTTCCAAAGTACTTAAACTGGTTGTGTCACAGTTAGCTAAAATGATAGTTTCTTCAGTAAGTTCTTCCTGATTTTCCGTTTTAGCAAAATTTATATTAAGTGAATTGTCAGGGAGATTTTTGGTATTTTCATGAGCTGCTGATTGCTTACCCATAATTATTTTTTTCATATCCAATAACTTTTCGCGCCTTTTCTTTAAATCGATTAATGTTGTGACATGAAGTGTTTCGTCTTCGCTACAGGAATCAGTAACATTCGCCATTTGAATCCTAAATAAAAAAATAAAAATAACATATAATCAGCCTTCTCATCGTATCAAGTAAAAATAAACAAAACAACTAAGATTTATGTAATTTAGCGATCTTTTTCAATATAAAAGGTATTTATATAAACTGGGTAACTTACACATGTTCACATTATAATATTCTGTTATTTTTTCATTAGAAACGTTAGGATGAAATATAAACTTAAACTAATTTAAATCAATATTTAATACCTATATTCAAATGAGAAAATACTTAATCAACATTGCATTAATACTTACTTGATATTTTACTGATTATTTTTTAAATAAACACTGAATTTAACTAACAAAAATAAACCACTAATACGCTCCCGATGCCATCTGACCACATACGCGGTATTGACATTTGCCGATAGTAGATACGCAGTATTGTTATTTGGCGATTCTTTGCTTTCTATTGGCCGAACAAAACTCACGTCAAACAGGTGACTGTAAATCAGAATCTTGCGTGCACTGTCCGCGAAAACTTAAATGGGCTACAATTGTCAGATACGCGGAATTATCCAATGCTAGTTACGCGGATTTGCACTATCCCCGACGATATGATACTTTCTTAGATATGGGATATTTTCAGTTACATCTTATTTTTTTTATTCAATTAAGCGACGAAACGAACAAAACTTTCAACAGATGGTAAGTGCAACGTCTGCCCATAACATTAATGTGTGACACCACACTACGCTCGTCACCCTGATACATCAGTTCGTAAGTCTGACATTCCCCCCAGTGATTACGCTAGCTGTCAACCAAATACAATTGTGCAATGTTTCCACATTACTGCTTCGCTGCAGAATAACTGGCCCTGGCATGGGACCTACCTAGACGGAATCCTACCACCTGTAGCAGTTAATAAAGAAATAAATTTGTTTTTCAGTGTCTGAGAAATTCTATGAAATAAGAATTTAACTACTACTAATTTTAATTTACTTTACTATTTTTTTTTCTATGAAATAAGAATTTAGTTATTTCCCACTACAGAACCCGTGTGCTTGGTCCGAAACGTACATCACTAGCTTAGTGACGTTTATCTTATGACTCAAGCTGTCGAATCAGAGCACATACATACATACAGTCACGCCTCTTTCACATAGGGGTAGGCAGAGGCCACATCTTTCCACTTGCTACGATCATTGTTTTTCATCAGAGAACGGCAGGGTATAAACATATACTTAAGTATTGTATGGATTACGGCACTACAGCAGCCCACCCGCCCCTATGTTTGCGGAATGTTTATAAAAATCGATACATACGGATTGTTCTGCTAGTAAAGCAATAGCTACAAAATATACACAATGAATTGGGGTTTTCGATCCTGTATCTTTATCAAACTTTTGATGATACAAGATTTGATAACCTTTTAGATTACGTTCTAGTAAGTCCTAAATTGCAAAAAAATAATTTAAAATGTTTATTTTTAATATATGGTTTCTTTTTCCATTCAAAGATATTGGCTTATTCTAATTCATTAAAACTTTTAGTCAAAAAGGACTGGGTGACAGTAAACCTAGTAGTAGTTGGTAGCAAAATTTTAATAAAAAAGAAAAATACAGTATAATTCGTCGGCTAGGATAAACAACGCAGTCGATTCCCGTACGGAACCTAATATAAGTATGAACTATAGATCGATGTTCCAAGCCTCGAGTGTTTGTCTTGGTCAGTTTACATATGAAATTGTACCAATAATTCTTGTATGGGGCAATGAGTCCAAATGCGAAAGTATTAACAGGAAAAAAAATTACTTGTAATTTCCGTAACTATATGCTAATTCAGTAATATCTCCACGAACGAATGTGAAAATAAAAAGCATCAGCTACAAAACAGTCCACAGATGTGGGACAGTTCGATTTATTCCTTTCTCACAAAGTCACATACAACTTGACAACAGTTTAGTTAGTTCCATAAATAAAACATGCAAACATTTTCTGAATGTAGTCAACTCAACAAAATATGAGGCGCATTTGTGCTGGCTTAACCAGGGGTTATATTTATGGACCCAACCAATCACAATTACTTAAAAGTTGAGCCCAAAAGATTTCTTATTTTAAAACAAATCTTGCATGCTATATAAGTCACCTAATATAAAATATGATATTACACAGTGTAAGTAGTGTACATTTTATGATAATTTTCTCTTTACATAAATGAGACTTAAAAAGTTTTTTTGAGATATCTTTCAAATTCATCAATCCTTTTAATTACATGTTCACTTGTATAAATTGTACTGCATAATGTAAAGTAATAATTTTGTGCACATCACAATATTTCTGTATACCAAAACATGGCCAATTAGGAATGACCCTGTATTTTTAAAATATTTTTAAAAAGATTATGCTTTATTTATTGTGTTTAAAGGTACTGTGGGCATCCCTTGAGTAGCAGTGCTATTTAAAAATAGTTACTGCAACTATTTTTAAATGTTTGTTAAGTTTTAATAGTAAAAATAGATACGTCAAAGTATTATAAACATAAAGAACAGGACACAAACAGCAGTGGTACAGTATGGCTTAGCATGTCCCACATACGAAAAGGCATATTTGTACATTAGATATCTAATAGTTAACAACAAATTTGTTTACATATCTTTGCCAATCTTATAACACTGAGTAAGCTACCCAATGTCAAGAACAAACACTATTGGAACACGGGTTCAAACACAAAGTCATCGAAATACCTCTCATTACTAATTTATTGCCAATGATAATTTTTTGGGTATGTACTGGTTGATGTTTCGTAAGAAGTCCGGGAATTTGGAGTTTGTAAAAAGTTTCATCAATTTAGTCCTTGAAGGGAAAAGAAATCCGGCTGCTAGGCAGCAGTTTCAACTTCCATTGCTTCCTCATTACCAGTTTTCTTTTTCTTCTTTTTGTTGGATTTCGCAGAAGAGTTCAGAAGTGACTAGAATATATGAAAAAGTTTGATCAGGTGTTTATATTTTCAGTAATTATTGTTCAGAATAGTGTTAAAAATGATGTTGTTAAAAGAAACTGAACAATATTTATTACATATCAACAACATAACAACATTTGTATGTGACTGTTGAAACGAGACGTGACGGGTGGCGAACCGCCCCATTGCGTTCCCACGAGCAGTACAGTGACTGCATTGCGTAATAAAGTAACAAATTGCAAAGTATGAAAATTACTTATTGAAGGTATTGACATATTTTTTTTAATAGTGTTGTAATTGTTCAAACCAAAGTGTTAAACAAAACAAATCAGCTCAAAAAAATTACATATAGTTTACCCTGTGCTTGTTCAAAATGGACTATATAGTAATCCATTTTGAAAGATAACAGGGATAATTATTACAATATTAAGTCCTTATTGCCAACTGTGATGACACTGCCTGTACAATTACAGACCCATAAACGTCTATTCCATTAATTCTAGGAATGCAACAATACACCTATTGTTAATACCTCTATGAAATAAGAAAAAAATCAGTAAACTATTACAATAGCAGATTATTCTTTTTACATAAAATACGACAGTAGGGAAAGAAATCAATTGAAAATTAATTTTGAATTAAGTAATCCAGAGTGTTATCCAAGTATCTTTTTGAGGTAAATTTTTCATCCTCACTTCAGCCTATCACTAGTATACTGTTGAACATAAGCCTCCCCCATAGAATGCCGCAAAAGTTTTTAACTCATTTTTGGAGGATTTAGTTGCCACACTGGGCCAAGATGGGTTGATAGATTATCTCCTCACTGTGTGGTGATGATTTAATCATCACCACACAGTGAGGTAAATTTTTATTAAAACTAATTTCAAAATGTCTGGTTTGAGTTGTCTAAACCAGAAGATAGAAAACAATCATCCTAATGCCTCTGTTGCCAATTAGATCTATCGATTATGGACTATCAACTTCAGTTGAGCCATGTGGTGGCGGTGTAAGAGAATCTACCATCCAATCTCGTCCTGTGAGTGTTATAAAATCGACAGAGGGAAAACTAAAAACAGCAAATTCCTGGAACATCAAAATAAACAAACTGTGGTTGCCAACCCACCTGACAAGCATGGCAACTACAGCAAATTCCCCCCTAAAATGAGAGCGACAAACGTTTGTGGCAATCTATGGGGGAGGCCTATGTTCAACAGTCGAGTAATGATCGGCTGAAATTATAATGAACATCAGTTACATTGACATCTATGACATTCATTTTATTATATTTAATAAGTTATGATGTACACTTACATTCAGTTCAGGATCTTTGATGGAGCGATCACTCTTGCACACACTCTTATCAAAAGGCAATCCAGTGATTCTGTGTGTACCACTTGGTAGGAGTAGGACTGTGAACTTAAATTGCGCAACTAGTTCCCCAGAACGTTCATACAGCACCTGCAAAATAAAATCTCTGATATAACATTTGAATGGCAAGAACTGAAGAATGGGCTACTGGCCGTAAGTTACGAAGTTTATTTACAAGCAACCCAAGTTAATTCCCCATACTAATACAACTCAAACTCGTAATGCAATTAAATAAATGCTGATAAACAAAAACTGGCGAAACCGGCATGTCATGTAATTTAACAAAATATTGAGGACATGGTGAAATATGCACTGGAGCTGTGACATAGACTTCCAATGTCAGGGGACTAGAGCCAGGAGTTGAAAAATTGTCTCTTATTTTTTAATGACTATGAATAGAGTCTTTAATAACACAGAGACAAACAATAATGCAGTGACAATACATAAGAGTTCATTTTATTTGCCATAAATTAAATTGAAAGTATTTTACCTGGAACGGCTCAATAAGCTTGTGATTCACACACTCTACAACCCCAAGCCTTGCACTTGTCTCCTTATCAAAACTGCGTAAATTGAATGGCATTGAGCCATGCTTGTTGCGAACCTATAAAACAATAAATTCACAATAGAAATTTCATCTGGTAGTTTGTATAAAATCTAAAAAAAAGAATTTTTTACACTACTAATATGTAAACAGTACAAACACATACATACATAAGATCACGACTGTATCCCATAAGGGGTAGTCAGAGACTGGGCACTCACTGCAAAAACAGATGACTGCCACAATCCATGTTTCACCAAAACAATATAATGCACTTGGTGTTATAGGTGGTGAGCCCATCGCCACCATGCGCTGTTGGGTGCACAGTGCAGTTTAATTCCTAACACATTTAAGTACAAACACACATGCTATAAATCTATTATGAAAAATATTCGTTATATAAAGCAATTTTTCAAGTTACAAAACATGAATATTCATATCAATGTAGTGATAGATTCCTTGCTTGTTCAGTAACTATCCTCTTACATGTGTATCAGAAATCTTGTGTAGCTGAATTCCAGATTATACTACTTATTTTTAGTTAACTTATATAACTTATTTAGTTTTCTTAAACTCATATATTTTTACTAATTATTTGAAAATATTCCTAATATAACAATTTTTGAAATTATGCTGTGTGGGAATAATTCACATTTTTTTCTCATAGCCTTCTATAATGAAAATTATTATCACTATTTCTTACCACCAAAAATACTTATATTTTTACACATATCTGTTGTATTTATTTTGAATTAATTTTAAGTTTTTGATACACATACAAAAAAAAACACTTGCTGTTACTGTACAACTTATTTGCATATCCATGGTCATACTTTTATTGGATAATTAGGATTAAAATAAAAACAATGACTGAACAATAGATGAAACAATTTTTTAGTGAGTAACCATATAATTTATATTATCACCCATGAAAGGTTAAGCTATGGTATTACCTAATATATATATAAATAATATGTATGTATATATATACATGTATATATATACATACATATACATATATATATATATATATATATATATATATATATATATAAATAGGGAACATTGTTTTAAATATTTATAAATATCTTGTAATCATTTATATCATTGTACCAGAACAATGGCTTAAACATATTACATCTTACACCCTTAATGTAAAACATACACACACACATAGGTTGTGACATAATTTGTATTTATAATTACCTCACTGTAGAACATCCTTGATGCTTTCAATTTTAATTGATATACTTCATCAGTTTTCTTATATATTGTACATCTTGTATCCATTTCACGACCCTAAACCATAAGATAAATTAAAAATTTATATTGTAATGTCATACAATATAAAACTAAGTGAAAATGTATTGTAAGTATTCATGAACTGAAATGTTAAAATAACAATTCAGTTAAGAGTTAATACTGTTTCTTTTCCCTGAGTACTGCCAGAAATATCATAATAAACAAAATCTGGAAAGAATTCAGGGTGAACATATCAATTTGCCATCTTTATCAACCCACTAATAGTCTACTGCGATTATGTGATTGATTATGGCTACACTCGGCAGGCGAATTGATTGCAGTAACAAACACCTCACACCTTAAATGCTGGTGTCCAACCCAGGTCTGTTTACCTTGGTCTGGCATTTTTTAAGATTGTTATTCTGCCATCTGTTTGATAGCAAAAGATTTTCTTGGAATTACTCTTAGTTGACTCTTACAACACCCACGGAATGAGAAGGGCTGGCAGATTTTCTTACGCTGCTGCCACATAAATTCTCAAAAATGTATAATTGCAAAATAATGGTCAAACATTTATCTTGAAAAAAAAAACGTTCAAATGTAGTGAACATAGTGTAGGCCATAAAAAAAATTGACACATGCAGAAAAAAAACTGAAATATTAAAAAGTTGCTGCACCCATTGAGTCTATAGTTTTTTGGTGTGAAACCAAGTCCACTGAATCTTGCAAGTGTTTTATCAAAAAATAACATTTAAAATTCCAAGAGTCAGTGTTTATCAAATAAGTTAAAATATAGAAGATTACCCACCACACCCTCTCCTGTAGAAACAAGCACATCCATTGCATAAACCTCATAAGTTTCCAAAGTAGCTTTCTCATGCTCCTTGCGTTGGGCTTCAGAAGGATTTTGAATTATACTTTTCTCCCCATCAATGCGGAATTGTTTTAACTGGTGTGAAAGCATACCTTCAACTGGTTTGCATGCATACTCCGCACTAATCTTTTGTACTGCATCTGTTATAGCATAGTTCTGTCAACAAAAACATTTTGATTAAAAATACACAAATTAAGAAGTGTTTGTCTATTATTTCTTGTCTTTATTTGTCTAAATGACAAAAACTGTAAAAATTGCCTTGCTAACCAGATTTTGCATTAGAACATTTGAATCTGTTGAAGCTTTTGAAGATGGATTACATATAATATGATAAATAATAACTATGATCAGTTTAGTTTTTGTTTCATTGTAATATACTAAATAGTTCTAGATTTGCATACAAAGTTATAACAAGACATGTATTTAAAGATTAATTATACTGAAAATATTTATTAAATAACCTGTAGTAAGCTTTCTTTAATGTCAAAAAATAGTTCAAGACAAAAAAAGAAAATCACATTAATATATCCTAAGCTTGTACCAAAATCTACTATTATAGTAAATATGGAAAGATTCAGGAACAAAAAGATGACTTAACTTTATAGAATATATTAAAATTGTACCTTATAATATTAGACAACCAACATAATTAGGCAAACACCAGCATTGTATCCCTGTCCTACCATGGTATTTGGTTCAAAAGGTTAAAGCAATATTTATAAATAATACATTAAACCATTGTTAATTACCTCATTTCCTGGCCGCAATAATCTCAAGGCGGCTTCACTAGCAAGGTATGCAGCAAGAAGTACATCTGCTGCACGACCAGTAACTTCTCCTCCTCCAACCACCACCGTATGGGCAACCACTGCAATAAAGCCATCTATGTGGGCACCAAGATCTCTAAAACATAAAAACAATGTGAAGATCTCAGAAACATTAATGGACATATATGTTAGACTTACTACTTGATTGAAATTTAATAAACAAATAAATTAGTGACTATGTCACTAATTATGTAAAGGTATTGTAGGTTATGTAAAGGTAATGCAGTAATTACTTATAACAACTGCAAATTTTACATACTTTACATTAATGAAATTTTTTAAATTTATGATAAATAATTTCTGGTAGTTTCATCAATTCCGTAGAACTGAATAATTTGTTTATATACAGAACAATTGTATTACATCTTGTTAAGTCTTATGGATACTCACATTTTTGCAAGATCACCTTTTTTTAAAATGTAGTCGTTTTCACTTGGAATTGGAGAAAAATGACATATACAATTGTTAACAGAGACACATGTTGAGAACGCTATCCCTTTTTTAGAGTCTTTCTCCTTTTTGAAAACCTTGGATGTCTCCTCTAATATTAACTTATCACCAAATTCACAAATTTCTCTTGCAGATGCATCCGGTACACATTTCGCAATGAGTTGTTCCAGAACGCCTGGAAAAAAGTATTAATAAATTCACGGAAAACTAGAATGCTCATCGAACGTTTTATAGGTCTGAGATAGTTTTTAAAGCATCACATTGTCCGCATGGCCATGACACGCGTCCATCGAACTTATAAACGGAAAAACATTACAGGTGAAGAGAGCAAGTACTTTTGTTAAATAGGAATACTGTAATAACTCACGATTAACAATTTGACCCGCTAATTTGTACTTGGTTACCACCAAGTCTTCGGCAATCGTTTTCTCTACTTCTTTGTCGTCAGCCATTTCTCTAAATTGTAGTTTGGTTAATGGTATATGAGTGGTTCTTTCTGGTTGGCTGAACTAGTGGATTTAGGTCACGTGATAATGACGTCATAGGTAAAAAGGCGCGTTTTATCTTTCCTGCTTGCCCCGTGTACACAATTTCATAAATTAGTGTACATTCGTTCTCAACTTAAAATTTGTTAACGCTTAAGGAGTATAAGGTAAGACTTAACCAGAGAATTATTTTGTTCTAATAAAGTTCAAGATATTTAATAGTCAGTGGTAATAAAGTTACCTGAAATAAAAATGCGACTGATTTGAAAAGAAATTAATTAGGCCTGTGCGGATAGTGGGATATATAAAAGCCGAAACTTTACTTTACTTTTCCTATCGGCTTCCCAATCGAGCCATTATTGCCAATGTCGAGTAATAATTTAATTGTATTAATGACTTCGTTTTGATAGACAGTAAAATGATAGTTGACTTTCCTGAAGATTTGATTTTTTGATTTGGACTGAATGGTGATAAAGATGAAAATTTGCAGGACTATAGGAGATAAATCGAAAAATACAATGTTGTTCTTGAATTGAATTTTTCAATTACTTTACACTTTCACGAGCATTTGCTGCATAATAAACTATCAATATTAAACATCAAAACTAAAAATATACACAGAAATTATCTACCACCCCATTTCATTCCGTGGGTGTCGTAAAAGTCGACAGAGGGATAATTAAAACCAGAAGAACCCATCTTCTGGTTTTCATTCTAGAAGCATTTTCCTGGAACATCAGAATAAATAAACTACGGTTGCCAACCCGCCAGCCAAGCGTGGCAACTAAGGCAAAATACCTCCAAAATGAGAGCCACAAACTTTTGTAGCGAGCGATAGGCTGAAATGGTATAAAATTCAATAAGAACACTACCGCCCCTTTTCGAATTATCTTCAAAAGTCTAAAATAGCTGTCATTATTGCCAAGTCAAGAAACAAAATGTTAATAATTGTTTTAAAAGTAAAGATCAACAAATGCTAATTATAATGGAAAAATCAGGACAAATGAAATAATTGCTGCCCTATTGAAATATACTACACATGTATCCCCATTTTTGCCTTCGTGGGAAACGAGATGTGACGGGTGGCAAACCAAGTCACCGCCAAAATGGCGGTGTTGTGTTGCACGAAAACAGGCTGTCCGTAAAAAAGTAAAAAGTAAAGTAACAGCCTATAAATGTCCCACTGCTGAGGACAGGCCTCCTCTCATTTCTGAGAGGGTTTTGGAGCCGGGAATAGTCCGCCACGCTGCTCCAAAGCGGGTTGGCGGACTTCACATATCCTCGAATTATTTCTAGTCCTCGGACATGCAGGTTTCCTCACGACGTTTTCCTTCACCGCTAAGCACGTGGTAAATCAGCACTTAAAATTGTAGAACAAATTTAGAGGTGCTGACACCGGGGATCGAACTATGAAAAAGCAACTCGCGTACTATGAAATTAAATGCGAGCACCAGCCTTAATCACCTTTTACGACACCTCGGTAGGAAATAAGAATGTGCTATACTACTCTGCCGGCACCTATCGGCAAAGTTTAAATCAACGCAAAACTTAAAAATCAACAATAACAACAACTACCAACAATTTAACAAAAATCGCAATGACAACTTTTGTAACTATGCTATAAAAAGAAAAGTGCAATGTCGTGTTATTTAATCGATTATTATAGAAATGGAGTTAATTAAGGAAATATAAAGATTTTTTAGTTTTTTAACGAGGTTATAATTTTTTCAAATAAATATTCTGTGC
The DNA here is from genome assembly GCA_019845155.1 of Luehdorfia chinensis. Lineage (NCBI taxonomy): Eukaryota > Metazoa > Arthropoda > Insecta > Lepidoptera > Papilionidae > Luehdorfia > Luehdorfia chinensis. The sequence goes on along the minus strand of JAHVAK010000006.1, from coordinate 1,587,799 downwards.
TGTCTGCGCTGCTATTGCACAGATTTTGGACCGACCAATTACTTAGATACCTCTTTGTATACTCTTTGAGCTTTGCGACCAATACTCATCGGCCGTACAGTCCTTCTTAAATACTCTTTGGTACAGTCCTTAATGTGAAAATATTATTTCAATTCAATTTTAATTTTAAAATCAATATTTTCTATGGGAAAACGTTAACAACTATTTAGCATAGAAAATTATATTGCCCAAAATGTCTCAATCTCCAGAAGAATTGATGAATATGCTGAATGAAAAGATAAAATTTGGTTTAAACCTTGTATCACAAATGAAAAATAAAGAACTTGATGGTGTCCTGAAGTTACAAAGAAAAATATGTCAAGAGATAGAATTTTTAAAGAGAGTAAATACATTGTTGCTTTATAATAAATAGGTACAATTTTCATCTGATGACAATTAGAATTCAATTGATATTCCAAGTATACATGTTTAATAATTTGGCTCTTACAAACACGTTTACAAAAACAAAACTGTGTGTATATTAACAGATAAATTATTATTTTTCAGTTACAAAAGGCAAAAAAGGTAAAAATAGAGCAATTGGCCTGCTCAAACCTCAGGCACTTGAGTGCATTGGTAGAGTGTGCTACTAGGCCAGATGTTGTTGCAGTGTGCAAAATATTTCATATAAATGATGAAAACAAACTGGTTGTTGATGTTATTAGTGAAGAAGGGAAAATATGGACCAAAGGTAAAATGGTTGTAAAATAATTGTTGTTATGACAAATGTATGTAATCATTTACAATGATGTTGATTACAGTGATAGCTCGCAACCCAAAATCACTTTCTGCTCTTAGTTCTGGTAATGCATCATATGGTGCCCGATCAATTCTAGACCAAGCAAAAGATTACATGGAATGTGCCAAGCTTTATCCATGCATGTATCAACCTCCAAAGGTTAGTAGAACCAAATTCAATATTAAAATACTATTGAGAAATATTTTGAAGTAAATTGCTTAATATTTTTTATACCTAAAAATTAAGTTTTTTTAAAATTCAACTAGTTTTGTATTTATTGATGCTTTCAGGTTGTCTTTGAATTTGTTAGTGGAATAGAGGAATCTTTAGCAAACAAATTAAAATCACTTGGCATAATAATTAATGGTGAAATTCTGCCAAATTCTAAATCTAGTAAAGATGAAATTTATGATTCATGGGATTCTAGTGATGAGGAAGATTTTGAGATTAAGTAAGTCTATTTAACTACAGAAAACATTTATTTAGGACTAGCTGTAACTGTGACTTTATTTACATAGACTTATTGACTACTTCTTTTTTTTATAAAGAATACAAGCAATGCTATTAACATTGCTAATACTTCTATTAACTATTCCAACTAAGCATAAAAGCTTTTACTAGGAGATGGTTCATGACAATAGTCAAATGGCGGCTTGATCCTGCAACATCATGTTTCACAGTCCGTGTCCTAAACCATTATGGTATTGGATTGGTTATTTAAAAATATCTTAGTGAAGTATAAACATAAGTTATATCAAGAGTTTTGTTACTGTACTGTAGATGGTGTTCTGTGGAATATTAACAAAATATGTATTGGATTTAAATGATTGTTCCAATATATTTTTGACAGTTTAGTATCTAATGTGTTATCATCCTTAATAGTTTGAAGTAAACAGAATAGAAAAATAACAAAGTTACAAGGCACATTTGTTTTATTGAAAATCAGTGGGGTACATTAATGACAGACCCTTTCGGTGCATCATACAGTAGTAAAGGCGTCATTAAGTGTTACCATATTTTTTATTGTTACCATATTATGAAAATGGTGGCTAAGCCCTAGGCTTCTGCACCACGGGTCACGGGTTCGCTTCCCGCATGGGACAAATATTTGTATGGCCTACATATAATTGCTCCGGGTCTGGCTGTTTGTGCATGTGGAATTTATGTCTGTAAAACGCACCGACGACACAGGAAAAATCCTGAATTATATATATACATATATATAATAGAAACGCCCGGGGTTGAACCCCAGGCGGCAATTCAAGGCGGCGCCAAGTACATATGTTTCAATCTTTTGAAATCTTTAAACTGAAATGTTGGAGGAAAGTGGCACCAATTTTAAGTTCTTGCCCTGGTTCATAATATTAATCAGGCTGTGCAAACAGTGCATACTTATAATTTTAGTGAAACTCAGCATCAATAGATGAGATATAATCAGATATGGACAACAGTCTATGAAAATTGTGAATTCTGAAGAGTGAATTCTATGCATGCATAGTGAAGTCAATGAGTCATTAAATAATTTGAGTGAAGTTGTTCTACACATTTTTTTTCATGTATACAAATTGTTAACAGTCTGTGGATGTCCTGAGTAGTAAGCTGTATTTTATTATTTAACAGGCAACAAAACACTTTACAAGTCCCACAATCCCTAGGAAACCAATCAGAAATTAAAACACTAAACTTGGATGTTACTGCTATGATGGCATATGTCAGTAATATGACAAATGGTCACTATAACTATATTTTTAAACAAGATGTGCTGACACAACAGGCTGCTTGGGAAGCAGAAAGGCCTGTGAAGCCTATTTTAGATAGATTGTTTCAAGGTGAGAATTCTATAATTTTTCTGTAATCATTTTTTGATTCTTTCTGATATTTTGCGGATCTTGCATGACACATTTATTTTAATTTTTTTTTTATATAATTACAATGTAACTACTTATAGACTAAATGCTTCTACTTATATTTGTATAAATCAGAGATGTAGGCAGGACTAGTTTCAAGGATAGGGACAGCTGTAGTAAATGCCTGGTACACATTATTCATACAGATGAATAATGTGTACCAGGAGTAGAAGAATTATCTGAATAGATTTAGTACAGACTAAATCTATTCAGATAATTCTTTCATAGCGAGAATAGTTTAGATTTCATACAAATGTCATGTGCATATAGTATCATGTGTATACCCCAGGCGAGTACTCTGCCGCACATGGTTTTGAATGTTTATAATTTTATTTTCGTATATTTGTCACTTCACTATATGAGCCAGAGTCAAGTAAGCCCTCGACCTTGGCTACGCCCCTGGTAAGAATCCAGATTAGAATAGGGTACCTCTTTCATAACATTATCATAGATCCAAATGCTGGACAGCCCTAGGGCCTACACACTTCATAAAATAGTTACTTTTTAACTTCGCTTCTGATCACTTCAAATTTTACAAGACTCCCTACTTTAACAAAACATTTAAGATTAACATTTTCTCTAAAAGTCTAAACAAGACCTTCAAATCCTATTGACAAAATATTTTCGCTAAAAACCCTTCCTTAGCATGATATTATCTGGCATGAGTCAGATTTTCGGAACACTACATACTACCGTAGCTCCGATGACAGTGGCCTTTAACGAGCCACAGTAAAGAGTTACAGCGGGAGCCGTATATCCTTTCTAAATGCAGAGTATCCGTATCCGCCGCCAGGGTTTCATTTTCATGAGAGGCTATAGATTGTTCTCCAGCCTCCTCTTACTGCAGGGGTTGAACATATGTTCCCATCTCTTTCTCGAAAAAGGGGCGCGTGCGCTACATTGAGCCAGACGGCGGATCCCTTGCGTCGCCGCATGCAATGCAATGTAACTTAAGTCTAGTATTTGTGGCAACAGTCAATAGCTTTCTGCCAGTGTAGGATATTCCGATTAATTTTAAGGAATCAATAGTATTATTGAGTCTTTTTAGGAATAAGTAGATGGAGTTACTGGTTTAGACGAAAAATAATACTTTTGTTTTTGCCATAAGTAACTTCCATAGATTCATGTGACTAGTTAATGTGGCTTAGCATGAAAATGTATATGTAATTTTGCGACTAACTCTCATATATTAATAAACTGTTTGTAGGAAAAACGTTAGTGTGTTGCAGAACTGCATGGGATGATTTTGAAAAAATTGTAAATACTTTAGGAGGGCCATTAGAAAAGAAAAGGACGGCGAATTTAAAAGATGTTGTGAAAATTTATCAAGATGATAGTGGAGGTGAGAAATAAACAGTTGGAATGACAATAATTGCTATTATTATGACAAGTATTTATATTCTGCAACTGTTTGCAGGTCCAGACGATTATCCAAGTCAAAATTTGAAAGTAAGGGGGCATGTTCGATTACGTTCCAAAGTAATTTTTAATTTTGGACATAGAATAAAAGCTCTGACGGTGTCAGCGAATGAAGGTTTTGTAAGAGCAGCTTCCCAACAGGTTCGATTTTTAATATTTTATATTGGTTATTACTAACTGCCTCTGAGGCAACATTAGCCAGTTTTCTGGTCGGGTTGTGTTGCGATTGTTCCCGTGACTCTGACTTTTGCATCCTAGTTTACGGTCTCATCGAATGAGCGTTATACCAGCTCTATTATTGTTGCCTACGTTGATGTCGTGGTCGAAAATCGGCTAGTACAACATTTAATTGGAATCGATAACCGATGGGCAGGATGACCCTGCACTTGATCAGGCAAAATCCCGTTCAGTTTTGCGGGATGCCTATGGATGTAGGTTTTTTCCTACATAACCATCACTTTTATGCATAAAATACTTTGTGCGATCGGGGCCAAGTTACAGATTAGAATATATCGTCAAATTTGCAAATCTTCAATCAAAAAAAAATAGTCTTTTATCGAAACCTAGCTGCTAACTTAGTTGATGGTTTCATAAGCACGGACCGCTAAATCTGGTGGAGATTTAGCGGTGACTAGACCTGACTGCTTATTGTCACTGGTGGTAGGATTCCTATGCAGGAATCCGTCTAGGTAGGTACCACCCCAGGGCCAGTTATTCTGCCGTGAAGCAGTAGTGTGCAAGCATTACTGTGTTTCGGTTTGAAGGGCACTGTGAGCTAGCGTAATCACTGGGCATTTGAGACTTAAGAACTGATGTCTCAGGGTGACGGGCGCAGTGTGGTGTCACAGAGATATATTCTGGCTGACACAGCATTTGTTGTGGGCGGACGTTGCACTTACTATCAGGTGAACGTTTTGCTCGTTTCGTCACTTAATCATATAAAAAAAAATAATGTAACAAATAAAAAAAATGAGGTTAAACAATAGCATAGCATAATTGATATATCCATCACAGATGTAATTTTCTATGTCAAATATGTGCATAGGATCTTACGACTTCGCATAGGCTAATATTATAAATCGGAACGTAACTCTTTCAGTCCCTCTGTCTGTTTGTTACCGTTTCGCCAATTTTAACGAAATTTGGTACAGAGATTACAGAGATGCCTGTGCCAAATTTCGTAAAGTTCTGTTTAACGGTTGAGCCGTGAAAAAGGTAACAAACAAACAGACGGGATAGAGAGAGTTACTGTCGCGTTTATAATATAAGTATGAATTTTCACGATTGGCGATTGGTTAACTTATATTTATTCAAAAAAAATTTTCAGGGTATTACATATGCGGCGTTTATACACGAATCACGAGCTCTCACTGAGGGAAAAGAATCCAGTGCCTGTAAAATTGATTTATGATTAATACTAACAAATACGTAATATATCATATACTTATATCTCAAAGCATGTATCGAACCTGTACTTATTTTTGGCATAGTATTCTAAATGAAGAAGCATAATCATCAAATAGTAGGTATATTGTAACAGCAAATTAGTTTCTCTTACGTAGTCGTCATTTCAACATTTTTACTTTTAAATTCTGTAATTCTATGAATGTTTTTGGAACTTACCTACAAAGGAAATAACCCAGTAACAATTATATTCATGCCTTGTCGTGCAGGTGATACTTATCGAATGTTTGAAATAAGTACTAACATTTTAAGTCTTATTAATATAATATATTTTCTTAAGTGTTAACAGGTATCCGGTAAAATTTGGTTAAAATGTTGTTAATTTGATTTATGTTATGAGTCGCGTGATACGTTTACGGTCGAAAATTATAAAAACAATAAAATATATATTGAATTATTTTGATATTTTTTTATGGTGACTTCTGATCTCTTACTTTTTTAGAAATCTATTACTTTTGCTGTCGATGCCACCAGCGGGTATGATGTCATTAAAAATCACCTGACGAGTGACCGAAATCTTCGATGACGACGACTTGCAAAATTATGATCGCCTGGCGACGGGCACGGCGAACGAAGCTAGTTCGGCTTATAGATATCTATATAAAACTCCGAAAAACTATAACTATTAGAATATGTTTAATTTTTTAAAAGGACTTATAAGAACTTATAATTAATAATAAGTTGATATTAACATTATTCAGAATCATAAATAATTAGAATACTTACACGCTATTCACATTGTTGTATCTGCCGCCACTAGATGGCGCTGCAGCACATCAACTTCAAGCAGGACGTCTGCCGAATTTTGCTAGGAAATTTTAAAACAAAACCAAACGGCTTAATCCTTTAGCGCCTTCGATGGTGCTCGTGCTCCTTCAGAGGACCTTGAATCACTGTTAGTTCGTTTTCAGGGGTCGGAGTCCAGCGGAGCAGCGGGCAATAGCACCGTCTTTCGTCAGCAGCGGCGTTGTTCTTCTCACTCGCGGGCCATCTGCTCTAGAGTCGCTTCCGATGACGCTGTAAAAGCCACAGGGCTAATAGCATACTATACATTAAGATAAATCCTTTAACATGCATAACGATCTTGTTTGGTTACATGTAGTAGTATTGGTATTAGGTTAGTTTTAATGCGATATATAAAAATAAACTGAAATGTATTATGTAATTGAATAGCTTGTGGTGGCGGCCTAAGAGAATCTATAACCCCACCTCATCCCGTGGGTGTCGTAAAAGTCGACAGACGGAAAATGAAAACCAGTAGAGGGGCATCAACATCTTCTTGGAACATCTGAATAAATAAACTGCGGTTGCCAACCCGCCTGCCAAGCCTGGCAACTATGGCAAAATCTCCCGTCCTCGTGGGGAAGGCCTATGTTCAGCGGTGGACTTGTGATAGGCTGAAACGATGATGATAAGGAATTGATACATATACATACAATTGGTACATACACACATGATATAAGGAAAGGCATGGATGAGCAAAAACTGACAGTGTTGGTGCTTGTTGATTTTTCAAATGCTTTTAACACAGTCGATCATGATGTCCTTCTTTCCCTTCTGACATATTTAAGATTCTCCACCCCAGCCCCGTCCGATCCCACCGCATATCGGCCTATAAGTCTCCTCAAGGCTTTAGGCAAGATATACGAACGCCTACTTCTCGCCCGCTTAAGAGACTTCATGCAGTCTCGAGGGATCCCCATCCACGAGCAGTTTGGATTCCGTGCCAAACACTCATGTACCCAGCAGGTGCACCGCATAACGGAGCACATTCAATCCCGCTTCATACGCGGGCTTCATACCGGAGCGCTCTTCTTCGACGTGGCGAAAGCGTTCGACAAGGTCTGGCACAACGGGCTCATATACAAGTTATATGGACTCGGTGTGCCAGATCGCCTCGTACTCATCATACGAGATTTCTTACGCAGTCGAACCTTCCGCTACCGCGTCGAGGGGGTGCGATCCGAATCACATCCCATCCTAGCGGGCGTACCACAAGGCTCAGTCCTAGGTCCCGTGCTCTACACCCTTTTCACGAACGACATACCGCACACCAGCGGCGTCGAACTCGCCCTCTTCGCAGATGATACCTGCCTATATGTGTCTGGACGTAATCCAGACACTATCTCTAAACGCCTCCAATCCGCAGCCCGAACCCTCGGGAACTGGTTTCGGAAATGGAGGATCGAGGTCAACCCAATCAAAAGTGCAGCCATGTACTTCTCGCGGCGCATAACGCAGCATCTCCCCACTATAGAGTTATTCGATCGCCCAATCCCCTGGGAAAAGACAGTCAAATACTTAGGGGTCCTATTAGACTCGAGACTCAGCTTCGGTCCACATATTAACCGAGCAAGGAACCGAGCGGCGTTCGTACTCGGCCGATTACATCCGTTACGAAATAAAAATAGCAAAATGTCCCTACGTAATAAAATTACACTTTACAAAGCCTGTATTCGGCCAATTATGACATACGCAAGCCCCGTATTTGCGCATGCCTCCCCGCGTCAAATTCAGCGACTTCAGGTAATACAAAATCGATTCATGCGTAAAGCCACGGGAGCACCGTGGTTCGTGCGTAATGCTAACCTTCATATCGATTTAGGGCTTCCTACCATAGCCCAATATCTAAAGTTGGCCTCTCGCCGATACTTCGACTCTGCCGCCACGCACCCCAACCCACTGGTTGTCAGTGCCGCCACTTACAACCCCCTCGCGATACACCAAAACTCGACCCGCGGAAAAAGGAGACCGAGGCACGTCCTCGAGGACCCTGACGACGCGACCACTATTGCCCAAGCGCTCTACTCAACACTACACAAACACACATTATCACCATCATACCGCCCCCGCCGTCGGCGTGGGCGGTATGATGGTGGGTTCGGGCCGGGATCTGGAAGAAAACGGGGCACATCAGAAAGAGATGACCGTTTCATCTTTACGACATCTTTACGAAACCGTTTTACAAATGCTGTTGAGTTGCAACAACAGCTTCGATCAACTCGGAGAACATCTGTGAGTGTTTCTATGATAAGAAGAAGGTTACACGAAAAGAGTTTAACAGCCCATAGACCTGCTAAAGGTCCAAAACTTACTGCACAGCATCGCAGAGATCGCCTAGAGTTTGCTCGCAATCATTGCGAGTGGACTCTAGAACAGTGGCGGACCGTACTCTTCTCTGATGAGACGAGGATCTCTCTCTTCTGCAATGACAGACGTAGAAGGGTCTACAAGACAGGGGGAGAGGTTCCCACAACCCTGCTTCGAAGAATCCGTCGAATACGGGGGTGGCTCGTGTATGTTTTGGGGCGGCATTTCCGTCGACGAGAAAACGGAACTTTTGTGCGTTTCCCGGACTCGGGGTGGCCGTGGGCAAGGGTCATTAAATGCTGGTCGGTACATTACTGAAATCCTGGAGGAACATGTGGTCCCGTATGCTGGTTATGTCGGTGATGGATTAATGTTAATGCATGATAATGCTCCGCCACACCGCGGCTATTGTACGGGATTATTTACAGGAGGTCGATATCCCTGTTATGCATTGGCCAGCACGAAGTCCAGACCTTAACCCAATAGAACATCTCTGGGATGACCTAAAACGGCGCGTGCGAGCTCGAGATCCAGCTCCAGCCACTCTTCAAGAGGTCCAAGATGCGGTACTTGAAGAGTGGAAACAAATACCCCAAGAGGCTGTTGCGATCCTTGTAAGGTCCATGAAAGATCGCATTGGAAGCCGTTATCAAGGAAAGGGGGGGTAACACTAGGTTTTAAGAACTTTTTTTGTATTTATTAAGTTTTTTTAAAATTATTAATTTGCAAATTTGTACATACACTGTCTTTTTCTTTAATTTCTCTTTCGTCTCGTTATAAAAGTAAAATTCAATTAAAATTCCTGAAAGCTAATGAAATTACCTTTCGAATGATACCCTCAAACCACAACATTGCCATTGGCCTGTTGTGTTAAAAAAGTATTTAATTTATTTTTTTCGGATGTGCGATTTTTTTGACGCCGAGTGTATATCTGACAATAGCACGTCTAACGTCTGTTTTGTGGTTGCATACGCTCTAGTCGATATCAACATTTTACGTAATAATTTTGAAAATTTATTGAATATTATTGAATATTATTGTTTATGATTTCGTAAACTTGTCTTAGGCTTATGATAAATAGTAAACAAAATTTATTTACTGGCAAATTCATTCGTAATAAAATGATAAAAAGTTAAGTTTCCCTCAATGTCCTAAGGTAAAAAAATACGCCATCAAACAGACGGCGGTTGCTGGATTCAGCAGTGCCAACAATTGATATTGTATCCCCTATCAAATATGCATTCGTTTTCCTTATAAATTTGTAAGGCAAATTGTACTGATTTGTACTTTGTTTCAGTTTGTAAATAATTGTAATTTTCTTGTCCAATTGTTATTTGAATATTTACCGATTAATAATTAACTAGTCCATACGAAAGTATCAACATGCGGTATATAGGAGGTAATCTATGCCATGAGTACAACAAATCTTCAGAGTAGATTGTAAGTGTTTTACAATCTACTCTGAAGATTATTATATTTCGCAGGAGGTCTTGCTACTTATTTGATAATTGAAGATTGCTCCTTATCTAAAATTATATATTTACTTACATCACAGAACACCCCCAATTGAAGCCGCATGTGTCAAATTTTGTCCAAAACACATTTGGCAAGACTGATTGAGCTTCGATCTGAATTGAGCTTCGATCATAGCATGAATCGTCTCTCATGACGAATCAGAGTGATTGCCAGTGTTATCACTTCTGTTTTCAATTGCTCGTACCATCTGTATGCAGATGATCTTCAGCTTTACGTGCAATCTTATATTGAAGAGCTCAACAGTGCTGAAGGCGTTTACAATTTAAACACATATTATCCAATTGCCAAAATGTTTTAACAAACATTGTTAATACTTGCGATTGACATCATTTGATTAAACTCCATGTTCCTGACTTCACATAGTCCTCTAAGCACGAACGCACGCATGTCGGTTGATACCTTATGTACCAATTTACAATTAGCAGCGTGCGCCGACACAGGCGGCGGAATGCATTGAGCCGACAAAGACTGCGGTATAATTGGAGCCGTCTCCGTATGTAAGGTAAATTCGTCTTACTTGCAAATTCAGACGTCAGAAACATTTTAAATGGGTTCATTCTATTAGCTATCTTGACTATGGACACAACTTGATTTGTTTTTGAATATATTTTTATAGATGTAATCAAGAATTTTACAATGTTTGAATATCTAGCCAACTGGATTTAACAAACATTGCACATTTTACAAATTTATTTAGTAAATGGCGAACGATTTGGTACGTCACGGTATCGAAATATATATTTGATAGAAATTAATAATAATATTTCATTATTAGTATTGAGTTTAATACGTATTTTATAGTATTTTATATTACTATATACATACATAGAGTCACGCCCCTTTCCGAGAGACCACATCTTTAGACTTGCTACGATCCTGACATACATCGCATATCTACTTTCATGAGCGTTTTCATACAAACTCGTCGGTTGCGGTTACTTTTGAAGTGGTGTTTCCATTTAAAGCGATTTCGATCTGATCGTGATAAGTTCGCCTACGTCGTCCTTTACTGACTTGCCTATTCACACTCGCCTCATAGATCTGTTTTTTCAATCTTCTTTCATTCATCCTCTCTGCGTGTCCAAACCATCTAAGCATCTCTTTCTCTATCATCGTCACTCTATCTTCTACAACACTGCAACGTTCCCATAACACGCTGTTTCTCGTTTTGTCCTTCTCATTTTTTTTATCCCCAGACCCAGACCATAGACCCAACATTCTCTACCATACGTAAGTGTGGGGACCAGTACACCCACCTTTATGTACAGCCAATCGTGCTATTACTATATGTATTCAGAACGTGAATAGTTAGTGCGGTCATATTTCACACGAAATTAATAAAAAGAGTAATTAAAATGTATCTACTCTGAAAATAATATATTAATTGTTGATAAAGTCCGACAATCATTGCGGCGCGTCCTTTGCTCTGTATGTTTCAACGTGTTAAAAAAGAAAAAAATAAAACTAAAGTAACAGCCTATTAATGTCCCACTGCTGAGCACAGGCCTCCTCTCATTTCTGAGAGGGTTTTGGAGCTAGGAATAGTTCGCCACGCTGCTCCAATGCGGGTGGGTTGGCGGACTTCACATATCCTCGAAATATTTCTATTCCTCGGAGATGAAGGTTTCCTCACGATGTTTTCCTTCACCGCCAAGCATGTGGTAAATCAGCACTTAAAATTGTAGAACAAATTTAGAGGTGCTAGCACCGGGGATCAAACCCAGATTACTCGCGTACTATGTAATTAAAGGTGAGCACCAGTTCCCTGAGCTACCAGAAACAAACATAAATTTATATTCATATTCATTAAAGAAAGAAAAGGAAAGAAGAGCTAGCGACGCCACGCCTCTAGCGTCCACGTCCAGTATAACATGAATTCTGCCTATTGTTTTCAATTAATAACATTTGAAATTTTACGTTTTATATTATTTAACAAAATATAATTGAAAACGATGACAAGCTTGAAACAATTTAGAATTGTTAAATTATGTTATTGTGCGTGAGATGTTCATAGATCAAAGAAGTAGCTGGTGTGAAAAATTCGTATTTATCGTTCATTAGTAGCTAAAGAATGTTATATAGATTTCACATCAGTGTTAATTCACTGACCTGTTTGCAAAAACGGGTGGCTCTGTATGCGTTTTCCATTGCAGGTGTTCCGTGACGTACACTAACTGTCGCTTTGCTCGGCATAAATTAAATAAAAAATGAAAATTTTTTTTCTTCAACATTAGAACTGATAAAAAATGTCCTTTAATATTTTCCTTGATAAAATGTAGCTGTATGCCAAATTTCATTAAAATCTCTTCACCCATTTCCGCGTTTTTGAATGATGACTTTCACATTTACAATATTATATCTAAAAACATAACTTAATTTATTTGACCCTCGCAAAAAGTTTACGACTGTTTCCGTAAATTGAATTAAGAACTTAAATCATTTATGTCAAGTGGCAGCAACACGTTATGTCAATGTTGTGTCAATGTCACTAATCTCAAGTCCATAGAATGCATTTTTTGTAAATAAATAACATATTCCTAGATTTACTTGTCTAAATACCATTATTTACATAAATGGATTTTTAATAAAGTGTATATACAAATGGCCTATAATAAGATCGATCAGATTGATTCCCAAATATTGGCGGAGAATGTTTCATTTCTGGACTGCTGTTTCGATAATTCGTTCACATTAAATAATTCATTAATATCTGTTAAAGACTATGTAGCAGATACACAAAATAATTTTACGGCAGTAAAAAATACTAGAAATCTTACAACTAGTACAAAGACCATTTCGTGTAAAAAGTCAGTCGTTACTACTCCAGATTTAAATAAACGTACTCAAGAAATCGCAGTTAAGGCGAATAATAACAATATCAATTATAGGGATCTGAAAAATTGGGGCTTGCCAGATGAAATTGCTAAGAAATATGAACTTAAGGGAATAACTGAGATGTTTGATTGGCAAGTGTCATGTCTTAGTAAATCAAAGGTGTTATTAGACTACCGTAATTTAGTTTATTCCGCGCCTACATCTGCTGGAAAAACTTTAGTAGCGGAAATTCTTACGATTAAAACTATTTTGGAGCGACAAAAGAAAGTACTAATTATTTTACCTTTTGTATCTATAGTAAGAGAAAAAATGTTTTACTTACAAGATATATTGTCTAGTTCTGGGATCAGAGTGGAAGGTTTCATGGGATCACAATCACCTCCTGGTGGGTTACAAGCTGTCCATGTAGCTATTTGTACTATAGAAAAAGCCAATAGTTTAGTTAATCATCTTCTTGATGAAGGCAATTTATCAGAATTAGGAGCAGTGGTAGTAGATGAATTGCATTTATTAGGTGATTCAAATCGTGGATACATATTGGAACTTCTGCTAACAAAAATCAAGTATATGTCATTAAAAACAAATGATGTGAAAATTCAAATTGTGGGAATGTCAGCTACTTTGCCTAATTTGGAAGTGCTAGCTACTTGGTTAGATGCTGAGTTATTTATTACAGATTTTCGGCCAATTCCTCTAGAAGAGTATTGCTTAGTGGGTAACAAATTTTATAACAGAAATGGAGAACATTTAAGATCAATTAATTTAAGCACTTTTGGATCTGAACAAGAAAATGAGAGTGTATTAAGTATATGTTTGGAGACCATAAAGGATGGATGTTCTGTTTTAATTTTTTGTATGACTAAAAATAGGTGTGAAAACCTAGCACAAGGTATTGCTTCTACTTTTTATAAAATAGGATGCACAGGAAATGAAATTAGTACAGTTCTGAGAAGTCAGTTAAAATCTGAAGGTATTGCAGAAGTTTTAGAACAACTTAAGAATTGCCCAGTTGGTTTAGATAGTATTATTAAAAGCATAGTATCATTTGGTGTTGCCTATCATCATGCGGGCCTTACTTTTGATGAAAGAGATATCATTGAAGGTGCATTTAAATCTGGTGCTGTAAGAGTTTTAGTAGCAACATCAACATTAAGTTCTGGTGTTAATCTACCTGCAAGAAAAGTTATAATAAGAACACCTGTATTTCAAAGACAGCCATTAAATATTTTGACATATAAACAGATGATTGGAAGGGCTGGCAGAATGGGACGAGATATAAAAGGGGAAAGTATACTTATTTGTACAGAAGCTGAAAAGAAGATAGGGCTAGAATTAATGGAAGGTGTTTTAGAGCCTGTTAAAAGTTGTATTAAAAGTGAAGACAAGTATATGAGGGCAATACTTGAAATTATAGCAAGTCAAAGTACATGTACAAAAGCCGAGTTGGATCTGTATTCAAAATGTTCATTATTGTTCAGCCAAGAAGAAAAGTCATCATCACAAATGTTGTTTCTAGAAAGTACTTTAGAGCAGTTGAAAAATTATGAATTAGTTCGAGTGCAGAGTGATGGTAATGAGGATCAGTATGTGGCTACTCCATTAGGTAAAGCTTGTTTGTCATCTTCTATGGCTCCCAATGATGGATTGTCACTATTTTGTGAAATTCAGAAAGCTCGTCAATGTATGGTCTTAGAAACTGATCTTCATCTTATTTACTTAGTGACACCTTATAGTGTTAGCAGTCAATGGAATGATATAGATTGGTTACATTTGTTAACATTATGGGAATCTTTAACAAGAGCAATGAAAAAAGTTGGTGACTTGGTTGGGATTCAAGAAAGTTTCATTATACAACGTTTAAGAGGAAGTAATAAATCAAAAGTCAGTCAGAACAAATTAAATATTCACAAAAGGTAATGTTACTGCATTTTGGTCAAAAATAATATGTATGATTAATTCTGGTTGTTGTAAACAAATATAGCTATTTATGTAATTATATTTTTTTAGGTTTTATACTGCATTAGCTTTGCAAGACTTAGTGAATGAAGTAGCTCTCGCTGAAGTTGCTAGCAAATTTCAGTGTGCTCGAGGTTTTTTACAGGGACTACAACAAGCAGCTGCAACTTTTGCAGGTATTTTATTTAAAATTGTTATCATTTGTTATATTACTGTCTTATCAACATTGTCAATTTCGATTTTAGGAATGGTTACAGCATTTTGTCATCAACTAGGTTGGAAGAATTTGGAATTGCTAATATCTCAGTTCCAGGATCGTTTACATTTTGGTATTCATTCAGAATTAATTGAATTAATGAAATTATCAACTTTAAATGGAGTAAGAGCTAGAGCTTTGTTTAATGGTGGTTTTGAAACAATTTCCAGTATTGCATCTGCAGATGTTAATACAATTGAAAATATACTTTTTAAAGCTGTACCATTTCAAAGTGAAAAAGAAAGAGATGGCGATGATGTAAATGATTTAAAGAAACGTAATAGAATTAAAAATATTTGGATTACTGGTTGTTGTGGCATGACTGCAAAAGAGGCGGCCCAGAACTTAATTCGCGAAGCAAGAAAATATCTAGAGCAAGAGATTGGCGTAACTGAAATCAAATGGAAAGAATTAGATGATAAAAGTAATTGCAATGATTTATATTTAAATTCAAAGTCTAGATGTTTGTCAAATGTAAAACAAGAGTGTTACGAGCAAAACAAAATTCTTGATAGTTATTTAACTCAACACAAAACTAAACGTATAACGACAAAAATAAGGGATAAATATATGGATTCGTTTCAAAACAACCAAAAGAATTGCAGAAATATGAATGTTGATGAAAACAAAGAAGAAATATCAACTTGCAATCTTAACGGGAGTAAGTTAAGCAATTGCGTTCAGGAAGATAATGTAAGTTCATTAAATTGTATTGATTTAATTCGCAAAACCAATTCATTTAGTGAAAATCGTAAACAAAACGAAGCTAATAAAATTAAGGAAAATTCTTTAATTATCAACACTGCTGTTTCTGTTACAAATAGCCCATCAATTTTGAATAAAGAAGACATTGTATGGGAATCTCTTAACTTCACCACTGTCTTGGATAATATTTCAAAGTTTCGTACATCGGACAAAATGCAGTCACCCGAAATCAGTTTTGGTGACAATCAGAATGATTCTAATGACATTGTCCAACTTATTGATAACACTTCTTGTAAACATACACCTGTTAAAGATATTAGTTTATTTTCTTCAGATGGAAATAATTCAAGTTTATTTGATGAGACGTTGCCAGTTGAGCTTTTGCCAAGCACTGAAGAAGAACAATTGCAGAATCCTATATATTTTAAAAACAACTCTTCTATGGATAATGTTACTATTGATGCGGAGTCTATATTAAATGCTTTCACATCTTCTCTCGCAGAAACTGAAGAGGATGATGATATAAAGTTAGTGTATGAAGAAGATAAGAAACACGAAAATGAACTAGATGGTGGTTTGAATATGTCTCATGATGTAGAAGTTATGAATTCTCAAGTAATTAATACTTGGGACACTTATGTATATAAGAGCCCTCTTAAACGACAAAGAAATAAAAATATTCGGACAACTCTTCAACCATTATTAAAGAAAGTAAAAATGCGCCCGAATTGCATTTTCAATGTGATTTCATTAGAATGTAAAGATTCTAAAAATATTACTGTCGAAGTTATCGGGAAAGTTGTTCACTGTTACATTTTAAGAGAAATTGATTTAATTAAATATTTTGATGTAATGAAAACTAAAGACGAGGCATCTATATATTTTGATATAAGTACTCAAACAACCTCTTCTGAGGTTATTGGAAGTACTTTATTTAGAAAACCTGAAGGTGTACATATGGATGAAAAAAAAGTATCAAAAATAAAAAACTTAATTAAAGGAATTGCTATATGTTTAAGCGACAACTTAAGTGTTTACTTTGATTTAACTTCTCTCAATAAAGAGTTACCGCAAGTTAAATATAAATTACAACAATGGTTTAAAAAGAAATCTTTAAACTTGATAATGTTATCTTTTAAGACCATCTATGTGGACCTAAAACGTAGTTTTGATGTAGACTTAACATCGCGATGCACAGATTTATCAATAGCAGAGTGGCTTATACATAGTGATGAGAAAATACCCGATATTAGCTATTTAGTAAGTGTTTTACCCATTCAATTTAATTATTTACAGTTTTTCTACTTTACGTACTTTTTCTACGTCAATATTTATCTTACTACTAAAATAAAACTGTGGAGTTTGTTTGTTTGAACGCGCTAATCTCAAGAAATACTTACAATATAAAGTAAACAGATTAGTTTAAAAAAAAATCGAGTCTAGGTTCCGTTGGCGACGCCGTTGACAACACTAGATTATTTTAGTATTTAAATGCTTATTCAGGTTAAAGTTTTTCCTTGCATAGTTGTCTTCGTATTGCCTCTAACGTTCATGTGCACGAACATTATGCAATTTTCGTTTAATCCTGTACTCCATTTGAATTAATCAAAAGCTTTTTTTTTCACAAGAAAAGACAAACGTTAACTGTCACAACTGAAAAAATTTGTCGTAACACATTTGCAAAATATATTAAATTATAATGTACAATTTATTTAATCTATTGACCATATAAAAGTATAGGTACAATAGACATACTTAATGCTATAATATGCATATTATACTAGTCAACCTTTTGGGTAGCCGAATGTTCATCAGATATACTATGATAATACAGCCTTATGGGTAAATAAAGTTACATACTTATTGCAAAAACATAATACATGGTATTTAATAGATAACAAATCTATAGTAAAGTAACAGCCTATTAATGTCCCACAACGGGGTCAAGTTCTTTTCTCATTTTTGAGGTGGTTAATAAGCCGGTAATTATCCGACATGCTTAGTATGATCATTTATTTTTTCCATCAGAGCAGGACACCTTTAAGTTATTATGGTTTTACAAATAAACACATGTTTCAGTTAATGATCTAAAATGAAAATAAGAACTAATCTTATGCAGTTTGGTGGGCTGCCTTCTAATATTATTCAGATGAGAATTTTTTTTTTCAATATATCAGGTTTACTTTTCAATATTAATGGAACTGTTGGCATGACTTGCGCTTTTATTTTGGTAGAGCGGAACGTTTTTACGTGTTTTGGGCACAGCGGGACACATAGCTTAATAGCGGGGCGCGTGGTCACGTTAATCATACTGCTCTGGTGCGGGTTGGCGGACTTTACATGACGTCGAAATATTTCACATTTTTAAAACATGCATGTTTCCTCACGGTGTTTTCCTTGACTGCTATGCACGTGGTAATCACTTGACAAAGGAGTTATTTTAACACTAATTCGAAAATAATAAGCATTTTTCTAATTATTTTTCGTATTTTCTTGTTTTGTAGATGAAAAAGTATTGTGACATCGACTTGCCTAATGTGTTATTGAAGATTGGAAATGAAGAGAAAAAATTAAAAAGTTTTGACTCCGATGAGAAGAAGTTATTGGAAGCTTGGTGCGTGTGGTCGGTAGCTGAGAATCAAAAAAAGGTTTTATTGGAACAGTATCAAGATATAAATGACGTAGCAAGTAAGTTTGTAACGAAAATTTTATTACAATTTTTAGCTGTTTTTTTTAATTTTTATTAATTTTCATTATCTACCTATGTATACTTACAGAAAATAAATAAAAATTTAAATTAATTATATAAAATAAACTCCTTAAAATTTTAGGAGCTTATTATTATTTAATGTTTGCACAATATTGCTGGAAGGCAGAATAAATGGCACTCCGGCGCTACCCACCCACCCCGTTGTAAGAATAGTATATAGTATAGCTGTAAGCTGTTATAGCAAGCACTGGAAGTGTCAAATTGTTGGTGAAGATTTTTGTTTAATTTTTGTAATTAACCTTTACAAAATTGACCGGAAAACCTATTCCATTCTCAATTTTTCGATGGCTACACGATGTCTGATACGAATTCAATGCCTAAAAAAGGATATTTTACAGATATTGAAACACATGTATCGAAGATTCTAGCAGATTGCGAATACTATGGCCTTGTTGTGGACAGGGAACTAGCGTCAAAACTTTTGATAGATGTAAAAAACTCACAAGAGATCCTACAAAAGAAAGCGTATAAATTATGCGGATACCATTTCAACTTTAACTCCTCGAAGGACGTGGCGAAGGTGATGAATGTGTTTGTTTCTCTTTGCTTATGATTTGTTATAGTTCACAGGGGAACTGAAATAAAATACAATTATCGATTGGCGCAGAGGTTAAGGGGGTCGTCGGTTCTATTCCCGCAAATAAATATTTGTAAGGTCTACAGATGCCATATTTTTCGGTATATAAGACGCGCAGGACGATAAGACGCACACTTGCAAGATAATTTTTATAAAAATATGTTTTAATGTTATTTTAGGATCAATTTTTTTTATTTATTGTTAACTTAACTCGTAGATAAAGAGTGTAGATAATAATAATAATATAATAGTCGCTAGTAATATTTTTCTATGTAAAAAGGCGCGTCGTGCTCATGGGAACGCAATGTGGAGTAAGATTTTTTTTGATCCGTACCAAAATCGTGGCGACGTGATTTGCAACCCCTCACGTCTCGTTTTCTCACGGAGGCGAAAAATGGGCTACGTGGGTGGCCTCTGCCGACCCCTTATATGGGAAAAAGGCGAGACTGTATGTAATATGTATGTATGATAGCTAGTGATAATACTGGACAATGAAGACTTGAGAACTGATTTCTCAGGGTGACGAGTGCAGTGTGGTGCACAGATGTGTTCTGGGTGACATCACCATCAGGTGCTCGGTCGTTACTTTCTCCCATAAATAAATTGATTTTTCTTGTGTTACCTTTTTCGTGACTATATCTTTGTTAGTAATCATTTATGAATACGTACGCTGTATAAATAAAATTTATATTTCAGGCTTTAGGAATTTACAGAGGTCGTAAAGTTAGTACCAAGAAAAGCGTGCTAACAGCTCACAACAGTCCAATGGCGAGTATTGTTATATATTGGAGGAAATTAAATGCGATTTTAACGAAAACTTTGTACCCGCTTACGGAGAAAGCCAGTATCTATAGCACGGATAACAGGTACCTTAAGTAGCGTTTCAACTAGTTTTAACTTCGCATGGCGATTCATTCAATTTATCCGCGTGGATACTGTAAAATTGAAATTTCAAGAGAAGAAGAAAATTTATAAACTTACATAGTTTTAAAATTTCATCATCATCATCATCATTTCAGCCCACAACTATTCCACTGCTGAACATACGCCTCCCCCATAGATTGCTACAAAAGTTTGTAGCTCTCAATTTGGGCTTTGCCTCTCAGCTTAGACGGATTTTGCCATAGTTGCCATGCTTGGCAGGCGCGTTGGCAACCGCAGTTTAATTATTCAGATGAATGAGAATGAGATTCCAGGAAGATGCTGCTGCCTATAACCTGGTTTTTCTTATCCCTCTGTCGACTTTTACGACACCCACGGGATGAGATCAGGTTTCATTTTTTTACATTTTTTTAATTATTGTATGAACAGGGATTTTTATTTTACAACTTAGATTATTGAATGAACACTTACTTTAAAATTTTATTTTAGTTATTTACTCACTTAAAAATCTGACATGTATATTTCTGATTATACTTAATATTAATTAAATTTGACTTTAAACTTATCCATAATTTTATTTTAATATTTAACACTGACAATGCTTCAGTCTGTAGTAGTAAAACATGTTTTGCAAGTAAATAAAATTTGAAATTTGATTTGAAATTGTAAATACAATCGAAAACTTAAAATAATCTTTTTCACTTAGGTCTATTTTAAAGAAAGTTTTCAAATGTTAGTGTGAATTTGTTGTTTTTATTTTATATCCTACAATATGCCTTATAACATAAGCTAAAAAAAATATTTTTTGGTAGATTCTGCCTCGCCTGTGCATAATATATTATTTACTTTATTTTATAATTTCCATTTTTTTTTGGAATGTGGAACAACTGAATTTAAAAAAAAATATTATGCAATAAAACTACATACGAGTATTCTGTAATAATTGTCTCTTATGATCGTGTAAGGGGTGCGCAGAGCGAGCGGTATATGAGTTATGAATACGACATTGTGTTTTCAGAATAAACCCCTCCTACACAATGCACACATGCACCGGCCGTATAACTATGCGCGAGCCAAACTTACAAAACGTTCCCAGAACATTTTCCATCCCCGTCAAATATCTCACGTTGACGAGCGAAAATGACCGTTGCACAGACGTGATAGAGTTCAATTGCAGAAACGTATTCAAAGCAGCATCGGAGTGTGTTTTTCTTTCGGCTGATTATTGTCAGTTAGAAATGAGAATACTCACACACTACAGTAGTGACCCTGTTCTGACAAAGATTATGAGATCTAATGTTGATGTTTTTAAAGCTATAGCGGCTTCATGGAGTTGTGTCCCAGAGGAAGAGGTAAACAGTAGATATAATGTCAGTAATATTAAAGATTGATTCGAATAAATGTAATGTTCCCAAACAAATTATTTGCTACTCGTATCATACACGTGTTTTGAGACAGTATAACTTTAATTCCCCCTAGATTGACGACGACCTCCGTCAAAAAGCGAAACAACTTTGTTACGGCATCTTGTACGGAATGGGTAACAAAACACTGAGTCAACATTTAGACGTGACGGAAGCCGAGGCAGCCGTTTTCATGGACTCCTTCTACAAAACCTACCCATCTATAAAGCAGTGCACACAATCTATCATAGACGCCTGCAGGAAACAGGGCTACGTGGAGACGCTCAAGAAACGCCGCAGATATTTGCCTGATATAAATAGTAATCTAGTTTTTAAGAGAAGTAAGTACAGCATATTTCATTAAATTCTTCTTCATTAGCTTAATAATATCACATTGATGAACATCACAATGGCACAGGCGGATTGGCGTTTGCAGTGTTTTGCCGGTCATCAGTCTGTGTATTTTCGGCCTGGCATTTTTCGAGATGTTTATTATGCTATTTGTCGGAAGATTAGATTTTCCAGGCATTCCCCTCAGTCGACCCTTACGACACCCACGTGAACACGTGACCACGTTACAGCGAGGTCAGACCAAAATAGACAAACCGTACCTAAGTTTGACCATAATCTAAGTTTAGCGGTGTTAATTAATGCTAAAAGTATTTATTCTTTATTTTACATAAATATGCGACAATGCATATCACATACTAGACTTCTATAAACGGTTATTTCATGCTTTTCTAAATAACGTAACTTTAAAATTACTGCTAGGTCCCCATCCCTAATGTTCCACCTTCACCACCATTTTAGCCTATCATGAGTCCACTGCTGAATATAGAACTGCCCTTTTTTGGGGGGATTTTGCCATAGTTGCCTGGCGGGTTTTGCATAGTTGCTTGGCGGGTTGGCAACTGCTGTTTATTTATACAGATGTTCCAGGAAGATGCTGCTGACCATCTTGTAGTTTTAATTTTATTTCTGTCGACTGTTACGACCCATAGGATGGAGAAGGAGTGGGTCCCCCCCCCCCCCCCTTAGAAGAAAGCAAAAGCTTCTGCTTCTCTTTAAAAATGATTTCGAGGGCATTATGTGAAGTCGTTCCATGTGCAGTGGAGGCAGTTCCTTATTTATACCTTCGACTCAAAAATTTGTTTGTAATTGTGAGACGTTGATCTAACATTTAAGTCATGAAAGTTCCCTTTTTTTTACTAAATTATAAGTATTTATAAAGCAATTGTTAAACCAATATTTTTCGACAGGTGCGGCTGAAAGACAAGCTGTAAACACTACAATCCAGGGCTCCGCAGCGGACATTGCCAAAGCAGCAATGTGTGCCATAGATAACGAAACCAATCACTATGATAACAAACCCCGCCTTATTTTACAAATGCATGACGAACTAATCTATGAAGTGTCGGAAAGTAATTTAAAAAAATTAGCTATGCTCTTAAAGCGAGTAATGGAGGATACAGTGTGTTTGAAGGTCCCACTGCCCGTAAAAATGAAATCAGGGTACACGTGGGGCACTCTTAAGGAAATGAGTACTTTGTAAACCATTCCTTAGGTATGATTTACGTTTTAAACTCATATTTTTGTTACATGCTTTTATTTGTGAGGCATATGTACTTCAAAATGTTGCAAGAGCTATAGTACTTGTCAAAACAAATCCAAAGAGTCCAAACAGTGACACAGGAATTCCTAAGGCCAACTTAAAACTCCATCATCAGAACAGCTACGTGGTAACATGTTATTGCATTGTCATCGAAGCTACATTTATGCTAAATTTAAGCTCAAATCGAACATCGGGAAGTAGGTCAAAATTGACTTACAAGATTTGAACTTCACGTACATACAAACATACATGTGTAGTTAAATAAAAGCTTGCAAAAGGCATGTTCTTAGACGTGCTACAATATTAACTCAGATTGGCAAACACAAATACTAAAAGTGAGACTACTCACGACCATCAAATAATATAAATAAAAAAAATCCAAATATGGCTTCGCTTGCTACAGTCGCTCATATAAGATTTTGTCGCCAACTTAGTGTTATGCATTAACTTTTAAAATTTCACGTAATAAAATTAGAATTCATTATTACAGCTGTGATATTTAAAATAATGTCAATTACTGATATAATTTAATTTTGTCAATGTATTTTTAAATAAAGTATTAAAGTAACATCGTGTATTAATTAATAAAATTAATTTTTACGGAAAATTTCGTAGAATTTATTTTAATAAAAGATATCGCGTAAATATAAGAATAGCACCGACAGAGAAGAACAGCACTTACTTGTTTCCTACCGCGGTGTCATAAGAGACGACTAAGGCATCTTACGAATAGACTTTATTCGTACAGAATAACACCATAGCATACAATGCTGTCACTGACACTATACAGCTCGTGAGAAGGCAATGGTAGTAAGAATTTTTTAACTCGTACCAAAATGTCGGCGACGTGGTTCGCCATCCTTCACGTCTCGTTTCCCGCGGGGGCAAGGGGTGGGCTGCGTTCGTGGCTTCTGGCTACGGAGAAGAGCGTGACTGTATGTACTTGTATTATTTAATATAACTACATTTTTAACATTTGTCCGTTTTAAAAATGTGTTATACTCGTATTAATACAGCGAGTGAGTGGTTGCGAAGGAGTAGAATTCATAACTCCGTGTTGTACCATGAGTGTTGTAAAAGTCACCACCATCTCAAATATGAGCATCATACTTTCATAAGATCACGACTGTATCCCATAAGGGGTAGTCAGAGACTGGGCACTCACTGTAAAAACAGATGATTGCCACAATCTACGTTTCACCAAAACAATATAATGCACTTGATGTGATAGGTGGTGAGCCCATCGCCACCATGCGCTGTTGGGTGCACAGTGCAGTTTAATTCCCTTACTCGCCTTTTACGAGATCCATTGGATGAGATGGAGTGGTAGTATTCTTTTAACGAGCCGCCACCACACGGCCATCGCCTATCTTTAATAACTAAAACCGATGACAGCAGCGTCCGCGATTATCAAGCGTGGCGATTACGACACACACACGACAACAAATTTAATGTTTACTTGGGGGAGGGCTGTTGTTTTTGAACTGATGATTTTATAGACTACTAGCAGAAATACCCGGCATTGCCTGGCGTTATAATTTATTTCTTTAGTCGTTAAAAATTTCTTCATAAAGAAAAAAATAGTCGCATTTATGGAAGATATCCACATAACATGATATGCATAACATCCCCGCACGACCACTCTGTGGAACTTGCTGCCACCAGAGGTTTTTTCGGACCGATATGACTTAGGGACCTTCAAGAAAAGAGCCTAATCCTTTCTCATAGGCCGGCAACGCACCCGCAACTCTCCTGGTGTTGCGGATGTTCATGGGCGGCGGCGATCACTTAACATCAGGTCAGCCGCTTGCTCGTTTGCCCCTTCTTCTATAAAAAAAAAACATTCCCGTTGGCTCGTTAGCTGGACAGCAGCATTACTGACGAGCGGAGTTATCCGCTTCTCCCACTTATGATCGTACTTCCTTCCACCTTGAACTTCCTTCTAAGCGAATGGAATACGAACAGTGGTGGTCCCAGGTGGTCCTCCGCAACAGCTCAATTCCTACCTAGTGGCATTATCAACCATAGAGTTTGCATCCTCCTGGGAGGACTTAGTGCCTAGTGGCATTCTCTACCAGTCCACCATAGAGTATAGTAATACAATAGGAACAGTCAACCCTTCGTATGGTGAAAAGTATACGGCAGGGGCTAATCAAAAAGTAAAAAAAATAAATCAGGAGGATTCATAAATTAGTATTTATGTGTCATATATACAATTTCTATATAAACTAAATAAATTGTACATATACAAACACGTATATAATTTAATATGAACTAAATAATTATAATAGTGCATTCATAAATATGTAGGTATAAAAATAAATAAATGTATACAACGTTATTCATAATTGGTATAACATCCCGGCATCTAGCCATGCTACTTTGATCTGATAAACACAACGGTGAAGCTTTAATGTCAAAATTGAATACTAAAAACGTCCATACAAGACTTTAAAATTATTTTGCCCCGAACCAGACAAATTCAAAATACGTTTTCTTCTCCATTTAATTTATGTTATACCCTACTACGGCGTCATACTAACATATTTCCTTAAGCTTCATGTTATCCTAGTACGTGCGAGTTCTTTCGATGGCAGCTGAATGGAAAAACGCCCAATTAAATTTATGAGTTCATTGCCTCGATCAGCTGCATAACAGGGTAGTCACCTATGAGCTTAAAGCAAATTCTTTAAGTCGACATATCTCCTACAGGTTTCACACTACGAGGCTTATTATATTTTTGGGGCGACTTTATTGGTGAGGATTTTTAATGAAAATTAGCAATCAGTCTGAACGCCGGGATTATAAATGAGACATGTATATACTCTATAACGAACGGCTCATACTCAAAACTCCTGATATAATTGTGCGGAATAATTGCTCAAACTCATTGAAAATTTTAATGAAGTATTTGTCCTGTTTAAATGAGACTTATTTCACGCATCAGAAAACGAAAGTATGGTCACGTATAGTCCATAAGATTCATATCAGGCAAATATATATATAGTTGAACAGGCCATAGGAAAGGTGATACTACCTTCGGCAAACGTTCGGGTCGTCACATGTGTCGACTGTCCCGCTGCATTATCGTATAAGAAACAGTTACCAATTGTCTTCATCATCATCATCATTTCAGCCCACAACTAGTCCACTGATGAACATAGGCCTCGTTAAAGAAGGAAAAGGAAAGACTAACTAGCGACGTAACGCCTCTCGCGTCCAATGTGTTGTTTAACATGAACCCTGCATATTATTTTCAATTAATAAGTGTTTAAACAAATATTTCATCATCATCATCATCATTTCAGCCTATCGCTAGTGACACAGGATTTTTTAAATCAACTCTAACAGTTACTATAAAAAGTTTTTTTTTAAATTAAACTGGAGATTTACATTAACTTCATAAACATTACTGAGCTGCTAAGGGCGTTTTCTGATAGACTTATCTGTCTACTGTTAGGTAGGTGTGCAGAGTTTCACGTCCAGAAATTCACTTGGTGCATCAACCGCCTATGCTAAAAATAATATCCTAAAAATTTGAACGTAAAGATACCCCTCGCTTCGATAGGATCCGGTTATCGACTGACGGATGTGCCCCTTTCCAGCTGTTTGTAAAGACTTGGTTTCGACACGTAAAAACTTTCTCGATGGGACCGGCGAAGTAAAGCCCATCATAACGTCATACTTTGCCGTAAGAAGAAACTTTTAATTAATATTAGACAAAAGGTAAAAATTTCAATTATATGGGAACCATCGCTGTAAAGGACTGAATCCATGTAAATTCAGAATCTTCACCGAGGGCTCCAAAAATATAAAGACGTTTTGAAAGACTCAAATATGCAACAAGGGATACAAGGTCAACTGTCGAGATTTGTTTTATGTTTGGAATTGTTGCTGATAAAGAATCCGAGTACTTTTCGACTACGCGGTTATATTATAAACTTAGGGCTCGAATTAAACGTTATCAAGATTTAAATGTTATTTTGTCAATAGTTCACAGGGGATTTGCCAAGAGGTAACAGAATGGCGAATTAGCTCGTCCGATGAGTTGAGGGATTAAAAACTATAGTTCAACTTCACTTTGAATACGTTCACTCGTTAGTATATAACATAAGAAATAATATGTACAAGTGTATATTTTGTAGAACCATGCGGAGTGCGAGCTATAGAGGCTCTATCCGTATTATATTTCAGTCCTGCTTATGTTTCAGTTACAGTCACAGGGTTCAGAAGAGGTGAACATTTCACGAGAAAAATTATTTTATAAAAATACTTGAGGCACTATAATATCTCTTGCGCAACACGCATAATATGCATAGACGTGGAGTTGCGGAAACCAGCCCAAAGCATTCTACAATCTCCTGCGTAGTTGATAGCTCCCGACAATATTCGTAAGTTGTCGCTGAGGTCGAAATCGACCTGGAGGACATCATCATCATCATCAACGTTGGTACAAACCTTTCCCATTCTTTCTACTCGACTATGCAGATGTTAGTTTTCTTGATTAAGAG
Source organism: Luehdorfia chinensis (assembly GCA_019845155.1). Taxonomy (NCBI): domain Eukaryota; kingdom Metazoa; phylum Arthropoda; class Insecta; order Lepidoptera; family Papilionidae; genus Luehdorfia; species Luehdorfia chinensis. The sequence goes on along the minus strand of JAHVAK010000006.1, from coordinate 1,560,098 downwards.
CAGCTTTTCGATAAAATAGAGCGTCTTCAAAATTTTTGACTTTGAATTTTCGTGCTGAGTTAAAATGGCTTTTAATGTGTTGCCGACGTGATTTGCATGTGCTTAGTATGCTGTATAATATAATTCATAATCTTTCGTATCCTTTTTATCTTCGTTCGTAAAGGTAAGTCGTATCGTTCAACAACTTAGCTCCTGTTGAAGATTCCTCAACATAATCCAAAAAGTTATGGTAGTGCGTTCAGCTAAATTTTGGAATTCACTTCCACATGAAAGGCGTGCAAGTCAGTCAATAGGATTAAAAAAGTGTTTTAATCACTTGCTCACTATGTAGCGTTATATTTGTTGAATATTTTATTATTCATATAAAATATGTTTTCATTTGTATAGTTGTTTAGCAAGTTTGTATATATTTTATATGTAAGTGTCATTAGTATATGTATGTGCCTATAAAAGTTTATATATTCATTTGTTTGTTCTACGTACACATTTACCCGGACATATCAGCTTTCCTCTTCACTCTAAGGTTTGCTGGAAGAAAACTGTTCAAGAGTTAAGCTAGCCTTTGTATATAAATTACTTATCATAGCATTTAATGTCAATAACGTGGTGTACATAAAGAATAATTAAATTAATGCGTACTTAGTTTTGGAACTGCTATTTAGTGGAGGCCTTATTCTAAATTACTGGTGGTAGGATTTCTTATGCTGGAATCCGTTTAAGTAGGTACCACCGCAATGCCGGTTCTGTGGTGTGCCTATCACCTGTGTTTCGGCGTGAAGGGCACTAAAGCTAGTGTTGTTACAGTGTATATCAGATCTATGAAACGATGTGGTGGCGGTTTAAGAGAATCCACCACCCCAGCTCATCCCTGGGGTGTCGTAAGAGTTGAATTGGGAAAATAAAAAGCTGAAGCAGCATCTGAATAAATAACGTTTATGCTTCCTCACCATGAAACGATGTTTCATGGTAAGGAAGTATAATGCTACACTTCCACGGAACTTGCCAACGCAATATTCCGGCTGGCATCTTCTTAGTTTACGCGTGACACCTACTATCAGGTGAACGACTTCCTCTCATCTAATTCTACAAAAATAAATGAGTTATAATTTCTAAATAATATAAAACGTGATACATCGACGTACGTCTCTACTAAATTATTAACATTCACATATGTTATCTTGTATAAAAAATGTTTTAAAAACATTCAATGTAATTTAAATTATTACATCGTTCTGCCGTATTTTGCTGATGTACGAATCAAAAATAATAGACAGCGATTATAATAAGTGAGGTCGACACTATAACATTATATTGATTCGTTTCGTCAGTACTACCGTGAGCTATAAACAACTCACTAGCAAACTATAAACTAAACTTGCATAAGACCCGTAATGGACTATGCTTGCGTCGCTTTCGCTCACGCGACGGGCAATCAATTAAAGAAGTTACAGAGCGTTCAAAATCGATTCTTGCGAACTGCCACCGGAGCCGGTTGGTATCAACGCAATGTAGATCTCCACAGCGACTGTGAAATGCCTTTAATCTCTGAACACTTCAGAGAATTATCACGGCGGTTTTTCGAAAAAGCCGCGGTTCATTCAAACCCGCTGGTGGTTAAAGCAGCAAATTACCGACCAAACAGAAACGCGACCGAACGCAAACGTCGCCCGCGAAACGTGCTAGACGACACGGACGTCTCAGCTCTTCCTGACCACGATACTGTCAGTCACGATCCAGGCCACACTGTGCACACAGTCAATAGCTTTAATATAACACGCACCACGACGCGCGACCGCCGTAGAGAGCGGCGCGCAATAGTCAATAATCACATCGCGTACACAAGATTCACCCGTGTTCCAGGGCGGTTCTCACCGCCCAGAGTTACCGACACACAAGTCGACAGTCCGAATGGACGCGCGCAGCCTCCTTCGGACGGTCAGTAGACGACTTAAAATGTTTAAGATTTCCGAAACCGCGAAAGCACGCAGCGAACGCGACACAGTCCGAACTTCGAGGGTGTTGTAGGAGTTTTTATTTATTTATTTATATATGTTTGGGTCAAACCAAACCTGGCACACGGGCCCCTGGCCCGCGAGCACAGTATCCGATGAAGCTGTAAAAGCCGAGAAGGCTAACAGCAATTACATCACCGAAAATATATATAGCAAACTATATTTCAATTATTTAATTTGGTTTTGGCCGATAGGTGTCCGGCAGAGTAGAATAGTACCTACCTCTCCGAGGCGTCGTAATAGGCGACTAAGGTACGCACAGCCTTTATTCGTCATGCAGATTAGACACCATAATATGCATCGCTGTCACTGTACTGCTCGTGGGAACGCAATGAATGGGGAGTAAGATTTTTTTGATATGTACCAAAATGGCGACGTGGTTCGCCACCCGTCACGTCTCGTTTCCCGCGGGGGCAAAAATGGGTTATATGTGTAGGTACTAACCTAACCCTTATATGGGAAAAAGGCGTGACTGTAAACTATATGTTTTCTTCATAATATTTTAAACTTAATACAACTTTGTCTCCTTGTTACTTTCTATGAAATACTCGTAATTACGTGTATGAAGATTTCTTGATTTTACCTTAATTTGTATAACATTTTATAACATTATCACAAACTACTGCAATTGCTACAGCTGTAAGAAACCGCAGAAAAATAATAAAAAGTTTTTTTATGTTTCCATAACAGATAAAATTTCCGTTTCTACTATATTCGTTTCTTCTCACATTGAAAAGTAGGATGATGGTATGGTTTATTGTATTGCAGAAAACAAAATCATACACATGCAAATAATAACTATATTTTAAATTATTCTGATTTATTTTATATTTAATACGAATATTCCCATAACACGTATGGGAATATTCGTATTTGATATTGAGAAACTGTTGCGGATGGTTTCATTATTGAATTTGGAAAAATAATCTACATCGATTAAATCGAAAAAACTCATGCCGTGAAATTTTAATTTCCCATTTTATTTCAAGGTAAAATATCTAAGTATCAACGATATAATAGAGATTTCTGTCTTATGATTTCAGAACTTTTTTTATTATGGATAATGCATGCTTGTAATGCTCAGCAAAATATCATTTTTATTTTTACAAAGCTATTTGCCGAACTCTAGTAAAAATAAACATTACATTAGATCACGACTGTAACCCATAAGGGGTAGTCAGAGACTGGGCACTCACTGCAAAAACAGATGACAGCCACAATCCACGTTTCACCAAAACAATATAATGCACTTGGTGATAGGTGGTGAGCCCATCGCCACCACGCGCTGTTGGGTGCACAGTGCAGCTTAACTCCTTACTCGCCATTTACGAGATCCATTGGATGAGATGGAGTGGTAGGATTCTTTTAACGAGCCGCCACCACACGGTAAAAATAAACAAAAGTCATAATTATAGTATTATAAAATATTAAACACATGTTTAAAGTAAATTAAAAATATATACTTTGCAACTGTATTCACATAAAACATGAAAAGTTAGTTGCTTATACATTAATACTCTTACTGCGGGGTGGAAATTTGGGACAGTCGCTGTTCGCTATAAAGTTAGGTAAGTAAATAAACCAGTTATATAATAATTTTACTCAAAATAACTACCGAACTTGTTTGTATAGTTGTCCAAATGTTTGTTTGTATTCAAATAAAACGTCCGTTATTTTTATAAAACATATAAAGCGTATTTTATACTTTAGTATCCTCTTCGGAGGTTTTTAGCGGGAATGTCTTTCTTATTGAGTTGAAATGTTTCAAATACAGCAAAATTCACTTTGAATCTAATCTTAGCGCCATCTCCGTGCAGTTCACGAGGGTTTTCCCGATTTTCAGCGGTTGCAGGCGACGTCAGAGGGCGCGGGGTGCGCCCCGCAGCCCTGCGCACAATCGATATCAGCGCCGCGCGCCGTTGGAGGAGCCTCGCTTGTCACCCTGTCAAGACAACCGAGCGCCCACCGACGCAACACACGCCGCGATTTCAACACAACCTGACAAAACTGAGTGTCGTATTCAAATGCAACGTATCATAAAATGTGCTTGCTGATAAAGCAAATCAATTTCTCCAAGTTCGTCATCACGCGCTCCAGCTGTCACGCGCTCGTCTTCACAGTTCTTACGATGTCTCAAGTTGTACAGGTGTAAAGTCGACGTAAAAATGCATCTACACTTCGAACGGAATGTGAACGCAAAATGCGATTGTACAATACTGTCGCTGTCTTGGATGGGGAAGGTGCCTGACGAGCTGCCCGAGGTTGGTGTCTAAATTTAACATGTTACTACGATGAAGTAGACGTAACCGTCGCAAGCTATTTCGCTTACGGCTATAAATGTGCCGCGAATTGTATAACACTTATCTTTTTTTAATAATATTAAATATTTAGTAAGATACCAACTTTTAATTATGAATTTTACTTTGTTCGTGTAAAATGATGTTCTATAATTCGTAACTTATTATTTGAATCACTTCTTAATTTCACATTTCAATTATCCAAACCGTTGTTGGTTTCCTCTTTAAGAATTAAATATTTAATTTAAAAAAAATTGTACTATAAAGAAATATTTTAATACCATGACATTTCGCATCGTCCATATACAAGGCGACGCGGAAGATTGTTATGTATCCAACTGAAATTTTAGTTTGCCAAGTTCAAAATGAAGATGATAACTCTAATACTTAGTTTTATTCTTGAAGTGACAGCTAATATAAAACACTTTTCTTTGATTTTCTTAATTGCATCAGTTAACTTCTTAAACAAGTGTTGTATGAATTATGTTTATACTAAATATATTGCTATTTAGTTGAACGTATTTTTGTAATCATTAAAATTAAATGTAATTTAATGGTTTTTACGAATTTATTGACAGAACGGCAAATAGATTAGCGGTGATCGGTGGTCCAGTGGGCACTCAACCTGCGTGCATTGTTATATTATATTAAAAATCCATTATCTCCGATTTACCCAGAAACATTTGGAGGCGTTGTAGTAATTTAGTTCGAAAGAATTTGAGGACGAAACGCGCGATAATCTTTGAATACGGGTCCTGGGAGTTGCGGGCTCCCATTCAATTAACTTTTCTCCACCTTTACAACGTTAGACCCATTTGCTGACATTTGTATTCAATGTTTTAGATCAGAACCAATGTTTTAGATAGATTTGAAGTCAGGACAAAGAGATTAATTTGAAACGCAGATTCAGTACTTCGCATTTGAATCAATTCGTTCACGAGGTCCTAAATGCGTATGTATGTACCATTGGTCTATTACACTGTAAATATTTTAAGTTTGTTTAAACGCTATGTACCTACGATGTAATAAACCAAATATAAAAATTATCAGTTTTTATCAAGAATATATAAGAATAAGTGAGAATCCGCTCACGGATTTATTATTCACTTCATGGATTCTTATTTATTAATAAAAATCCATGTTAAGAACACGATTCAACAGCCTTTAAATGCATTTACTATTTATTCCCGGGTACCGAAGTTTTCTGTGGCGGAAGGTTGTCGAAAATCACGAAAAGGTGGTAATAAATTGTAAGTGGTCGATAAAGGTATTAGCTGTTATCGATGTATCAGATCTCAGTAAGCTATGGTGAATTCCACCAGCAGAGATCTTCCAAATATACTATCATCTTCATGTGGGTAAACTTCTTGCTTGGACATTATGTTGGCGTCACACATGGGTTTAGCCATATCGTTGTTCGTTTCCAATTATTGGGTCCAAAAATCCATTCATTTTTGTGTCGATTTATAAACGAAATGCAAGTTTCAGCCCATGTTTCTTTTCTGCGAACTTAATACGTGGGTAACCGTTTGATTTTACCGATTTGGCGCAAATGCATTTTTTTCATTGGATAAGGTGACGAAACGAGCAAAACGTTCACCTGATAGGAAGTGCAATGGGCAGACCCATAACAAATACTGTGTCACCCTGAAAATTTCTGTGTGACACCACAATGCGCCCGTCACCCTGAGACATCGGTTCTTAAGTCTCATATGCCCAGTGATTACTCTAGCTCTCAATGCCCTTCAAACCAAAACACAGTAATGTTTACACACTACTGCTTCACGGCTTAATAACTAGCCCTGGGGCGGTACCTACTTAGATGGATTTCTGCATAGGAATCCTACCACCAGTAAATCAAACACAAATTATAGGTCTGCTAACGTCAAACTGTTAATTGCATACGGCCTCCACTATCACTCGCAATTCCACGTTCTTGACCTGAGTGACTGGTCTTACCCGCGGCTTACGCCGATCGAAATCTCCACTAAGTAACTGATCAGAAAATTCTTTATTTGCAGGCTCTTCAAACGCAGCAAATATGTTACGCGCTATTTATGGACATTTGTCCCACATCAGAACTCTTATAAAAAACATAACGTGTTTTCGATGCTCAACCGAAAGCAAAATAGTTGAATGTTATTATAATTTTCAGTGTCAAGTAACATATCCAAGTATATAATCTTCAAGCAGCAAGATACAAAATTTTGAGCGACAGTAAATTGATAGTTGACTTTTACTGAACATTTGCTGGACTGGTGGAGACAATACGAAAAGCACAATTTTGGTCTTGAATTGAATTTTCCAATCACTGTACACTTTCAGGACTCCAAATATACAAAGAAATTACAAAATTAAATAAAAACACTACTGCCACTCTTCGAGTTGGCGCCAAGTCTTTCATACAATTGTAAAATATTTATACAGAATACGTGGGTTTTAATTTAAAAAAAATGTTGAACTTTCACCAGCCAGTAATATTTTCAGCCAAAAGTGGCCAAAGTGGTCCATTAAAACGGCATATTCATATATATATTTTTAGAACGTATTATTGTCTTAACAAAAATATTTTTTTTACAACAAAAGAATATCATAATAGTAACAATTTTTTTAAGTACTAACCGCCAACGGCAATTTAAAACAAAATACATATTTCTCCAACCAACTGAAATGTTCATTCAACAATTAACGAATAGTTTTCATTCTATTCCCTTATTATTTACGGCTAAATGAATACGTTCAACCATATCTCTATTTTTTAAATGTTCGAAAAATCTCTGTTACTTTTTCGTACATTATAATAAACCTTTCCAATGTCATGTACATTGCGTATATTTCCTATGTGCGTATAACTCACACATGATTTCATTTCGGGATAAGTTGACATTGCACAACTGGGCAATGATTTTGCTTCGCAATTTCCTTTTTATGGTTTTAGTGCCATCCGTTTTCAAGTTCTTCAAGGTTCTTCAAGGACCACAATGGTTGCAATTTCCGGGTGATTTCTTTTAAATGTGAAACTACATATTTTGAAAGAAACTTCAATAGACAGGGTGTCATCTATTGGAAGCCCCGAGAAGAGAAGTCGACCTTCACATCATCTACGAGAAGAGATCGGGAGGTGGATTCTCTTTTATACCACAATGTATATATTAACAGCAAATAATAACCATTTCAAAAAAGTCGTCCTATAAGTTGTCGGGTTCGATGTAAATTTACTTAAAATTTCCCACGCGAAATTGACTGAACGTACTTAGAGTACCCACGACCTTCGCTGCTAAAAGGTTAGATGATATAATACATATAATGAATTATAAGTCAACACATTCGACAACGCTGCTATATATTTTTTAAAGTTCCTGTTTTTAAAATAAACAATTCCATTAATTTCGAACTCAAAAGATAATGTGAGGTCGATCGTGTTTTGATACGAAGTCCTTTCTCTTCCATCTTATAAAAAAACTATAACAAATTTATACCAATGGATTCAAATACACGCGCTTGTTACTGTTTTGTAATCCCACATCGATCCCGCGTTACACCATTTCTCAATCAAGCATTATAACATACAGCAAGGCATATTAAAAATTAAGGCTCGACAGAAATTTATTTTTGGCTAATTTTCTTTTTGAGGTCATCGTACATAAATCGCCCAACCAAAAACCGACTTAAGTGTCGAAAAGGCACGACTAGTCGACTAGGTCTTGCACTAATTCCTCTTGCCAACCCTACTTATAGCACAGACACATCCAGAGGTAGTTCTATGTTTATGGCTACTAAGGTGCTGGAATGACATTCCTCCACCTATACGAAAATTTGTTCCAGAATAAAGTTTAAATCCGCATATAAAAGATATTTATTGTACCTACCCCTGAGTTTCCATATATTATTAAAAAGTACTCTGTGCCCGTGAGCTTCCAGTACTTAGTGCAGTACTACTTTCTCTGGCACGTGTAAGTCAGTATAGTCAAAAGTATTACTTTAAGCATTTTATGATGTTACTTAATAAAGTATATATATTTAAATACGGAACAATATTGAAATACAAAATGTTTTTCATTGACCGTATTTGAAACATTATTTCTTACTAAATTTATATCTTTAATTTATATTTATATTATAAACACCTTTTAAATTTTATGCAAGCATTGCGCTGAGCAAAACCCTTTTTTGTATTATTGTACGATTTAGTACGATCTACATCATACGTATAAATAAAAAAGAATGCCATTTGTGTTTTAAATAATTGTATTGGCGTAATTGGCAATATCTTAAGACAACCTGTCTATCTAAAATTTGCATTAATAATTAGCAACTGTGGAACTAATTTATGTAATGTTTAATTTTTTAAGGTATTAAATGGTGACGTCAGTAAGTAGTTCGCTTCGTGTATGGCTTACTCACAACAGTTGTGCCCCAGAAATTTCGTCATCTTGAGACACCAGTTAAGGCCAATAATTTCCCTTGCTATAGCCATGGAAACTAAAGCATGTGGCACTATATTACTTTTCGTTTTCCCTGGCTACGCTGCTGCTAGGCGGCAGAAAATAGGCACTGTGGTGGTATCTAGACGGACTCCTGTATTTTAAAATTGAAATCCTATCACCAGTTGATACTAGTCATAGTAATATCTCAAAACCTTCTGAAGTTTTCCTCCTTTCCTCCTTTCCTCACTTTACCGTGCATGTAGCATACACGAAATATGTAAGTTTGTTAGACGATACCCAAATTTTTATTCTTCTGTGAAAGATTTACCTCGGCGTTATGATTCGCGCCGAAAACATGACTTAGTCCAGTCATCGTCTAAATTAAAATTGCATAGTTCTGGCCCTTATTCCATGTCTATAAAAATATATAATAAATTACCGATTAACATAAAAAACGAAAAAAACTTCAAAATATTTCAGAAAAAATTAAGAGCGTATATAATAATAGAAAAAAGTTATTATAATATATGAAGAATATTTTGAAAAATTGACTCAGATAGATGTCTGCCTCTCACATACATTCATTGCAACGCCCGACAGGGTACATGAATTTTATAATTTTATAATTTAATTTCATGTAAAGCAATCTAAATAAAACTAAATAAATAAAAGTACATACTTCGTACCTAAATGCTAAAGTTCACGCGTGCATAGTTGCAGACTGAGCTCGTAATAAATAAATTATTTTACTGCCGTGCGGTTGCAATTTCTTTGAAAAATTATGAAAAATAAGTTAAATATTTTAATCTATATTTTAATACTTTATACTGATAAAAGAAATACTACTCTTATGAAAGTGTCCTAACTATTATGATAATAAAACCATAATGCGTAAAAAAAATTGTAATGGTAGGTGTCTGGCTGCGTACAATATATCGTACCTGCCTGTTTCATACAGCGGTGTCGTAAGAGGCGAGTAAGGTATTGTAGACAGTCTTTATTCGTGCAAAACAACACCATTATATTCGATGCTGTCACTATATTGCTCGTTGATCGATTTTTTGATTCGTACCAAAATCGCAGCGACGTGTTTTGCTATCCGTGTTTTTTCACGGGGGCGAAAATTGGGCTACGTGGGCGGCTTCTGCCTACCCCTTATATGGGAAAAAGGCGTGACTATAAGTATGTACTACGCCTTTAATCTTTAATGAGGATATGTAACTGTGTTCTTTTATCTCATAAAAAACAAAGTTTTTTAATTAGTAAACAATTGACTGACTGATTTCTATCTACATTACAAAAGGAGGAACTTTTTCGTAATATAAAATAATATTTTTGATAACATTGTAATTTGATACGATAAAAAAGAACACAAACCTTTCCGTCTCCTTCGTCTACAGGTACATATTCATGTATCATAACAATTATTGTCTTTCAAGTCTGATGGTTTGATCGATAGGTCTGCGTCCGGTTGGTAAAAATCATACGCGTGTTGTTTTCCACCTGCACAAACTCATGTAATTACTCGTACCTACTAGTATTTAGTAGGTAATAACTTAACCTCTAAATTTAAACTTACTTTACCTTTTTATTTATTACGTTTAACAAATGAGAATTAGTATTTTTAAATACATTGCATGTTATTCAAGAATTTAAACAAATTAAGTTACGAGAGTATGTACCGTAGTCATTTTAAAGTACTTACGTAGTTTATTCAAACGACAGCCTGGCTACAGCAATGACGCTCAATAATAAAATTAAAAATTACATATACAAAATAATTTAATAAAATGTCGTGGTAGCACTGGTCGCGATAGCCTTAAATTGTATAATAAATTAATGAATTATGAATAATTTCTAATTATGATTTAGTTAATAGAATCAGGCGTTACTTTGCGAAAATCCATTATAGTAGAGGAGAGAAAGTTAATTTGCTAAGATCTGCATGCAAAATGTAAAATGGTGTGTATTACCTTGTTTTGAAGGGCACCGCCCGCCCTCCCTCAACAGCGTGCACAAGAAAACCAATACCGCCAACGGGAGCCGCCACCAGATACCTGCATAAAATGCGGATTTTAGCAAATTAACTTTCTCTCTTCTACTAATTATGATTTACCACTAACGCGGTGGCGGCTAAAAGAATATCGTAACGTAAACCTGTACCAATAAATATATTTCGGGGACATGTGAAGTCGGTCAAACAGCATAGGGGAATCGATATGAATCTTAACGGCTCCAAAAGTGAAAGGCGGTGTCCAGCAGTAGAACATTTAGGCTGGTTCCATTACTTTTTAAATTGTTAATTCTATCAGAAATTTACTTCAGATTCTGTGCCCACAAAAGGGAAGTTTTGGGAAAAAGCTGCTTGCGTCATTCGTTGGTCGCACTAATCATTATTCGAAGAGAGTTATGCATAATTAAGTAACACCAGCTTGCTATATTGTACTGTGCAATATATTATAGAATATACTCGTACGAGTATATTCATAACGACAGCGGCCTTAGCACTCTTCCCCAATAAAGAACGACCGACTATTTGATATCTGTCTGGTGTTAGGTAAGTTAAGTGGAAGCAGTGGCCTAGTGATCAGAGTAAATGACTACTACGCCGCGGGTACTGGGCTTCCAATCCCAGTCGATTCCAACATAAATAATAGAGTTTCTGGTTTGGTTGTATTTTGATTGTCCGCGTGTCTCTCTGACACTGTAACCTAGCCTACGACCAATCTAATCGCATGAGCGTTACTTTGGGCGCGGGTAGGTTATAACGAGTGAGTACAATGTTTTTCTGTGTTGTTCGTAATTTCCGACAGTAATCGGTAGTAGTAGAAAATCGACCAAGAGGACATAGTAAGTTGATGGATCAATCGCCATAATCGCCAGTTCCAACCTCGAACCCCTGGAAAAGATCTCCAGATGCTTTTTAAAAAAAAGTTATATATATTGTATATTGTTAAAACAATGGACACTATTTTGAAAAACAATAAACTTAATTACTTTTGCCTTCGTATAAATGAATATATTGATCGAAGTCAAATCAAATTATATAGGAGTGAAGTCGTATAGTCTGTTAATTTTGCATTTAAGCAACACAAGAAGGGTTCCAAATGAGGATTATTTACTAATTGTCCGGTGATTAGCAGACGCAACAATGAACGGGAAGCTCGTATTTAATTACCACTTTCTCTTATATTATATAGATCTTTGTTTTACCTAAAATATCCCTCAATTACCTGGGTATATAGTGCATTTAATATTGTAATTTCTGAAATTATAAAAAAATATCGTTTATTCACATCCGGTACTTAACACTGAGATTCCTTATAAAACTCACGAAATTAATATTTTAGTATTTTCTTTTCGTTTTTATAAAAGACGATGTCTCTCACTAGGACTTCTTTAACAACGGGGTTGCGTTTTTCACATGCATACCACAAGCAGGCTCGAAAACTAAAAAAAATATGTTTTTGCGCAAATATTGGCTCCGGGTGGGATTTGAATCCATGACCCGCGGCGTAGAAGTCAGGCATTCTGACCACGCGGTCAATAATTCATTAAATTAAATATTGTAGATACAAGATAAATTATTCGGTAAGAGGTAGCCTTCAAATTCATTGAATGGATTATTGTGAACCCTTACGAGAAAATTTTGGCAAATACAATATGTATCCAAAAATTCAAAAGCAATTAGAAAAAAATAATAATCAGCGTATGTTTGTTTATTAAATTGTTTATTTTATGTAATAATAATACAAAACCACTTTAGTTTTAAAATGCAGCTTAAATATTAAAAAAAATATAATTAAAGTTATGCTTTAGTAATACAATTAGTCGTGGCTATTTTTAACAAAACTAAAGATTCCATAGAACTGTCTATTGTAATGTTTGTTTATTAAATTGTTTATTTTGAAAGTCTTTAAGTCTTGCGCAGGTTTAGTTATCGCCCTAAACTTTGTAGTTGTGCTGGCAGCTAATCCGAGCAGAAGATCTGAGAAACGGCAGGTTTATTTCTGGATTGCAAAAGTCAAGTACCGTTTCACAATTCTTAGTCACTAGTAAGACGTCATTCCCATATTTTCCTCCACAACCAGGAAATCATTACCGTGGTACTATACTAAACTAATCTTTTGTTAACATATTTCCTGGTATGCACATTTGAGTGAAATAAGTCATTATAATCACTTAGACGGTTTCGGTTGTCTCCAACCACGCGAATACTACCGGTATTAAACCTATTCGCCATTTTATATAGGTACCACAGACGTGTTATTCAGCCGCCAACCAGTGATGTGCAAACAAAATGTGTTTCGGTTTGAAGGGCACTATAGTTAGTGTAATTACATATAATAATTACATATGGTATATGGGGTTTAAGAACCGGTGTCTCATTATGAAAGAGCGTAGTGCGGCGCTACACAGAACGTTCCTATGCAAAATCTGGACAAAACCGCTACTGATAGGGGTAGGCGTGGCACTTACCATCATGTGAATGACTTGCTTTTCTCGTAACTTAATTCGAATAGAGAAATATCACTTCTGACCTTTTAAAATTTTAAAATTTTAAAATAAAAATGTTTCTGGTATTCTAAAATTTTCTGTTAGCATATTCGAAAACTAATCAAATTGCAAACAAAAACCGGTCAACGCGCAGTGTAGAGTTCCGTAGTTGCCCGTCACAATATGCGGACTAAGAAGGAGGCTTTTTGTTTGATACTCTGAACATACTAATAAAATTGAGTTCACTATATAACGGCTAATAACAGTCTAAAAGCGAGCCCACATAGGACGATGGTAACTGAAAAAAGAGTTATAAAATCCAAGTTCTCAAGGGAAATTAAGAAAAATATTATCTATTTGAGTACCACTGTATGTAGAAGCAAGCGGTTGTAATTAAAGATTGATAATAACCAGCGTCACGTATTATTTTAAATAGTGCAGTATTGTCGTTACTGAGGAAGTCTTCGTTAAAATCTCCAATGACTAAAAAACCTGGGACACTTGTTGGAGATTGCATTGATCTGAATGGTCATGAACTATACTTACTAGGTTTTACACAACTACAATCTAAATAATTTCATTAATTTTACGATCAGCATTTTTAAGTTGCACATACTCGTACTGTAAGCCTAAACTGATAGTTTCGTTTATTCTTAAAACACCAGCTAAGGGGTGGGACCTTTTTTTTGAATAAAAGTTACTTTGCAAATCCGCAGCAAATATAAGCTAATGTCTACACAGACGCCGCCGAGCTATACCTTGATAAGCCTGTTTTGGGGCGAACACTTCGTGTTCTCTCGTGGTGTATTTCTTAGTGGGGTATTGTAGTGTGGTGGAGGGTTACATGGTGGCGTCTGGTGCGTGTTCGTTTGCTTGTGCACGCTACGAGGGAGGGCGGGTGGTGCACTTCAAAACAAAATACACCTTTTATGTTGCATGGGGCAAGTAACTTACTTTTTCATTAAATGGATTCCGAAAGTACACTTATTTTTTTATAAATTTGCACTGTAAAGCTTAATATTTCGCAACCGGATCTATCAATCGAAAAATGGTTTCGCCACACCCGCAATATTATTGAAAGATCTATCAACAACTTCCCACACCATGAGATAGACAAGAAAAAAATCGTCCCCACTTTCAGTGTAAGTTTTTTATTGAGGTTTTATTTTACCACTTTATGGACGTGATTAATATATATACGAGTATTATACCCGTGCCAATTTAAGCCGCAGTCGGACGGACAGACGGAAATGGCTTGGTGCCTTGTTGACTACGGCACCCTAAAAAGCACCACAATATTTTAAAATTTCCTATGATACATAACAGGGGTGGAGTGGTAAACTCTCATTTGCTGCATTACCCTTATACAACGTGATGGTCCGTACCCAGCAACAGAACATTAATAGACACATAATTGAATTTGTCATTGTTACACATCTACGATGTGTTAAAAAACTTAAATTTGTAATTTACAGAAGATTATAATGTTTCATTAATATTCTTTGCAAACTGGTCGATTTCAATCCTGTGCACTTCTCTTGCCTTAGTTTGATAATTACTAGGTTAATTGTTTATTTTGCTTGGCAGAGGACGAACAAATTGATTGATTGAAGTATTAGTTTGCTTCTAATTTCGTGGAAACAACAAATCTGATTATAAGGCGAATCGGAATAAACAGATTCCACTTATGCGTATTAAATTTCGAATTTATTTCACACAAATTGTCTAGCTTCGTAAAATTCCTAGTTCGCAGAATGTTTAACTCCGTAAATGCTTACCGATGCAGAATGTCTACTTTGCAAAATAACCATATCTCATGTGACTTATTCGCAGATTCCCAATTATTGTGTAACAATAATTCATAACAGGATCATTAAAAATTAGTTACGATAAATAGAAATTATTTCTATTGATAAAATGACCTTTTACAAATAAAATTAAAGTATAATTTCATTTGCTAAAATCAGTCATGTGCATACTGCTTGTGTGGTAAAATCGACTAGAAGAAATAATAAGAAAAGAATCAGCATCATTAATTTTTGCAACCTAGCATACTGCGGTAGTATAAAGTCTAGTCAAGTAGAGTGAAAGTTAAAAGTAAGTAATAGCCTATAAATGTCTCACTGCTGAGGACAGGCCTCCTTTCATTTCTGACAGGGTTTTAGAGCCTGGGAAAATCCGCCACGCTGCTCCAATGAGGGTTGGCGGACTACACATGTACTTCGAAATATTTTTTTATTTCTCAGACATGCAGGTTTCCTCACGATGTTTTCCTTCACCGCCGAGCACGTGGTAAATAAGCACTTAAAATTGCATTTAACAATTTTTGAGGTGCCGGCACTGGGAATCGAACCCAGGTCACTCGAGTACTATGAATTTTTTAAAGCGAGCGCCTAACCCCTGAGCTACCCCGGCTGAGCTACTCACGGAAAGAGTAGTAACTATAGCGAAATCATACTCATAGCAATGATAACGGACACATTTAAATAATTGTTGCTTCGCAAAAGCAATCATTATATTATTAAGTTGCACTTTGCAATGGCAGCGAAGGAGAATCGTAGAATGCAGCTTCGGCAGTGTGTGTAGGATCGAAGGTGTAAGGTTCTGGTATTGTGATTGTCAATCTGTCCTTCAATCGTGGTTTTTACGAATATTCTTCCCAACTTTGAAAAGGTGTATATCCAGCATTATATTGCTATGAGCTTATGATGCTAATGATTTGTACGTAACAAGTACAAAATACCTGAGAATTTCTTGCCGATTACTACTTTGAGAAGATCTTATCTTATGACCCGGCGTTAGATATTCTTATGGGCTTAAAAAAAACCGGAACTTGAATAATAGATTTGACATTAGTAAAGACATCACCTACTTAAATAATACTATTTTTTACGGATCTTATCGTGTATTATTATTATAATTATTATTTTTGGTCCGATGCGAATTCCTCCCGTGACCATGGGGGCTGTAAAGCGCTCGAAACGTCCTGTTATAAATAGTCCAAAATTAAACGCGATAAAATCCGTAAACAGCTTTATTTAAATGTGTAGTATTCGCGTAAATAAAAAAAAACTTTATATAATTAATTATTATATTTATATTATATACTAATTATTAAATAGGTATTACCACCGGCTTGGATCCAATAATTAATAAAATAAAATCAAAAACCAAGCATACCACTGCAAGACTTCAAGACACAGTAAGCTCTTTCTGCGTAGATCGCACTAAAAATAATAATTAAAAGCTGAAGGTACCCCGGGTTAACTATGACATCAGGACACCTGTCCCCTCAGTCCTTCCGTGACCATGGGTGCTGTAAAGCACTCGAAACGTCGGGTTAGATATAGTTCAAAATTAAACGCGATAAAAGCCGTAAAAATTTGTAGTATTTAAATTAATTATATACAAGAGTTGCACGTTTAAGAATACATTGGCTGTTTAATATCAGTGTTATATTCAGTAACGCTACCTGCTGCCAAGTTAACAATCTGTTACTGAGTAGCAATCACCATCATCAATTCAGCCTATTACTAATCTACTGCTGAACATAGGCCTCCCTCAAAGATTGCCACAAAACACGAACGTTTGTGGCTCTCATTTTGGGGGATCATTCTAACGACACCCACGGGACGAGATGGGGTGGTAGATTCTCTTAAGCCGCCACCACACGGTAGTTGAGTAGCAAATATCAATTTAAATATGTAGGTTATGTATTATATATTAAATTATTTTAAATTACAGTCGAAATCTATCTAGATAAACTTGGAAAGTAAGACATTAACTAGATACAAAATTTTATCCGAATCGCGGAACCGTTCCTTACAAACCAAATAGATACTTGAATTCTTACCTTATATACTTACCTAGTCTGCTCATTAGTTCTGTCAAATCCTTATTTAAATAAAATTTCGGATACTGGCCAGAAATGTTTGAAATGATTTTTAATAAGAAACTTTTGCGCCATATTAAAATAAAAAGGAAGACAGTATTGGTTATTGCGCAATAACCGGCAATAACCGCGCCATCTGTGATTTTTAAACTTTTGAAAAATTTGTAAATAACGATCGTTCTCTCGCTCGTAATATTGTTCGTATATCATACTATCAAACGAATTAGTGAAGATTAGACTTTTAAAGCGGCCGACATCGTACGGATAGGACACCAGCGGTGATCGAAACAGTGCTAGCGCGAATCCAACGAACCGTTCGCGAGCAAACAATGTTAACCCTTCAATTGGGGTTTAAGCAGAACTACTATTTATCTTAATAAGCGTCTGAAAAAATTGAGGCTCGAGAGATACTGAAGGCAGAGGGCTTTGTTAAGGCAGGTACGCGGGAAAAATACCACGAAATCCTTTTTTACGACAAAAAAAATTTCAAAGTCAAGAAAAGTTACAACAATAAAAATGATAAAGTAAGATAAGTATACAATAGTGAAGGAGCGGGCAGGCGTATCTCGAGAATCTAGCGTGGGCATTAACCTCCATCGTTTATGATTTTTCTCAAACAATGTTCGAAAACAGACACTGGGTATTCCAACTTTATTTTATTCCAAACTTACTGAAAAAAAACCCGCTGCGTTTCTTACTGGTTCTTCCCAGGACAGAGGCATTTCTTTGTATACCAGTGTAGCTAAAAAAATTACGTTCAATGAGTATTGTGTAAATGATATCTATATGGAAAAAAAAACTATTCTATTCTATTCAACAAGATTCAGCGCCAGCTCATGGGGCAGCAAGCACGCAAAACTGATGTTAGGATTCCTATGCAGGTTTTCCTGCGTGACACCACCCTGTGTACCCGTCTAGGTAGAGTAACTGGCCCTGGGGTGGTCCCAGAGGCCAGTTATTCTGTCGTGAAGCAGTAGTGTGCATACATTACTGTGTTTCGGTTTGAAGGGCACTGTGAGCTAGCCCTCATATGCACAGTGATTATCACTGGGCATATGAGACTTAATAACTAATGTCTCAAGGGTGATGGACACGGGGTGTTATAGGCAGACGTTGCACTTATCATCAGGTGAACGTTTTGCTAGTTTCATCACTTTATCCAATAAAAATAATAAAAAAAATCACCCATGGAACCGACTTCATCAGGCACGACGATTACATCCCAGACTTAAACCCGTTGGTTTACAAAATATGGCAACATTTGGAGAATGCCTGCGTGTCTCTCAAAACGTTCCTAATTAAAGCAGTGGCTGATATAGAAATGAACATTGTGCGTGCTGCGGTCAACGACTGGCTTCGGAGGTCGAGGGCCTGTATTCAAAATCAAGAAGGGCATTTCGTATAACTTTAATAAAATTTTAAACAACATTTAGTTACCCTATTTTATATATACGAGGGTGGATTGAAAAGTACTCGGCCTAACACAGATCCATTCAATTCTAAAAATCAAATATACCCACATTATTTAGTTCAGTTCAGACTAGTTCATTGTGTGAAGTTCGAAGCGTGTGCGATAATTAGTTGTGATTTTATAAATTTATTAACAAAGTAATCGGTCATAATTTCCGCGAATGGAGCAAATCGAGCAGCGTGCCGTCATTAAGTACCTCCATAAGAAGGGGCTATCATCAAAAGCCATCCATGATGACATGGTCAGTACATTAGGCGATTGTGCTCTGTCATATTCATCCGTCAAAAAATGGATAGCAGAATTTAAGCGTGGTAGAGAGAGTGTGAAAGATGAACCCCGCTCTGGAAGGCCTTCGACGTCAACTACTGACGAAAATATTAAAAAAGTACTTGATTTAATAATGGGAGACCGCAGATTAAAAATTAGAGAGATAGCCGAGATTATAGGCATCTCTTATGAACGAACTCAAAACATCATTGTCAACGAGTTGGGTTTCCACAAGGTGTCTGCGAGGTGGGTTCCGCGACTGCTTTCAGTTGAACAAAAAAGGACGCGATTGACTATTTCACGCGACTGTTTGGAGTTATTTGAAGCCGATGCAGATGATTTTTTGAATCGTTTTTTGTTACTATGGACGAAACATGGGTTCATTACTGTACACCGGAAACAAAACAACAATCAAAACAGTGGAGAAGACCTGGTTCACCACCCCCTAAAAAGGCTAAGTCGATTTTGTCGGCAAATAAGGTGATGGCTTCAGTATTCTGGGACTCGAAAGGTGTGATTATGATTGATTATCTTGAAAGGGGTCAGACTATAAACTCTGATTACTACTGCACCTTACTACGTCGTTTACGAGAGGAAAGTCCTGTTTCATCAAGATAACGCCCGTGTTCACACGTCAGTACAGTCAATGGCTGGAATTCACAACTGTGGCTTTGAACTGTTACCGCATCCGCCGTATTCACCTGATCTGGCACCATCAGACTTCTTTCTGTTCCCTAACCTAAAAAAGCACTTGGGAGGTCAAAGATTTTCGACAAACGACGAGGTCAAAGCAGCTGTAGACGCATATTTTGACTCTAAGGAAGAATCATTTTTTTTAACGGTCTAAATGCTTGGAAGGGGAGGTGGCAAAAGTGTATTGAACTTGATGGTGATTATGTAGAAAAATAAAAATATAACTGATTTAGTATGTGTTTATTTTCTTGGTTAGGCCGAGTACTTTTCAATCCACCCTCGTATATATATATATGTTTTACAAAAAGTGTTTGTGACAGAACTTATGACCCGACTAAGTATATATATACAAGAATTATTCGCTTAACGTATTAAGATATATACGTTCAATATATAACCTTGCGAAACGTTGCATAAATTCAATAATAGTTTAGAGTATCGACCACCTACAAAGCTACGAGCGCCATCTTTTTTATGCTATAATTTCAGATTAAGAGCTTACAAAGCTGCGAGCCTTCTAAATACCTGAACGTGAACACACATTAAGTGTTTCAAGCACTTAATATAATTATAACTTTAATTAAATGAAAGTGTTTGTTTGTGATATATAATTCCAATGCAGATATGTAAAGTCGTTAGCTGTTTGTTATTTGATTAAAAGAGACTAAAAAAATATTTAACTGACAAATCGATGAGTAAAATGATGATGCTAATTCATAAGTTGAAGTAACGAGAAGAGCTACAAGATTCGTAACGTCGATAATTCTACGTATTTTTATTTATTGTGTGTTAAACATGGTAACAAAACACGAAACAGGAGTATTAATAAACAACGTTTTATGTTAATAAAAATTGGAAGGCTTCATATTGAGTTACCGCGTTCTACTTCATGTGGCAAACGTTCAGACAAATGTAGGTAGGTGTGTTACATGTGTACGTACCTACTACCATTGAACGGTGTACAAAATAGCTTAGAACTATACTTTTTTTTATTTGTTTAGATATTTCAATGGAATGGTTATATGTAACCATATGACAAATGGAGAAGGTAGTATTTGCTTTGGCTTTGCATTGCTAGATATCGTGTTTTATATAGATTGCAAAGTTAGGGAGAAAATTCAAACAATAGTGGATTGCAATTAAAAGACGGGCAATACTTTCACCTGATGGTAAGTGCAACGTCCGCCCATAGCAATACTGTCATCTAGAATATTTCTGTATGGCACCACACTGCGCCCGTCGCCTTATCAGCTCTTAAGTCTCATTCGCCGATTGTCTCATACGTGATTACACTTGTTCTCAATGACCTTCGGTCTGAAGGTATAATATAATACAGTAATGTTTGCACACTACTGCTTACAGAAGAATAACTGCCCCTGCGGTTGTACCTACATAGACGCATTGCTGCATTGGAATCCTACCAACCACCACCTGTTAATAGTTCACTGCTGGGCATATGCCATTCCCAGCCATTTGGATTACGGCTGATTTGCCGTAATCCACCACGCATGATAGATGGATTGATGATCGCAGTATACGCCTCTCAACTTAGCCGCTCCTGTCCGTTACCAGTGCAGCATTTTTCGATATGGTTATTCCACCACCCGTCGAAAGGAAGCTTTCAATTTTTTTATTCCTATTTTCCGATCCGTCATTTCAACTGTATCGGGAGCGCGTTTTACAGACATAAATTCCACTTGCACAAACACCTAGACCAGGAATAACTATCTGTATACATTATTAATAGCGCTGAAGCCTGTCGCTTCACCACTGCATCAACGGAGAAGTCAAATTTGTTAGTTAAAGGAAGAAATACTTTGTCACACTTTTTTATGTAAGGGCCACACCATAGTGATATATTTGGATGTTAGTTAAATTAATAAAATATCAAAACGATTCAAAAGCTCAGCAATTATCGCTACTACGTCGTGGATAGGATTTGATTACTTGACGAAGCCAATACTTCTTCAAATGGAGCAAAGAAACCTGAAACAGTGAATTCACATTTGTTACACTACCAGTTGTCTCAGAAAGGTAAGCAAGCAGTGAATTTTGTACCCAGTACTACGTTTCTTCTAGTATTATTTTTCTGCATCACACTGTTTTTACATAAGGAGTTGACTACCGTAGTAGTACAGCCCAGTGCAGGTTTGAAAAGTGATGTATATACATGAGCTTGCCTTGTGTACTCTCTCTCTATTTTATGCTATTACCTCGTTGTTGACACTGCATCTCTTTGATCATACTGCATTAGCTATCTATCAGATACGGGGAGGTAAGGACAATACACGGACAATAGGATGCTCTGTTTGCGAGGACGCTTACTTACTGCATATATATAGGATAGTATCCTATACAGTTGACATATTCCAAAGGTAATAAACAATGTCACTTTGATTGAAATGAACCCGACTTCATCAATAACCAATATTTATAATAGATATTAGTTATGAAAAGAAAAGTTATATAATTTTAATTTATATTTTTTTCTCTTTTCTAAAACAATACAAAAAATAATAATAATTTAAAAGAGAATCAATAAATAAAAGTTGAAAATAAGATACAGATAAACATTTATTCAGCTTATTTACAAACGAAATAATAACACAAATTACAAACACAAAACAAAAATTACTAAATAATAGCCGAAAGGGTAGGCCAGCTCACCTAAATCTTGTAACTTAGAGTACAACGCGATTCTAATTCTTAGCTGGACCCTAGAAGTAGAGAATTAGAGGATAAATGAATCCAATCAGGGGTTTTAACTTTGGCTTGCATGTCTCTTCTAACGAAAAGTGTTTATATAACCAAAGCTGCACATTTCATGCTACCCCAGCTGTTTGTCAACTACAGGCTCCGCTCGGTGGCAGCGATGCCATGGCGCGCCTTTATGTACAAGGCCTTTAATACGTCAATTGTCGACGTGTTTGCTTTTACCATCACTATGCCCACTGCGCATTGCGCTGCTTGCTTCCGTGATGACTTGGTCTTTCTCGTCTATCTGTACCAGCGATGGCTGTATCCAGTAGACAAGTCTCGTACAGACATTGCTACTAGTACGAGTATGACAGAAAGTCCTGACGAATTACAACCTTTGAAGCAGAAAAAGATTAATTTATTTATTTTACGCTATTAGCAATGAGGCCTGGTGCTGAAAGAAATGGCGTTCATTATAGTTAAATATCAATAGTAAAAAGTATAATTGATTTAATTTGTTATTTGTAATACTCACAAAATATAATTATTGTTAAACAGTTCTTTGCTTATGAAGAGTGACTTTACAAAAAATATATTTTCTGTATTTGGTTTAAATACGTATTAATTTATATAGAAACATTTAACATGGGAACGCAAAAGGTTCGCAACCCGTCACGTCTCGTTTCCCGCATGGGAGAAAAGTGGGCTACGTAAGTGGCCTCTCCTACTATATAAGGGATATGGGAAAAAGGCGTGACTGTATGTATGTATATGTGCTATACATGCAGATAAGGACAAGCTTTGCTGTCGTTAATTATGCTATTATCAAACGGAATTAATTTCATTACTTTGGGCGTCGTACGCCGACAATAAGGTCTTTATAATCGCTAATAGCTTTGGGGGTTCGCTTGTTTAATTCCCGCGGCGCAGAACGCGGTTGGTTATTTAGGGATTGTTCGATGATATCCTTTTTAATTGCGTGTATTTATTTACAGTTCCTTTTCAACGTCGGACGTTTAAAATTTGTTCTTCGGCGATATAAATATATTCCACAGTATTTTCTTGTTAAAGTGCCGATGTTAATTAAGCGTTTAGTTGATGTACGGTTCAAATCGTGGCTTGAATAGGCTTACTATGTTGATTGTAAGATGGTAAGAACCATTAAGGATATGTATGTGTAGGGTAGGTATAGCAGTGGTGCGCGAGTGTTTTGTGTTCGCGGTTGTGTACGGGAGTGCGTTATGGGGGCATTAGCGAGTGATCATTTGCTTCCTGTAACTCTGAGGCAGAAAGAAGGAAGTTAACAGGAATCACATTACTTTGCATTTATCTAAATATTTAACTATCACATAGGGTAAACAGTAAACCTGTAAGTAGATATTACTTTCATAAAATACCTTCGCAAATAGATTGGAATTGCGAAGATACAAATAACATTTCTGAAATTAACACAATTCTTTTAATTTAAATTAAGTATTATTTTGATCAGGTAAAAGTACAAAAATGCCCGTAGAAATGTAAGACACGTTTTATAATAAGACTTTCGTTCTCTGATGAGATGACTATTACTGCTTTGTTTCTTCATTCGCCTAAAAAAGTAAACGTTTTCTGCATATTTAATACAATTGAATGATAATGTCCTTTCCAAGCGTAATAGGGCCTCTATTTGATTTTTATCTCTTGGGCCCGAGTCCAGAATATATAGGACTGGATGTAGTTTGTTAAGGAAATTAATAAAACCCCGTCACCTTAGACATCACTTACAATGTTTGAATTGGCCAGTATTTCCCTAGATATGGAACCCTTCAAACCGTAACAGAGGAATGATAACTGGCACTAATGTGATATCAACCTACGCCAACTCCTGCTTAGAATTTGTACCACCAGTACCCATAGCGTGTTACGAGTACAGCCGGGTAGCACGTAGACCGCACTTCGTTACTCATTCCATTAGACTAGGAAGAATAACAACGGTTTATTTGGCACTAACCTAACCTTTTCTAATCGATGACAACGATAGTCCTCAAATGTTAAGAAGTTTTTACGTGAAGATACCAACCAAATATCCAAGACATCATAAAACCTCTTTTCCCACCACTTCGTAAGACTGTGCTTGGAGCATACTCGTCTATACCACGTCTTTCGAAGATATTTAACTACAAGCGACACTGTAAACATCATCGGAGACTCGTTAGCTATTTACAAAAAAACGTACTGAGGTATTATTAAAATAGACTAAGAATGTTTTTTTTTGGTTTTAAAAACTGTTGTAACTCAGTTGCACGCGGTGCCACTCCTTTTAATGTGCATTTAATTAGTTTGTAGATATACATATATATTTTATTATTGTTAATGTTCTGATGTAACAACTGCTCGTGGGCCTAATAAATAAAACCAGTGCTAGCCCAATGGTCGAAATTCAACCGTAATTCCTAAATTTTTAAGTTTGAACGTTATTGTGATTTGAGAATTTAAAAAAAATTATTAATTGTCGGCTACATTTTTAAATGCTTTGACGACAATCTCTACTCTGTGCGACTGTGTGACGACAAACTATTATGTGTTTGGCATTGGCAGTATGAACGTGAACAAACGACATACTATTATTTGATTGACTACTTTATTTGATTTAATGTATTTGCAATACACTAAATATTATATTAGCTTTCTCGCTTCTTCTCCATACAAACTATAACTACTCGTATATCAAATCTCACAATTAGTCGTGCGCGCAATATGCTAAAAAAGGGGGTTTGTCTTTACGTATTTATATATAGATAATATAAATAATAATATTTTCGCCGGGAGGTGCGGCGTAGTCTCTTTCTCCTCAAATATACCAAACCCATGATGTCAACACAGATCACAGTACGAAGCTTGTGGGTCTGCGGTTGCCAGCCAAACAAGAGAGACTTAAGTATGTCAACCCTAGAATGCTTAGAGGCTGCTGATGCATAATATTTACAAACTTAGTTCATCTAAGAAGTAACTTCACGACTATTACTATTATAACATTATTATATTTATTTATTGACTTCATAATTTTTATTTAATATTAAGAATAGAAATTATATGAAATGATAATATTAGTGAATAGAATATTATAATTGTTATATTTATTTGGCAATTAGAGCATACAAGTAAATTATCAGGAGTTGTCGCTTGCAAAGCACTGAGTATTCTTACAGTTAAAATTCCCATGCAATTCAAAAAACGAAAAAAAAATATTGAACAACTACTTACTTCCCCTCTCATCCCGTGGGTGTCGTAAAAGTCGACAGGAGAAAATAAAAACCAGGAGGTGGTGGTGAATCAATAAACTGCGGTCGCTGACCCGCCTGCCAAGCGTGGCAACTATGGCAAAATCTTCCCATAATGTGAGCGACAAACTTTTGTGGCAATATATGGGTGAGGCCTATGTTCAGCAGTGGACTAGTGATAGGCTGAAAAGACGAAACGAGACAATCTTTTATAATATGTTTACGTTTTAATAGGTTATATTTATTTATATCTTGCTTACTTTAACTTTTTGAGCGTCTATAAGTCTATAACAATACGTCGAAACAATAACTCTTGAAATTAATTACGAGATAATTAATGTTAAGGTAATAAAAGAAACAGTCGGCGCGGAGCGGACAAAATTAAAATTAATGTTTCTTCTTATTTAACAGAAAACAAAGTCATATTAGCAAAAATGTATAAAATGTAAATAAAACTTTTATTCAGTGAATTATTCTTTGAGCTTTTCAAGAATCTGCAAAAACCGGTTTATGAAATATAATAAGTTAGATAAGACATGAGAATATCATGGAAATGTTTTGTTCGTCTACAATGTTTGTCTGTGTATGTCACGACGTTTTATCTACGATTTTTTTGACTGATTTGCTAGATGCATTTATTCTTCAATTCGGTATGAATGATACTGAGAGCCGTGTGGTGGCGGCTTAAGAGAATATACCACCCCATCTCATTCCGTGGGTGTCGTAAAAGTCGACAGAGGGAAGATTAAAACCAGAAGATGGGCAGCAGCATCATTCTGGAACATCTGAATAAATAAACTGCGGTTGCCAACCTGCCTGCCAAGCCTGGCAACTATGGCAAACCCCCCCCCCCCTTATGTGAGCAAAAAACGGTTGCTATGTGGTGACAAATAGAAATTTTCTGGTTGACACCGCATCTTTTATGGGCAGATACTCGTACCATTTAGTACCAAGAATTGGCCAGCCGTTCTCAAGTCCTTTCTCGCTTAACAACAAACAGCATTAAATTTTAATTTATTATTATTCTTGGCCATCGAGATGACATCCATATCTCACAACGCGTGGTAAAATTGTTTAAAACAATTTCTGAAATTTATTGTTCGAAGCATGTCGTGAACCCATCATATCAAGAACCAAGTGAACTCGCGTTATGTACTACAAAAATTAACGTTTTTGCCGGACACTAATTATAGTATTATACAGTAATTTATTTAGTATATTACTTAAAAGTAAAACATAATTTTCAAACTTGCCTCGGGTCTGAGGTAGCTGTGAGTTTAATTGGGCGCCGATGGAGGTGTTAATAGAAGAGCCGGGCCTGGATCCCTAATATCTGCCTAATTGCCAATCGCACCGTCGATCTCCGGTCCGTCTGGCAGCAGTCGATTTGTGAATAAAATTGTATTTCATAATTATTGATAATTTCGTTTCATACTATGAAATGAAACATCACGATAGTTATAAACAAGATGTTTCATTGAATGGAGTTTGTTTGCCTAAATACCGCTAAAGCTTATATTTCTTTAATCTAAAATCCTAATTAATACTTATGGACTATAAAATAACACTCATTATTATTATTTAAACATTTTCAGATTATTTAGATACCGCCGCCGCCGTTAAACGGCAGCATTACTACCACATCGCGGTGTAGCTGGTTATAATTATAATAAATCAGCCTGCCAAGATAGCGATTACATGCTACTCTTTACAAGCTTTTGAAAAAGAAGAAGAAAACAATTAACGTTTAGGTTGAAATTTTATCTGTCCTATGAACGACGTAACTGAAAATTAGGCAAAAGCTAGATTTAATAGATAACATTAAAACAAACATACACCACAATGAAAACATACAAAGATCTTAATCTATCATAGTAAATGAAGTAAAGAATATATAAAACATATTATTGCAATTTGTCAAAGTTGTAAGCCACATAATGCACAACCCTGTAAAAAAGAATCAACTTTAATCGTACAGTTTATCTTGTAAAAGTGTAGAATTTTTTACGCAACATTGTTTTTCGAATGGTTTGCTAAGAATGGATGTAAAAGATGTGGCGCTACTTTTAATCAGGAAAGATTGCAAAGAAATTAATTTTGGTAAAAAAAAAAAAATACCACGCATCTTTGCAAGTAATTACGCTACCTCTAAATTGCAATCTCCATTGTTTGTCTTCGTCGCACAATGGCCGCTATACGCACGAAGCGTTTCACTTGAGTGATAAAAGTTGTTTTCACATAAATTTACTTGACCCATGTCGCTAGTTAAGGCCGACCCATATCAACCCATGCGGTAATATTTTAGGTGGTAGGTACCTACCCGTATGTACATCATGTGGCAAGCGCGCGGATGTTACAGAATATTATTCTCCTTGATGACTTAGATTTTACAAAAGAATTTCAATTTATGTTTCCGGATTATGATATTCCTGTTTTATTTCATTCTCACATGGAGCAGGTTTAAAAATACATATGTACAGTTTACTTTACATATGTAAAGTTAATATATTTTTTTCACTGATAAAAATACAACTTTGTATGCTGATCTTTTTGTAGTAAAATTGAAGTATGAAGATATAAGACATATGGAATTATAATATGGAAATAAAAAGCTTAAAACATAAACTAAATATTTACTATTAATATTTTTACTAGATTTTTTAAATTTTGTATGTTATGAGTAGCAGGCCAGTAGAGATAGAAATAAGAATATAGATGGAGACTGTATTAGAGACAGCAATCTTGTCGTCATATTCAGAAACGGATTTACTTTCATTATTTCCCTAAAAATGCTTTAAGAATGTAGTTCTGGATTCTACAAAGAATACTGTCCAGTTCATGATAAAAAAAATTGTATGATTCATATTTTTACTTTTTTTTTCTACATCATTTCAGTGGTTTCTTGCAAATTTTCTTAGTATACACATTTGGTATCTATGATCTTCTTGCGTTAGTGAAGAGAAAGTTTTTTGAATTTAGCGAAACTACGGTTGTTGTGGATTCTTTGCAGCAATGGCAAATTAACTGAGAATATACTGCATCTCTAACTCCAGTATGAAATCCGCAGGGAAGATTTTCTCTACAAACTAGATCATAAGACTACAGACTGGAATAAACGTCAGCTGTAATACATGTCATAATTACGTTTTGCCAATATTATGTTTGAGTCACTGGAAGTTTTAATAATGCTGAACAACCTAAAAGAAATCTCTACACGTGTCGCTCCAAGTCTGTCATCTCATCTCATCTTAAATACGTCATATCAGTACCAGTTGCCGTCGGTAAGACTTTCAAAATTGTCCACGATATTTCGGAGAATGTTGAACCAAGTTGGCTTAACTTGGAGAGAAAATCCGATAGAATCTTTCAGTCAAGCCTAGTAGAATTTATAAGCGTAAAGTTTTATCCATACTTCAAATCCCGAAGAAAAAAGTCTGGTTTGTCTGCCGTGACGCAGTAAAGTGCAAATATTACTGTATTTCGGTCGGAAGGGCACTGAGGGCTAGTATAATCACTAGGCTAATGAGAATTAAGAACTGATGTCGCAGGGTGACGCAACATTACTATGGGCGAACGTTGCACTTAACCAGCAGGTTAAGTGCATCGTTCGACGTTTCGTTTTGCTCGTCCCTTTCTCCAATAATAAAAACAAAAGGGCCCAGCCTTTTGATTGTACTGTCGTAATTGGTCTTAATGTGTACTGCCTGTACGCCGAAAAGTTGACACTGACGGTGGAGTCTCGTATTCTCTTAAAGGGTAATGAAAACCGCTATGCTAGGTATTCTTATGATGAATATGAATCGTAATGAAGAAATATTTTATAAAAATTTACGGCTATTCTATATTTAAAGATAGATTAAGTCCTCTAAATTGTATTGTTTTTATCAAGCACTATACTAAAATGTATCGTGCGAGGAAATGCTTCCTTCCTTGCATTATTTTTTTTTTTGCTTAGTTTAAACACAGCCCTAGTAACTGCTTCAGTTCTAAAGAATGTAAAGCGACTAATGCTCGTTCGTCATCCATATTTCCATATAAAAGAAGTAATCAGGGTCTGGAAATAACTACCCGCTCAAATTAGGAATTCATAACCTATTTAAAAACATATGCTTTGAGATCTTTATCATTGTATAATTTATGGTTTGGATGTTTCGTTTATAAGATTGCTTTATTTATTTATTGGGACTAACAAACAATTGTACAATAAAACTTCCTCTTAAGACACGAAAGAAGCTATATTATTTTATATAACAGTGATACAACCAGCACCATTGGTCACAAAATATCAATTGTATTTTTTAAAAAACCGATGCCCACACTAGGGTTTCTTCTGTATCGTACTTTTGTTCTACAGAAATTCCAATTGCACAAAACAACCAGACTCCAAAACTAAAAATCTGTTTTTGCACACTGCTACCACTGCAACTAGATCACGCGGTTGTCAACTCCAGCACAGTATTATAATAACAATTACAAAGAACTCAAAAATAATACATAGAATAAACTGGATAGATGCAGCAAGATTACTCATCCGTTTTTTATGTTGCACATGTTGTATATATTTCTTACGAAATTAATAGATACACTACAAAATGCCTTATGGTATTAACAAAGATTTTTAGTTTCGATATGCTAACATTTTGTCGCAAAGGAAATGTATCGACATCTATGGTAAAGATAAATATCTGTTAATGTCCCTGTTACAACAACTTTTCAAAGTGTTTTTTTTTAATTCTCGGTGACTATGCTATCTTTTTCCCAGTCTCGATTGCTCTCTCAAAAGAAAATCAGATGTGACGATCTTCCTTCTCGTTTTATATTGTTTTTAGTGAAAGACATGATCACTGGAGGGCTCTTTGACTTGAGTGCAAAATACCGACACTGACGCCATAATCGCCTAGGGGAGCGCACTATCTTGACGTGCAGGGATTATTCTGTAATACAGAATCGAAAAAAATATTGTTTTGTGGCTCCATTATTGTAAAAAAAAAACGACCGATGATTATGATGCCAGTTATCCAAGCAATTCATATTTTTGTCGCGATTCTCTTAGTCGATTTTTACGACTAACGGTCATATGACATGTAAATAGCTCTAAATTTTCTTCCCTATTTTCATATTATCACAAAAAACATTATATAAGAAAAACATATCTAAAAATATGTTTGTTATAACATAGTACGCAATGAAAATTTTAACATACAATTTCTCCCTACACTTTTAAGACACTCGCACTTCACAATTGACGAAACTCAACCACACAAGCTTAGGATCAAACATTTCTCCTGTTAAGTGTTGAGTATCTGTATTCGTAACTAAATACTTATTTTAAATGTATTTGGAACCTTTTGTTACAGGAAGAAGGTTGGAAATTGAACCGCAACAACTACTATCAAGAAGGCTGGTTGGCTACAGGCAACGTTCGTGGAGTGGTTGGAGTAACGTTCACGTCATCACACGCACGACGTCCACACGAGTTGCCCCTGCGTACTAACTACAACCTACGCGGGCATAGATCCGATGTAAGTTATCCAATTAAATTGTATTTTCTTATCATGCGACTATTATACAAGATTTAGTAGTTTATGCGATACACGAGAAAATATTTATCATTGTCGTAATTGAAAACTATCTATAAAGTTTATGAAATAATTTTACTTAATGTTTATGTTTGGAACACACCAGTTTTGTAAATACAGCTCGAGAGAAGCTTTACAATCACTTTATTATGAATACATTCTGACGATTAAAGATTTATGAAAAATCTTATAAAATAACAAAATAGGCAACTGGCAGATTTTCGCCGCACTTATATTTACATTTTAATAATGTAACATAAATTAAATATGTATCAGTACTTTTAGGTAAATGACGTATCTTCAAAATTAGATATTCATTATGTTAAAAACTTAGTGGAAACGTAAATATTTCGAGGGAATCCAGTCCAGAATTGACCCAATATTTTTTTTAATAGTCAAGTCAAATATCTTAAGTTTTACCTAGAAGTTTTTTAATTTTATAAAATACAATTTTGATAGTTATAAAGTCGGTGTATGTTAGCAGAATCGGTATCTTCAATTCGTATAAGCAGTACCGTTTTTTAGTATGATAGTGATAAATCTGAGAATAATTTACGCTACGTGTAAATATACTCGTAGTAACAAAAAATTAGAGCATATTTTATCAACGTTAATGTAACAATGATTTTTTTTTAAATTTACTTCTTACACCCCATCAGTCTTAGATCTCTAGTTAGATGTAAATATTTTAAAAGATCTAATAGTACTAAAAGCACGTAAAAAGCGTAGTAAACTCATTAAGGTTAGCATTATTTACAGCGGAGTACCTAGTACGGGTTAATGGGATATTTCTTTTAATTATTCAGATGATCAACTTCTCTATGATAAAAACCCGAAGACTTCGTCTCTGCTCCTTTATTATACTTTAAAATGATGTGAAAAATTAGATCTAGAAAAGTCTTAGATCTACTTAATGAAAATTCATGACTTAATAGAATTAATTCTTCATTAAATCTAGTTCTTCTCTTAGATCTCTTAGTTCTAATAACAAACTGCGTAAACAAATCATTAAATTTGGCTCGTAAAGAAAATTATATTATGATTTCAATAGTTTCATTAATTTTTTAATGTTTTTTATACTGAATTCTTGTTGTAAAAGCAAATATTATAAGGATCAAGTTTTTTTTCGAAATATTAACGATAGGCTAAAAAATGTTAATTAGATTAGAGAATACAATGAAAAAATTGTAATGAAAATGTCGTAATTGAAGTAGGTAAATGTTAAACAATTTGGCACATGACAATCGGAATGATGCTTTAAATCATTTTTCATAATTGTTTAGGTAATACTCGTAAAATGGAACGAGCCGTATCAAAAGCTGGCGTCGTGTGACAGCTCGGGAGTCATCTTCGTGTGGATCAAATACGAGGGTCGGTGGAGCATCGAGCTTATTAACGACAGAAGCACCCCCGTCACACACTTCTCGTGGTCGCACGATGGACGGATGGCGCTTATATGTTATCAGGTATATCTTTGTGCAGTTTTTGCATAGAGCATTAGCAGTTTCTATTGGTAATTCCAAAAAAAATATTGATACGTCTGTCTGTCTGTCCGTAAATTTTCTGTTTTCATTTTGTATACTTGCCGTATGATTGCGGCGTGCAGCGGGCTTTTTCATTTTCATATCTATCTATGCGGTCATCTATAACTGAATTTACTGAAGCTATGGACTTGAAATTTACATGAGGTAATAATAACACTTGGACTAAAATTTGTCACAATGTTGCATCTTAATGCTTTTAAGGTTCTAGAATTATATTAATTATATGGATCAGGTTAATAAAGTCGCAGGCACAGTTTACAAATAGGAGTACATAAGATATAAAAAAATAACGTTATAGGACGTTACTAAACCTTAATTTTGATGAAGGAAATAAAGTTAATTTGCTAAGATCCGCATGCAAAATATAAAATAGTGTATATTGCACCGCCCACAGCAGCGGGCAGGAGCAAACTAACACCGCCACCAGATACCCTCCACCACTACAACACTACCACTAGGCAATATACCTCACTGAAGTCGTAACTAAGACACGTATTTCACCTCAAAACGAGGCATTATCAAGTGATATTGACTCTACGACTGTTATACGGGGCGTGGTCGCGTACCGATTTCAGTGGTGTATATTGCCTAGTGGTATTGTTGTACTGGTGGAGGGTCGTGTCGGGCTACGCGCAATGTAGGGTTTCGTAGTTACCCGTCACAATGTGCGGACTTAGAAGGAGGCTTCTTGTTTGATGCTCTGAACATATTAATAAAATTGAGTTTTCACGGTTTAATGGCTCGGGGGCTAGGCGCTCGCTTTATATTTCATAGTACGCGTGTGACCTGGGTTCGAGTCCCGGTGCCGGCACCACTAAAATTGTTTATTGCAATTTTAAGTGCTGATTTACCACGTGCTCGACGGTGAAGGAAAACATCGTGAGAAAACCTGCATGTCTGAGAAATAAAACATATTTCGAAGACATGTGCAGTCCGCCAACCCGCATTGGAGCAAAGTGGCGGATTCTTCCTAGCTCCAAAACCCTCTCGGAAATGAGAGGGGGCCTATGATCAGCAGTGGGACATTTATAGGCTGTTACTTTACTTTTTTTTACTTAGGACGATAGTAACTATATCGTCTATGAAGAAAGAGTTCATAAATTCTACTTCACAAGAATTTTTTTTTATCTATTTGAGTACGATTGCATGTAGATGTTGCATGTAGATAATTTGAATACTGCAGTATTGTCGTTACTGAGATAGTCTTCGTTAAAATCGATAGTTAGTTAGTTGATAGTGATAGTTAGTTTTCCTTAGTAGTTTTCCTTTTAACTTCGTTATATTTACTACAATATCCAAAAACAACCATTTAGCTAGCAGGGGGTGGGGACAATTGACTCTAACAAAAATTAGCACTTTAAAGCTTTATATTTCGCAAACGGATCCGAAATGATGGTCCAAAAATGGTCTTCACTCTCCCGCAATATCAACGACATCCCACATTATGAGATAGACAAGAAATTGACTTCGTCCCCACTTTCCGTGTAATAGAGATACGCCAGAATATATATTTTTTTCAATATTATTACCACTTTGTCGGCGTGTTTAATATATATATACGGACATAGCGAAACAATTAGGGTTCTTTGTTGACAACGGAACTGTTGTTATTTACTGATGACGCTATGATAGTGTTTTTTAAAATATCTTTAGCAGCGATCTAAAAACCTCATTATATGATATATGAGAATTATCTTTCGTAAGTATAGCTTACGTAAAGATACTCGCCGTACTGGTGCTCGCTAACCCGTACAGATTAATTGAGCTCAGCCTACGACTGAACGTGACAATTGTGTAACCTATTTGTAAGAATTTCCTTCATGATCATGACGTCGACGTTATGCTAGTGCAAGAGACTTTCTTAACACCTAGTATGCGCGATCCTAAGATAGCCAATTACAAATGCATCCGTAATGACAGAGCGACCGCGAAAGGCGGCACTCTGATCTACTATAAAAAGTCCTTGCACTGTATCGCGCTCGATACTCCAGACTTAATTTATATAGAAGCTTCCGCGTGTAGGTTAGCAATGACCGGCCACAGTTTACCTCTCGCCATCCAGACAAATATTAGAATCAGATTTAAAATCTCTACTAGATTTAGGTCGTTCTGTTATACTTGCCGGTGACTTGAACAGCAAGCACGGCAGTTGGAATTCCAACGTTAATAACACGAACGGTAATATAAACGTATATAATAATTAAAACGAAAACTGTACGACTTAGCCGAGAGCCTTAACGTAAACGTTATAGCTCCCGAAACACCAACTAGAGTACCGACGCAATTACATCAGCAGCCGGATATTCTAGACGTAGCTATAATTAAGGACGTGAACTTAGCAATAGACTCTATAGTTACGCTTCACGAACTTGAGTCGGACCACCGTCCGGTCATTTTTAAGCTGGGCCAGCCAAATGGTGAGGTCACTCAGACCAAAACCATTGTAGACTGGCGTACCCTTGGAGTCAAACTCGAGGCTACGAGCTCTCAGCACTTAGACGAAATTCCTAATACTATCGACTCGCCAGAGGTAGCCTGCCGAGCGATAAAATCCTTTTCGAATCATCTCAAAACAGCCGTCGGAGAATCCTCCCGGACGGTTATGGTGTCGAGCGATCGACGCTGTAACCTACCGGCGGACCTCCGTCGCCTGATTAGAGAAAAGAACCGTGCGACTAAAGCGCACGATAGATATAGAACAGACGAAAATAGACTCAGACTGCGCCTCCTACAAAGGGACGTTAAAGAGCGCTTATCTGAGTACAATCAAGACAGCTGAGACACTATGCTTGGAGAAATCGAGCCGTCGCACACTGCCTACTGGCAGCTGGCACGATCTCTCAAAGCAGAGCCGGTCTCACCCATGCCGCCACTCATTAGATTTAACGATAACTCGCTCGCCTTCGACGACAGCGAAAAAGCGGAATGCCTCGCAGACAGTTTAGAGAGCCAATGCACTCTGTCTCTCGCACCTGCGGATCCCGACCACCTGCAGCAGGTGACCGCGGAACTCGATCGCAGGGCTGCAATACCACCAGTGGGCGAACCAATGCCTCCAGTGACTCTCGACGAAGTCACTAAGATAGTCAAAAATCTTAAAAACCGATCCCCGCCCGGCCTCGACGGCATAAACAACAGGGTGATGAAATGTCTAACTACGCCGTTATTGTGTCTGTTAGTCCGTATTTTTAACGCGCTCCTCTCCAGCTGCTCCTTCCCGGACGACTGGAAGGAAGCCGACGTTATAGGCATTCCGAAGCCAAATAATCCTAGGAACATTCCGTCTAATTATCGCCCAATAAGTCTCCTCAACTCGATGGCTAAGATTTATGAGCGAATTATACTCAGTCGATTAAAAGACTATGTCCTTACAAATAATATTCTTCCAGACGAGCAGTTCGGCTTTCGCCCCGAACACTCGTGTACTCATCAATTGCACCGCTTAACGGAGCACATTTTAGAGAATTTAAACGACCGCCCTAAGCCTGTAGGCACAGGGGCCTTATTTTTCGATGTCGCAAAGGCATTCGACAAAGTCTGGCACGACGGCTTGTATTACAAGTTGTATCACACTAAAGTGCCAGACAGACTCGTGAACATCATACGAGCCTTCTTGTCTAACCGCCTATTTCGCTTCCGGGTAGAGGGAACGCGCTCCTCAAGCCGCCCTCTCCGAGCGGGTGTCCCTCAGGGCTCCTGCCTCTCCCCACTCCTGTTCTCGCTATACACTAGCGATATCTCTAAACACCCGAAAGTCAATCTTGCGCTTTTCGCAGATGACACGGCCCTGTACGATTCCGACAAGCACAAGGGCCGCATAACGATTCAACTCCAAGCCGCAGCAGATCGCCTAGGCAAATGGTTCCGAAAATGGAGAATAAAGGTAAACCCCGAGAAAAGTGTAGCGATATACTTCTCAAGGGGCACACCAAGCCCGCTAGACGATGTCACCCAATCGGCAACAATCAGCTAGGTACGATCACCCTGTTCGGACGCCCTATTCCCTGGGAAAAGAGCGTCAAATACCTCGGGGTCACTCTAGACGCAGCGATGACGTTCGCTGCACACATTAAAAACATATGCAATAGAGCGGCTTTTATCTCAAGCCGTCTATACCCATTAACTTGCTCCTCAAGCAAAATGTGCTTAAGACACAAACTTCGCTTCTATAAGACTTGCATAAGACCCGTAATGGACTTTGCTTGCGTCGCTTTCGCTCACGCGACGGGCAATCAATTAAAGAAGTTACAGAGCGTTCAAAATCGATTCTTGCGAACTGCCACAGGAGCCGGTTGGTATCAACGCAATGTAGATCTTCACAGCGACTGTGAAATGCCCTTAATCTCTGAACACTTCAGAGAATTATCACGGCGGTTTTTCGAAAAAGCCGCGGTTCATTCAAACCCGCTGGTGGTTAAAGCAGCAAATTACCGACCAAGCCCGCGAAACGTGCTAGACGACACGGACGTCTCAGCTCTTCCTGACCACGATACTGTCAGTCACGATCCAGGCCACACTGTACACACAGTCAATAGCTTTAATATAACACACACCACGACGCGCGACCGCCGCAGAGAGCGGCGCGCAATAGTCAATAATCACACCGCGTACACAAGATTCACCCGTGTTCCAGGGCGGTTCTCACCGCCCAGAGTTACCGACACACAAGTCGACAGTCCGAACTTCGTGGTTTTTGTAGGAGTTTTTATTTATTTATTTATGTTTGGGTCAAACCAAACCTGGCACGCGGGCCCCTGGCCCGCGAGCACAGTATCCGATGAAGCTGTAAAAGCCGAGATGGCTAACAGCAATTACATCACCGAAAATATATACGGGTTTCAATGAAAGTTTTAGTGATTAAAACCGGAAATTTGTGTATGTTCCATTTCAATATCTTGCATTGTTCAGAAGATATGATTATAAATTTTCTTATAATACTTAATGTCTTAAGGAATGTCTTAAGGGGCCGCACTCTCTCTCACTCGAAGGCTAACAGCAATTACATCACCGAAAATATATCTGTAAATCAAATATTACCGAGAAGGGCTGAACTGTAAATGCCCAAAATGAAAAATGGTAAGCGAGGTACCATGCCGTACGGCGCCATCATGAGGTCGGCTTGTTTTACGCGGGTGAAACCGCGACTCGCAGTTATTTTTATAAAATTTAGTTAGTTATCAACAATCATTCATATTTTTGACTAACGCGTGATCTAGTGATCGGAATGCCTGACTTCTACGCCGCAGGTCTATTGTTCGAATTCCAGTCGTAGGTAACATTTGTGCAAAAACACAAACGACGGCTTTTTAAAAAAAAAAATTTGAATTTCAAATTAAACTGCAATTTCATTCCGAGTACTTTTTAAAAACGTGTAACCTCCCTCTATTTTTCATTTTCCTTTATCAGTTCTCAGTTAAGGTTGTCTGGAAGAAATCGCTTTCAGTGATAAGACCGCCTTTTGTACCTTAACTTAAATATAGTACTTAGTCTTTATTTTGGTATTGGTGATTGATTGATTGGTTAAGTTTCAAAGTTATAATGAAAAATTATGGCATATCAAGAAAATAATTTGTTATAGTATATATTTTTTATGCGGGCGTACTGTAGTGCGTAGTGACAAAGCATTTTGGTCGGGCGTGATCTAAAATTTTATTAAAATCAGTACAGATTACAGTTTCAACCGACGTCAGTTTGCTTTAGTCAAATAAACATCAAAATCTAAGCAATTACGACATTCCTAGAATATAAGGGTCGTGGAATATTCATGAACACATACACGTGACTTAAAAGCGGCCGAAAGGACGACCGGGTGGAAACACGTCTCTGCAATTTGCTAAAAGGTTTCCCTGTGTACCCGACCGTCAACGTTATCGACACCTTTGAAAATATACGCATATGCTAAGGTGAATCCGACCTTGTAGAAGCACATTATAAATTCTTGTCCTGTAATATGCGAACTAAGTTTAAGGTGTATTTCTTGCATCTCATCAACTCGAAAGGCATTTTTACTATCAAAGCTATGAAACAATAAAATAAATATACGGCAAATTATTTTAACTTGAAAGACTGCATTTATTTCCAATTTCATACAGTAGTGCGTAGATTATCAAAATGTCGATTTTGCAAATAAATATTTTACTGAAACTTCCAGCAGGTCTGCAGACATGTTTAAGGATTTGTAAATAATACAGCAATGGCAAAGTATAAGCGAAACACATTCCGATTACCGTAGAGAAATTGTTCAAAGCTATGCCCGCGCTATAGCCTCGATATTATGCAATATAGAAAGTGAAGTTGAAAATGTATCTGATATTGCTGAAGCATTTATTTGCTAAGATTTTGGGCTAAAATAGTTTGATGTTGAAGATGAACCACTGTTTTTTACCCTTTGTCTCCTATTAAGTAAATTGAGCAGAAGACCCTTTACAGCTGTTAAAGTAATCAGAGGTATTATTAAAAAAAATCATTGATACAAAATTTTCTCCATAATCATCCTAAATCTGATACTTAAAAACTATGAAATTGTATTAATTTTTCAAATAAATATTTTAATGGAATCACTCATCGCAATTCAGTAGTGAAACAATATAATTTAAGTTTTTAAGTAGCGAAACAACTGTCTGCCTTCATAACAGAAAATCCGACGGATAACAAACGGTTTATATCAATATGTGCTGCAAGTTGGAAAGGTTTTCGTACAGAAGTAACTCATAATTTCGAG
Organism: Luehdorfia chinensis; assembly: GCA_019845155.1. Lineage (NCBI taxonomy): Eukaryota > Metazoa > Arthropoda > Insecta > Lepidoptera > Papilionidae > Luehdorfia > Luehdorfia chinensis. The sequence goes on along the minus strand of JAHVAK010000006.1, from coordinate 1,520,741 downwards.
TCACAAACACCATTTTCGTTTACGCAGAAACTTTGTAGACCTACAACTTTTGCCAACGACCTACGATTCGATTAACTCAGCGGGAGACGACGGACCTCGGTATAGGAGCATATGAAGCTCTTGGGAAAGCTTTGAAATTTATGATCTATTATTGTGAGTGGTTGATTGATAGCTAGCTACAAACCCTAGCCTTTTGTATTACCAATCTGCGCTACGCAGTGAAAGTTGTTGCCAGCTTTAACTATTGATAGCTTTTGTGAGCGAATAAACGATCCTTTGATGTTCATTTCAATCATGAAATGTTACAGTGCTTTTAATTGAGCGATTTATATCTGTCTATAAATATAAATCGGCGTCATTGTATTTATTTATTAATGTAAGTCCATACCTGTCGTGCGTACTACCTATAAAATAAAATTCAGATAAAAGGATTTTTCTACCCCATTATTACGTAGTACCGTCCATACCGTAGTATTAAGTAGTACGTCTTTAGCTTTATACAGCTAGCAACATTTTAGCAACACACTGGTACTACAAGATCTTCACGGGCGAAAGTGATCACCTCAAGAAGATGAATTGATTTGGCACAAAGCGCTATAAGTACGGTGCATAAACATTTAATCTGCCGGATATGAAATAACAATAATAATGTCCGGTGAACCACTTACCAAACAATCAAATATTATCCGATAGCGAAGTAAATTCGCTAACGGCCGCAACCTGAACCGTGTTACAGCTTTACGGCGAGTTCTATATTCAATCTACGCGGGGACGGCCGTAACATTATTTTCTCGAAGCAACTCGCGGCACTTTTTACCCCCCCCTGTATCTTCGTTGTGGATAAAGTTAGAAGTCTGAAATTTCAGTCATCTAGAGTACTCACCGAACCTATCTATACTGCCAAATTACAAGTTTGTACCTACGATAGTTTACGAAATATCACAAGTTAAATTCTCCTGTTTAGTCACTGACTTACCGATCATCAAAATTCAAACGTACTTCTAGCGGAGCTAGAAATCTTTAAATTGGGTTATAGTTAGTATTTAGTCCACAATGGAAGTCAAAATTAAAAAATCTTGAAATTTCAGCACTGTTGTCGTTGCGGTTGGTAATCTTAATTTTTCCTACAAAATCTATGATAAATAATTTTATCAGCCGTAAAAGTAAGTTTGTAAATCGTTTAAGTGTCTTTTTAAACTACATATTATATGTACTACACATTTGACGCCCTCGTGGCTTTGTGGTTAGAATTCCTGACTTCTAAGCCGCAAGTCATGGGTTCGAATCTCAGCGGAAGCCCACGTTTGTGCAACACAAATTTTTCGTTTTCGGGTCTGGTTATGTTGTGATTTTTCCCCGGGTTTCTGACACTGCATCCTAGTCTTGCCGTGTGGTGGCGGCTTAAGGGAATCTATCATCGCATCTCAACCCGTGGGTGTCATAAAAGTCGACTGTGAGAACATGAAAACCAGAAGTTGGGCAGCAGTATCTTCCTGGAACATATGAATAAATAAGCTGCGGTTGCCAACCCGCCTGCCAAGCGTGGCAACTATGGCAAAATCTCTCCAAAATAAAAGCTACTAAGGGTTTGCATTGCGGTTGGTAAACTTTCTTTTTCCTACAAAGTTCATGGCCAATAATTTTATCAGCCACAAAAGTAAATTTGTAAATAGTATAGTTTTGAAGCGCCAATAACCTAGCGGTCTACGCCACGAAAATGTAGGAGGATCGAGCCCGCCATTCGTCTATTGTCGTGAACCATTTTCTATATTTTTATATTAGCTTAGTTTTAGTTGTTAACAGGAATATTTACTAATGCTTCTAACATTGATAGAACATTGATAGAATTCTTTAAAAAATAGCGTTGGTATTTTAATAAGTACTAGTAACAGTAACACAAGCAACATTACACTACTAACACTAGTAGTAGTAACATTCTATAGACATACATATACAATCAAAAACATTAAAATGTAAAAAATATATGCCAAGCCTCGCATCACAATAATATACTTATTATACCGTAAAAATTTGTGAGATCCTATGTAGGGCTTCCACCCGTAAGAGAAAAATCTCCTTTTGAGAAACTATCAACTGCTGAAACTAAAAAGCTGTTAGGCTCTCTAAGTATGCCCAATCTTTGGGCTACACTGTTCATCTATGATGAACTCACTATAAATATGAGATAGCTCAATGACTCTGTCTTTATTGAGATGTTAAATCGAATAAGATTAGGTATAACTACACACAAAGACCGAGATACACTTTCAAGTAAATTGATTAGTCTTAATTCTAATTCCAATGAAAGCAAATTATTCGAAATTTCTGAATATCTTGCTAAACTTTCCGATGATACAGTTTGCTTATTACCTACAAAAAACATGTGCAAACAATTAAGCAATGCAATGCTAAAATCTCTTACTCATCCGGAAATAAAACTAACAGCCGTAGATAGCATAGATTGCCCCAAGTATCTCTCAAAAAAGGCCCGTGACTGCATAAAAAAGTATGAATATGATGGTTCTATGACAGCAGGGCTAGACACTTTCTGAATTGTTATTAAAATAGGAGCAAAAGTGATGATAAGAAGAAACATTGACGTGAGCCTTGGCTTAGTGAACGGTTCAACAGGTATAATACTAGGAGTAAAATTTGATTACGAAGATAAAAAAACAATTAAAAAGATACAAATTAAATTTAATAACGAACATCTTTACGACCTTGCTCCAGTAAAAACGAAATTCTAAATTATTTCTAGGGCTTATGTTCATCGCGAACAATATCCTATATGTATAGCGTATGCTACAACCATACACAAAAGTCAAGGCCTTAGTTTAAACAGCGCACATATAGACATTGGTTCTTCGGTGTTCACGTGCGGTCAAGCGTATGTGGCACTTTCAAGGGTGACAAGACTGGACGGATTGCATCTAATTAATGTTGACTTCGGTAGTGTCAAAGCTCAGGAGTCAGCAATTGCGGAGTATAATCGATTACTAAGCATTTACCGTCCACACTTGTCAAAAATTGTTACACCAAAAGAATTAAGAAAAAACAACAGAGATAGGGAGTGGGCTTTGAGAAGATCCGTAGCCGACGTGCAAGAAACCCCAAAAGAAAAAAGGGAGGACTACCTACAAAAAGAAGTGAGATCCAATCAAAAACATTAAAATGTAAAAAATATATGCCAAGCCTCGCATCACAATAATATACTTATTATACCGTAAAAATTTGTGAGATCCCATGTAGGGCCAAGTCTGTAATTTTTTTTATCATTGAATCGCCAGTTCAAACATTTTGTTAAAATTAAGTACATTTCCTAATTATTAACCAATATTTGTGACCATCATCATAAGACATCTTTGTTGATATAAAAAATATCGTGACTTGGCAATTGCACATCAAAAGTAAAATAATATTACCTGTGAACGTATGTACTTACCTGATATCAATTTATTAGCGAACTGAGGAGAAATATCCATGCAGTGGTGTGTTTCTGATGTGCAATTGCCGAGGTACGATATTTTTCTTTTTTTGTTAATTAGCTGAAACAATTTTACGAGTTTCAAAAATTTCGCGAATAATTTAAGAATTTATCATTGTATAAATAAAATGAATAAACTTGATTTCGAAGTATTTAAGCATTTGAAGATAAACACGAAAAAGTTTCATATGCCTGTATACTGTTATCTACTCTACACACTGTTATCTAAAAATACAAGAAGTATAGAGTAAAAGACATAATGATGTCTTGTGATGTACAGTTAGAGTTACAGTTATGACCACACTTTTATTTTATTGATTATATATTTGGATGTCATTATTGTTGTTATGCTAGTCATAACTACCGTAGTTTTTGTGCGTGGAGATATGATCTCTCTAGGCAGAAACGACTGGACAGTCCGACAGGTTGGTGTGCTTTCGTCTCATTCGTAAAATACACTGCATGAAAAATTAGGTTCGACCGCATCATATACAACAATGTGTTTCAAACTTTAAAGATGTTAGGTAACTGTAAAATTTATTGGCTTTAATAAAATAACTATTATAAGAATATGCCTCTTTCTCGTAGTAATAATAATATTTAACAGGATGGTTTCGTCCTGGTGGGTTCCGTGGCCGGCCAGCGATACTGGTCCTCGATGCTGTCGCTCGATGCCAGAATTACCTGCGGCTGTTGGACCCCCGACGACGGTCAAGTATACCTCGGCACTGCTTCTGCACAGCTCGTCGTTATGGATGTTCATGGTGCTATGGTTTCGCAGGTACGTGCGACCGAAAGCTGTGCGGTATTTTCTTAACAAATAAGTCTCGAATTGTGTAAATATTATTTTTTGAGCAGCTACAAGACAACTGATTAACTTTATATACGATTTTCCAATGATGTGAAAATGAGAACTATAGTAATTCTTCAAACATACGTGTATCAACTTCTGGTTGTTAAACGTGATGACGCCTGCTTGGCCCAGTGGTCAGAGAATCTGACCTCTACGTCACCGGTTCTGAATTCGAATCGCAGCCAAATTGCCAAAATATTTGTTTATATAAACTCGTTCAACGTTACGTTTATATAAACGCTATCACTTTGGCTGATGACAGGAGAAATGCATCATTTTAAAAATAATTATAGAAAAAAGATACTGAATAATATAAAGAATATAAATAAGGACCTATTTTCGGGCTATCGACTTGTTGTATGGGTAACTCTGGGCGGTGAGAACCGCCCTGAAACGCGGGTGTATCGTCTGTACGCACTGTTGGCTGTAGCGCACCGCTCTCTACGGCGGTCGCGTGTCGTCGTATTTGGGTTTCTAAAAATTGTAACTGCGTGTACAGTATTAGAATCGTGGCTGACCGTACTGCGGTCTGAGGGTGCTTAGGCGACCGAGCCTTTGAGAACGTTTCGCAGGCGACATTTGCGCACAGTCGCGTTTCTATTGGCTCGGTAATTGTCTGCTTTTACCTCCAGTAGGTTTAAACGGAGTGCGTTGAGGCCGAAATCAGCTAGGAAAACATAATTGTGTTATCCGCCTGTTAATAGCCGCACCTAGGTCATTCACATAGGTCTTTTCCAAGAAAAATAGAATTTGTCGTAATCACCACGCATGCGAGGCACATAGCTGATGGTAGTACAGACACCTCGCAGTTTAGACGCTGCTGCCTATTACCAGGCTGAGCTTTTTTCGAGCTGGTTATTCCGAAACCCGTAATCCCTTTTTTCCTGGCACAGCCTACTAAAAAAATTTAAAAATGAATGAAATAATATTAAAAATATTTTTTGGATTTTATCGAGTTCAATTGTTAGGCTATAATCCCAACCTTTTACAGAACCTCGTAGTTACGAAAGGACTGAGGTGTTAGATATCTTAATATCTGTCATAGTTAATTCGGGTTACTTTTAGGTCTTAATTACTATAGGGTTGGTTTGATATATTCAAAAAGAGATTTTATATAGAGATTTATTTAGAGTTGATTTTAAAAATTGTACGATGCCAGGTTGGTGGTAGTACCCAAACATGTTTATTAAAGATTTCTTATATTTACGCGAACACTACACATTTAAATGAAACTAAGTTTACGGATTTTATCGCGTTTAATTTTTACTTTTTTTACTCTTTATAACCCGACGTTTCGAGTGCTTTACAGCACCCATGGTCACGGGAGGACTGAGGTGACAGATGTCCTGATGTCATAGTTAACCTGGGGTACCTTCAGCTTTTAATTATTATTTTTGGGTCCGATCTACGCAGAAAGAGCTAACTGTGTCTTGAAGTCTTGCAGTGGTATGCTTGGTTTTTGATTTAATTTTATTTATTATTGGATCCCAAGCTGGTGGTAATACCCAACCATCTTCCCTATTGAAATTAGGATGTTTTTTGATTTCAATAGCCTCGCGAATCATCCTTGGTAGGAATCTGTGTTCTTTTGCAAGGATCTGTGGTTTATCAAATCTGATGTAATGGTTGGGATGATCCAGAACATGGTCACAGACTGCAGACTTCCTAGAACGACGATGCTTCACGTCAGCTATGTGTTCTTTTACGCGGGTTTTAATTGATCTTTTTGTTTGGCCTATGTAAGAGAGACCACATTCACAATCTAGCTTGTATACTCCTGCGTCCTGTAGAGGGATGTTACACTTGACAGATGGTAAAAACTGACTTATCTTCTTCGGCGGCTTGAAGAATGTTTTTATGGAAGCCCGCTTCAAGATATAGCCAATCTTGTCCGTGACTCCTCTGACATAAGGTAGAACAGCAGGCACACGCTCGACTGTGGCCGGTTTCACTCGGTCACTGCGACGTAGGCGCGGAACCCGAAGCTTGTTGTCGTGCAAAACTTGCTTGACATGTTGAAGCTCGGCGGCCAGGTGTTTCCTGTCACAGATTCCTCGTGCTCTCTGAAACAAGGATTTACCCACGGTAGCTAACTGTGATGGATGATGGTGAGATTCACCGTTTAAATATCTGTTAGTATGGGTCTTTTTTCTATACACAGTGTGACACAAGGTGTTATTAGGATTTCGAATTACTAATACATCTAGAAAAGCTAAAGAGTTATTTGCCTCTAACTCCATTGTAAATTGAATTTTAGAGTTTAGGGAGTTAAGGTGGTTTAGAAATGCATTTACTTTATCTGATGGTAAAATTGTGAAAGTATCATCTACATACCGCTTGTAGAATCTGTGTGTGTAGATCGGACCAAAACTTATACTCACCTCATAAACTTATAGTAATAGGTTTCTATCCTAAATCCGGAGGGCCTACTACGAAAATCGAAGTAAGAAGTTTCGGATCTATTCGCAGCAACGACGGACGTCAAACATAAACCCTACAACAAAATACTTCGGAAGTAACGTCAACGGACGGCCTTCTTTTGGATCCATAAGCAACCAATAGAATGAATGTTTGATAAAAGGTGATATCGTGGTAGAAAACGTGCGATCCGTCAGCCGAAACTTCGCATTTCTATTTTCGTAGTAGACTCCCAGTCCCCTGAACAAACTTCGCCAGTCCATTGTTCTGGATTCGAACTATGCGCTACCGTCGCAATTTTATATAAAAAAAATTAGAAGCTTAATATGAAATTCTTCGACTCAAGAATGAATATATAAATACGCTTGATCATTAGTTTATTTTGGAAAAAGTAAAGTAACTAGAACATTCCACTACTGGGCAAAACACGTGGCGTGTTCTCGAGTTTGGTGATGTGTACTGTGTATTGCCTAGTAGTATTGTGGCGCTATTGCGAGAGGGTGCCGTGTGGTAGTAACAGCCCATAAATTGTCCCACTGCTGAGCACAGGCATCCTCTCATTTCTGAGAGAGTTTTGGAGCGGGGAATAGTCCGCCACGCTGCTCCAATGCGGGTTAGCGTGTGGTAGCGGTCTTAGAATTCTGCCACCGCCTCTCTTCCCTTAGGTGCCGTAGAAACCGACAGAGGGAAATGATATAAAGGATCCCTGGCTACCGATAGATGGCGGAATAACCATCTCAATATTGTCGGACCTAAAATGTTCAGACCGGTTATTCATTTATTATTTCAAAGACATGCAGGTTTTCTTACATTCTTTTATTTCACACTTGGTTAATCAGTACTAATAATTGCAACGTACAATTTTAGTGGTTTCGGAAACTTCGGTAATCATTCCATTAAGTGTTTCATTTTATGGTGTATCAAATGTAAAGGGTAGAGAAATTATTCTCTAGATTAAGAATGGTAAATAATATTTGAGCGATATATTTAAATTTTATATTCAATAAAATATTCAAATACTGATATATCATGACAATATCAATAAAATTAAATACCATATCAACCGATAGCTATTCAGTGGTCACTCACTCTTCAAAGTAAAACGACAATTTTTTCTGCCGTTGGTTACACCTTATCTCAATTTGGTCTGTTCTTTGTTCAATGTCTGAGCCTATACTGAGTCCATTTTACACCATTACTTACTAATACCGGACCGAACATAAAGAAATTAAGACTCGTATCTGAATAAAAGTAGTCTTAGGTACTAACGATTAAATGCCTGCGATAGATAACTAATAATTTATACAAAGCTCTAAAATTTTTGTCATCAAAATAATGAAAAATATTATTCTTCGAACTAAAAGTCTTCGCATAAAATTAACCTATATTTATTTTATTAAACTCAATTTTAACCAGAATACCTCCGAAACTAAAATTGTGTTCTTTAACGTTAATATGAATGAATAGAAGACCAACCCAAAGATGTAGCTCAAATGATGATGATGAACAGCACAGTAACACCTAAACAATTATAGTAATTTTTATCTTCCTTGACAGGTTCAGCTTGTCGCTGAAGGAGGCATAACATCTATGGCGTGGTCATGTGAGAAATTTAAAATGGAGGAAGGTGAAGAAGGAACAGAAACCAACAATGGGCATGTCCTCGCTGTAGCGTTGGGCAACGGGGAAATAGTATTGTTGCATGGACACGACGATGTTAGTCCAGTGCGGGTGTTTACTGGCTTAAGAGGAAACACGCTGGCTATGGAGTGGGCCAATTCCCGTGAACTGTTAGCCGTCGCGGGGACTTTAAACGCGGGTGAGTAAAACTTACTGGTGGTAGGATTCCTGTACAGGAATCCGTCTAGGTAGGTACCACCCTAGGGCCAGTTATTCTGCCGTGAAGCAGTAGTTTGGAAAAATTACTGTGTTGCGGTTTTAAGAGTGCTAACGTAATCACTTAGCATATGAGACTTATGAACTCATGTCTCAGGGTGACGGGCGGGGGTGTAGTGTCACACACAAATGTTCTGGGTGGCACAGCATTTGTATGGGCAGACGTTGCACTTACCATCATGTGGACGTTTTGCTCCTTTCGTCACTTTATAAATAAAAAAAATTAAAAAATTCTAGTAGCTAATTAGTCTACTAGAGTTCACTCGTGTGAATTTTAGTTCGACCCTTTAGGTACCACGGCGCTTAAAAACATAGCTTACTCAATTATATTTACAAAATAATTAAATATGATTTAATATAGAATTATAATTTACTTACTTACTATATGGTAAGTAATAAATCAATTCTTCTATTAATAAAACGGTTTTGTCGACTTATCAATAATATTCTTATATTAAGAAGCCGACTAAGCCATTGATTTAATTAATTAAAAATGAGTGGTGCCCCGCGGATTCACCCGCGTAAAATAAGACGACCACGTGATTGCGTCATACGGCATAAGACTTCGCTGTCCTAAGCATTAAACTCCTAGTAATATTCGGTTACAAGCGCGTAGCTCCTTATGGCCATAGCATGAAGTATAAACCTTCGTCAATAAACGGGCTAATTAATGCAAAAATATATACTTTTTGTTCTCCATCAGTCTAGTAAATCTTCAATAAAAGTCTGTATAAAGATTGCTTGAAAATTGCTACTTAACTAAAATACTATATTAATACTTGGGTATGTTACTTGACTCTGGAAAATAGTTTACGTCTTTTTTCATAAATAAATAAAAATTAAATGTAATAAGAAAATTATTACTCGACTTTTGCAAAAATGGCTTGACAGATGGCAGCTTAATGTCAAGATCAGAAAAGAAGAAGAAGAAGGCTATCTTTGTACATGAACCAATTTTTTTCAATGATGTCTTATAAATTAAATCTAGTAATTTAAAAAAAACCTAGGGAACGAGAGCTAAGGATAATAAACTACATCTTTACTAAGCTTTTCCGCTTCGCCGGCAATATTGAAAGCGCCCCTTCAAAATTTGAATTCCAAAAAGCCCTTACCTAGCGCGTCCAACATTACGAAAGCAATTAATCCTTAAAATTCACACTTCTAGCTTTAATATTTTTCTTGCGTTGGAAATTCATGCTTCCATAGATATGAATACAAAGATTTTAGAGCCCTTGCGACGACGCCACATGCCTTTTATTTCACAAATTTTGCAGAAGTTCTACTTATTTGGTTAAAAATAGAGTAATGGCTTTGCAAAGAAAGATATGTTTGTATTTTACGCCTACTAGTTTAAGCTTGTTCCTATGAATAATGGATGTGTTGAAAGCAACTATTTATAACAGTGATGAGCGACTGGCGTTGACAGATTTGTTTAAAGGAAAAGAATTTACGTAAATGAATGAGGGAATGTGTAGAGACCATCTACTAATTAATTTAACGTGTCTATGATGAATGGATTAAGGATTATGAGGACAGTGAGCATGTTATCGTTTAACACATTTAAAGGCGTAAACTGCTCTTTTACCTTATTCTAATAAATTAGAATTAATTTATTATTTTATAGTGATGATAAAGAAATAAAATAAAATGAATCTAGAAAACTTTACTGGACATAGATCTCGTTCAGTCCAGTACCAGTAGATTTAAAGCATAAAAAGTGCTATCGTAGTTTTTCGTAGTACAAAGTCCAGTAGTTTCATGTGATGCTCAAAGAAACGGAGGAACAGACAGAGAATCTAACAATAATTAAAAAATTTCTTTTTTGAATGTCTGTTTTTTATCATTATAGATTTATTATATTATGCATTAGAAACTTAATATTTTCTTTGGCATTGTGTTATCCAGTTAAATGCTTTATAAAGTGTAAATCGATGTGTTGATCGTTAAATGATAATTAGTATTATAGTCTACAATAGATTTTGAAACAGAGTATCTGATCTGGCAGCCCTATAAATGAAAACGGCCCGAGCGAGGACGGTTTTTCAATCTCTATGAAGTATTTACGATCATGGCTTATGAGCTCGTAAATTCGGCGTACTTTTTATGCTTTAAGAGCGGATGTATTGCCAACTACAATAGCATGACCTTACTGTCTCCGTGACGTGTACATGTTACGCGTTAAACGAGATTTCTTTATAATCTTTAGTGGCTCATCTTTGAGACAACTTAATTATTTGTTGCATATATAACTAAAGTTGATGTAACAGATTCTTTTATTTATTTATGGCGTTGATATTGCTTACAAATATAATAATTAAAATCTGTTTTGGAAAAATTAAAATTAAGATTTTGATTCTTCTCCTCGATTATTTTTATATACATATATAGATTAAAAATAAAGAATATTAAAAAATATCGTACACAGAACCGTACCCAGCTAGTAAACATTTTTGCACTTTTTCTTCTTAACTTAACTCTCAAAACTTTAAGCGACATTCTCACTCTTTATAAAAAAAATAAGCAAAAAATATTAATACTTCGCTTAATACTTGTTTACACATTAAATGCTTTCTATGACTCTTAATGGGAAATAGCAATGAAAGATTTATTTTACCAACACTAAAAGCTTTTTAGTTTATTACTTCAACAATCATATACATTCGCCTAGTTTCAATTCGTTTTAAAATTGTAGAATTTGCCAACGAAAATTTTTGTTTTATGCTTAATGAATGTGCGCGTATTTATGAAAGCAGAAGGCAATGGGTTTTTATGGTGCAGACTAAATAAAAGTGTAAGTACTCTAGTGTCATTGACAGTATCACAGTTATTGGGAGAATTCCAGATTTAAAATCACTTTGACGGTCCCTCGGAGATCACAACATTTTCCTAGGATTTCGTTGTCGGCTTTTATGACACTCACGGGACAGGAAGGGGGTTATGGATTTAACGTTCGCTGGCACACATCGATTCGAATTATATTGAAAGGCGTATGGCGTTTACATATAGTTTTCATTTAGAACAAAACTTATCCGTACCACAATAATGGTTATTTATTTTCAGAGCCTACCGAGCCGGTCGATGCGCCGCCCTTTAAGAATGTAGTTAAATTTTACTCGGACACAGGAGCACTCATTTACACCGTCCCCATCCCCTACACGCAGGTGAGTGTTTTAGTTATTAATTGCTTTACTTTATACATAAATCTTTGCTATTACTTATTCTGGAATTTACGTTTAACTATATTTTTTTTAAATGTCAATGAATTTCCTGTATAGAAATACGATATTTGTCACCTAGAGTGAAGCCAATTAAGTAAGGTACAGTTAGTAAGGTGCGTTTTTCGTTTCCTTAAAATGGAGACTCCATTTGTATTCATGACGATTTTTAGTTTCCATTTACAGACAGATGATTTTAACACTAATGTTAAGAAGGATGATATACTCGTACAAAAGCAAATACTATTTCGAATATAATAGATCAGATAGAAAATTTCAGATCGACAATTTTTAGTTGATATACATTGATATTGATGCAAGTGCTCATTACGATTACCTTCATCTGTTTGAAAATTTCTTAAGAAGATAATTGTCCTTAAGAGGGGTCGTTATTTTAAATCCTATTAAATACGACAATTATGTTTTCTCTACCCTGTAATGTTTCCTTCAACAACACAATTATTAGGTACAGTGGCAATTGTATTTTTGACAAGGGTGGACTACTTTTTACTAAATTATTGTAATACTATTATTAACAAAAACGCTACTACTGAATCGTGGGCCCATGTTTGGTGTACCAGATGAAATCGATATATTTCGTGCTATATGCCATTTCAATTAAATTTAATAATAACAAACGATAACACAAGGATTTAATAGTGGACAAATTGCAAATGTACAAAACGTACACTTGGCAAAACCATTTGTCCAGTCAGTTGATCCGGTTCTTTTTTGAGTCTAGGTGTATTATGACTGTAACATCGGATATAAAAGAGAGAAAACGAGTAAACGCGTACGTGTCCGCATCGTGCTGATATTTACCAGTATGGTACTATATATTATAAATTATTTTTGTTAATTGATAGATACGACGTCTGTTCAAACTTGACCTAGAAGACGTTTTTTTACTTTATTTGTAAAAAAAACAATTGTACAAGATGAAGTATTACAAAGTTGTTATATGCCAAATATAAATATATGTACAACCAGCGCCGTTTTCCACATCAATTGAGGTCCATTTGCTATGACATTACATTGTAGAGTGGTAGAGCCACGCAACAGCGTATGCTGCTGCATGAATGGGCCGGCTCGACCGGGGAAGTACCACGACCACACAGAATACCGGCGTGAAGTAGAAGTAAAATATACTTCTGCGTTTCGTCTGGTGAGTGTTGGTAACCGGAGGCCCAACCACCCCCCCTCCCTCAAACAGCATGGTAGCGGATATAAATGATCTACCCCAGGGGGGTACCAGTACCGACGGTTCTGGAGAATCCCTCACTGGGCATCCACGCTCAAGTTTGCCTTCGTTATCTGAGCGTGGGTGCTCAGGCTGCCCCGCGTATTCTTGGGGGGGGGGGGGGGGGGGCAAAACTCCGCTCGATTTGCACTCTGCTCGGGGCAAAAGAAGCAACAAGACTACGGCACCCCTTACCACGCTCGCCGTGGACCTCTGCAATATCAGGGGACTTCACTCCAATCTTAGCGCCGTCTACTACCATCTAGAGACGGCGAAGCCGGCCTTGCTTTTCCTAACAGAGACACAGATATCTTCTCCGGCGGATACCGCTTATCTCTCCTACCCGGGGTATAAATTGGAACACTCCTTTGTGCCACGGCCGGGGTTTGTGTATACGTCAGAGAGGATATCTGTTCTCGACGACTCGGCAGTCTTGAAGGTACGGACCTGTCCATCCTTTGGCTGCGCATAGATAGCGACGACCATCCTCGCGTCTATGGGTGCCTCTATAAGTCCTATAGCGGTAACACCGAAACTGACCGACTCATCGGCCACATCCAGATGGCTGCAGATTCCCTGTTACAGCAGATCCCATCCGCAGAGATCGTGTTACTTGGCGACTTTAACGCCCACCACGCCGATTGGCTAGGGTCTCGTACCACCGATCATGCGGGTAGATCTGTTTATGACTTTGCCTTGGCATATGATCTGACACAACTGGTTCCTTCGCCAACGCGGGTTCCAGACGTGGAGGATCATACGCCTTCCCTGCTGGACCTTCTGCTGACCTCTCATCCGGATAGATATCAAGTCTCCGTCGATGCCCCTCTGGGATCTTCGGACCACTGTCTGATCCGAAGTACGGTGCCTCACGTGTTCATCGCGGTTGCGATCTGCAAGCAACCGCCGTGCGTGGCACTATAGGTCAGCAGATTGGGATGGGATGCGGTCCTTCTATGCATCCTACCCTTGGAGGCAGGTTTGCTTCTCGCCAGGATGACTCGCTGGCCCATGACGCAAAGGAGAAAGCCGATCTTCTGGGCTCTCTTTTTGTGTCCAACTCGACTCTTGACGACAGGGGGAGCTCACCTCCGACCATCCCGCGGTGTGAGTGCTCTATGCCAGACATCAGGTTCTGGCAAAGCTCAGTGCGCAAAGCACTACTCTCCCTAAATATCAACAAGTCGAGTGGGCCTGATGGCATCCCGCCTATTGTGCTGAGGATGTGTGCTCCAGAGTTGGCACCGGTTTTAACGCGTCTTCTCCGGTACTCCTACTCTGTAGGCGTCGTCCCGAACACATGGAAGACAGCTTTGGTGCACCCGATCCCTAAAAAAGGCGACAGCTCAGATCCGTCTAACTACAGACCGATCGCCATCACCTCCTTGTTCTCCAAAATAATGGAGGCCATTATAAACTGCCAGCTCTTGAGGTACCTAGAGGAGCACCAGCTGATTAGTGACCACCAGTACGGTTTCCGTCATGGTCGCTCAGCTGGCGATCTTCTAGTCTACCTTACGCATCGATGGGCGGAGACAGTCGAGAGCAAGGGGGAGGCCCTGGCAGTTAGTTTGGACATAGCGAAGGCTTTTGATCGGGTTTGGCACAAAGCGCTTCTCTCGAAGCTTCCTTCTATGGGCTTCCCGAGAAATTATGCAATTAGGTCACCAGTTTCCTCGCAGACCGGAGCATCAAAGTCGTAGTAGACGGTGCATGCTCGGACTCCAAGTCTGTGGGTGCTGGTGTTCCACAAGGCTGCGTGCTATCGCCAACCCTGTTTCTTCTGCATATCAATGATATGTTACAAATTAGTAACATTCATTGCTATGCAGACTACTGGTACTGGTGATGCCTTGTACACCGGCCGTGCTAATATTTCTCGGGAACACGTCGACGAGTGCCGGAACAAACTTGTGTCTGAAGTCGAGATTTTGTTAGACAAAATCTCAGACTGGGGCCGACTAAACTTAGTCCAGTTTAACCCAAATAAGACACATATTTGCGCGTTTACCGCTAAAAAGAAACCCTCGTTTTGGAAGCACTCCCCTCGTTGCCTCAGCCAGTATCGGAATTCTTGGCGTAGACATGGCGTATGGAATGACGTTCAGTTTCGCGGTCACTTGGAAGGGAAGGCCAAATTGGCTTCTAAAAAGCTTGGCGTGCTCAGTAGATCGGGACAGTACTTCATGCCGGTCCACCGCTTGCAACTTTACAAGGCGCAGGTTCGGCCTCACATGAAGTACTGTTCTCATCTTTGGGCGGGGGCACCCCAGTGCTAGCTCCTTCCTTTTGACCGTATTCAACGAAGAGCGGCTCGAATCGTCGACGACCAGGTTCTTTCCGATCGGCTTGATACGAGTACACTGGCCTTGCGAAGAGATGTTGCATCTCTTTGCATTTTTTACAGGATTTACAACGGGGAGTGTTCCGAGGAATTGTTCGGAATAATTCCAGCCGCTGGTTTTCACCATCGCACTTTGCGGCAGAACACAAAATTCCATCGTCACCACCTGGATGGTTGGCATTCCACCACAGTGCGTTTTTCGCGGAATTTTCTGCCACGCACTACCACTCTATGGAATCGGCTGCCGCCGGCGGTTTTTCCGGACCGATACGACTTAGAGACCTTCAAGAAAAGATCCTATTCCTTCCTCAAAGGCCGGCAACGCACTCGCGATTCCTCTGGTGTTGCGGTTGTTCATGGGCGGTGGTGATCACTTACCATCAGGTGAGCCACTTGCTCGTTTGCCCCCTCTCCTATAAAAAAAAAATTAATTATTTTAATTTGAGACGACCTTCAATTATATAACATTACAATACAGAAAAAAATGCGCATGATTAAAAAAAATGGTACTGAATAACACAATACTAACTAATGACAAAGTAGTAAAAACAACAAGTAAATAAAATGCAGTTAAGTAATTAGTCAATCTCGAGCCCCAACCAAAAACACTAAAGCAGTTTTCTTAAATGTTCGAGAGGTTAACCCGAATATATCTATTTCGTAGAAGATTTTATTATATGTATCCATGATACGATGCAGAGTCTCACGATTACCTGCCATCGTTTTACTTGGTTTGGGAAAGAAAAGCGGTTGCCGATGGCACTCACGTATTCGCTGTCTTGGTTTACGGACGTAAATTTGATTTATAAGTTCAATACAATGAAAATGGTTATGACAAACATTACTAAAGAAGCGTTTGATCCAAGCCTTCTAGACTCAAGAGAGGGAATGTCGAATTTCTCTAGTAATTCATCATAAGAAGCTTTAGATCTAAAACATTTGTACAAAGTTGTTTTTAAGAATTTACGTTGCACACATTCTAGCTGATAAGTGTGTTTAACAAAAATTGGGTTCTAATGACGGAAGCGTTTTTGTGATATTTTAGGGTTTTTGTATATTATTATCTTTCATAGGTATATAATTTTTCTATTAAACATCGTATCTATACGCGACTATATTATATAACAGGCGCGCGTGACAGCTCTAACTTGGGGTCACGCGGCTCGTCGCTTATTCGTCGGAGTTGGCGGGGCTGTCTGCACGGCGCGTGTCTGGCGTGTGGTGGCACCCTTACAACTGCTGGCGCGAGTACGAGCCGCGCAAGCCTTGAGGGAACCTCGCCTCGCTGCTAAGCTTCCCCTACCGCCGCGGTTGCAACCTGCATTGGCGAGCCTCTTTGCTCACACTATTCGGGTATCACCTCATACTTATGTGCTCCTAGTATTTTTTGGACTCTTCCGGTTGAATGTCTATGTATAATAAATTAAAAATATCGGGGAAAAAATTTTTGCTATTTAAAATCTAAATGCAGATGAAAATTTTATTACTTTATAAGGTTTATGATATGATGTCACAAAAATAAATTAATTACATTGGGTCAGATCGCCACGTTCTCAAAGTAACAGATAGTCAGGAATATACATCAGAAATAAATAAGACTACTTAACCGATTTTTTGCATTTTATGTAAAATATTAATATTAACCTTAACCACGAGCATATTTAAAGTTAGGCACTGCGATTAAATTTATTAAAACGTTTGGTTAAAAAAAAATACGCTGCACACCATATCCTGAAAAAAGAACTACGTAAAATGAATACTATTAAAAACGTTACTTTTAGTGCAACGTCCCAGAAGTAAATGAACTTCGTCGTTTCGTTTCCCGTCCTCCCACCGCCGGAGGGCGCCTTCACTGCACAATGCTGCGACACGACGACGAGGAGACGGGCGCCTACACATTGTACCTCGAGCACCTGGGCGGACTGGTGCCGCTGCTTAAAGGAAGAAGGACTAGCAAGATACGACCAGAGTTCGTCATATTCGATCCGCAGGCGGAAGGTATTGCGTACATACTTGTTCTTTCTCAGTGCCGGATTAAGCAGGCGGCGGGGCCCGTAGCAAATTCTATCGAGGTGGGCACCTCTTGATTTACTATGGGATCTTAAGTATAAAGTGGAAATAAATTAATTCAATACTCAATACGTTTATTTGCCATCTGTATGTCACAATTTTGTTGGTGTTTAATAGTACAGTAGATTAAAATAGGCCTTGTTAGGTTCTTAGAAGTACAAGAAAGACGTTTCTATTTCGTGAGACCAAAATTTAAATTTGTTATTAACAAAAAACATAAAAAAGGGTACCAGCTTTTTGTTAATAACTCGATAACTATAAGCGATATCGAAAATCGGAAAAAATATCCTAAAAGAGAAGGAAATATCAAAAAGGCGCGCAGACGCTAGAGACGGTACAAGGGTACAACTCAAAAAGTATTTTTTTTAGTTTAATATGTTACTTCAAAAAACTGAAAAATTCACATACAATCTAAACTTGTAAACTCTAAGATTTTATGTAAATTTTTCCAGATTTTTAAA
The DNA here is from genome assembly GCA_019845155.1 of Luehdorfia chinensis. Taxonomy (NCBI): domain Eukaryota; kingdom Metazoa; phylum Arthropoda; class Insecta; order Lepidoptera; family Papilionidae; genus Luehdorfia; species Luehdorfia chinensis. Next base: position 1,502,760 of record JAHVAK010000006.1, on the reverse strand, counting down.
GTATGTCATGTCTTAAATGTTTCACTCTAACTTCTTTCAGGTGTCAAGCTCAGGTTCAAACTACGCTCAGGCGGTGTTGGGCTGGTTTAGACACGCGGGGCTCCCTTTTGCGCGGGGCCCATAGTAATTGCTACTCTTGCTACGTGGTTAATTCGGCACTGCTTGTTCTAGGAATCGGTTTTATTACTTAGTTACAACGTTCATTTTCAGCATGTCGATTATTCTGTATATACATGAACAAACAAAGCAGCAGCTATGTTGTTTGTAGCACTTCTTGTTTAGATTAGTTGCAAACCTTCTAAAATATACTAAAGATTGAAAGAATTATATTTTCTCTATCCCTTTTACTTTCAATCAAAATTAATAAAAGTCAAGAATGCAAATAACTTATTCATTGCTCCTAGGGTTACTAGTATAATTTTAACTTCAAAAGATATTAAGAAGCTAAGACAAAAGGATTCAAAGAGCTAATATAAGTGCCTCTTAATCTCGGCTGCTTTCATAATAATATTATGTGAAGATAAATGAAAGGACTTTTATTCTTAGGTAGGCCTGGTGTTTTCGTACTTGATAAAGTTACTAGCACGAATAATAAGACCTACTAAAGTTAAAACAGATTATATATTAGAGCATAGATTAGCATTGGGACAAATTTAGTATGAATGATCTTTTCCGAATTTGTAAATTATTTAATTAATGTTTTTAGTTTAAAGCCGTACTAAAGTACTGTGTCTGCACAGTAATAACATCCCTACATCAAATTATTTTTTCAATTAATGTCTATTAATAATTTCAAAAAATTTACACATTTTTTCAATTAATGTGTTTTGGTCTGAAGTGCACTGATAGGGTAATTGTGCGTCCTAGAGTGACGAGCGCAGTGTAGTGCCACAGAGAAACATCTAGGAGACTAAGCATTTGTTATGGACAAACGTTGCACTTGCCGGCAGTGAACTATTTGCTCTCCTCGTGACTATGTACAATAAAGAAGTGCACAAATATTACTGTGTTTCGATGTGAAGGACACTGTTAGCTAGTGTAATTACTGGACTACTACTACGATTTAAAAACTGATGCGCTTTTATTATGACTTATGGTCACTGTTAGCCCGAAGGCTTACACAGCTTCGCCGGATTGAAAGGTGGCAGAGCGCTGAGGGCGCTAAGCCGAAACATTTATTTATGGATAACCGGAGCCCCCGAGAAAAGACCTCGGCTTGGACCGCCTTACTATTCGCGAGAGTCTCGTACTGAAGGTGACCAAGGGGGCCGGCCTCGGCTCGGTCAGTTAATACACGCTACACAGATATGTTCTTGGTAATACAGCAACTGTTATGTGAAAGCGTTGCATTTACCAGCAGGTGAGGGGTTTGTTAGTGTCGTCACTTAACACCATAAAAAACATAATCATAGCCAGCCTGTCAACAGTCCACTGCTGGACATAGGTCAACTGTGTATTTTTCAAGATAAGTTTTCGGCCACCTATCGAAACTCATGAATTTTCAGGAATTTTCCTTAGTAGCCGATAAGTATCCGGCACCGTAGAATATCACCTACCGCTTTCCTACCGAGCTGTCGTAAGAGGCGGCTAAGGTATTTTACTGCCTTCATTCGTGCAGAATAATACAATAATATGCAATGCTGTCACTATACTGTTTTCGATGGAGAGTAAGAATTTTTTAACTCGTATCAAAATGGCGGCGACGTGTTCGCCACCCGTCACGTCTCGTTTCTGCGGGAGCGAAAAGTAGGCTACGGGTGTGGTCTCTGCCTACCCCTTATATGGGAAAAACGCGTGAGTGACTGTGTATGTATGTATGGTAAATATAGGATCTTAAACAGCATTTATTACAGCTCGACGTAGTGATCATTGTTTAGTCGACTACGACTTTTTTTCGTTAAAGGCATATTAAAATCTATACACATTTTTTTGCTAATTTAATCATAAAAGTGAAAAAAAAAGTGTTAATAATTTCCGGTTATAAATTGTTAATGATGAAATCATTACGAAACAAGCATAAATTGAATAAAGAAATTTTGTGTTTGTATGGACTGAACAGAAGGCGCGAAGGCGGGCGTGGTAAGCAGTAGCAGCAGCAGCAGCAGCGGCGCGGGCTCCAGCGGCAGCAGCCTGGGCGGCAGCATCGGCAGCGGCGCCATGTCGCCAGCGCCCCGCACGCCGCGCCCCGCGCGCCGACAGCGCGCACTGCCGCCGCACACCTCCTCCTGCTCCTCCGACAGCGAGCGAGAGGACGGTAAGAGAGTGGCGTAACTATACCGTGGAGGCCTGTGGCAAATTAATCGGTTGAGGCCATCTCTCAATCATTATTCATTTCAGCCTATCACTAGTCCAATGTTGAACATAGGCCTCCCCCAAAGAATGCCACAAAAGTTTGTAGCTCTAATTTTGGGCGGATTTTGCCATAGTTGCCACGTTTGGCAGGCGGGTTGGAAACCGCAGTTTATTTATTCAGATGTTCCAGGAGTATGCCGCTGCCCATCTTCTGGTTTTAATTCTCAACGTTGATGCTTAACCAACGTGTAGTTTCTTTTTAATAAACCACTGCATAAAGTATTGATTTATTAAAAGAAACGTATGTATATAAGGAATGTACAAACGCTATTATAATTTTCATCACTATTATGTTGTTTTAGTAACTTTTAAATTTAATAGTTTATTGGATTGAAGTAAAACTTTAATTTTTAGTCTAAATTTTAATTATTTAAAAGAAATCGGGCTTTCTGTTCAGCGAGTGTTAATGACAACATCAAAAAGATTATTTAAAAAAGTATACTTCGCGGCCAAGTCATTATACTGATTAATACTCGTAATTTACTGGTGGTAAGATTCCTATGCAGGAGTCCGTCTAGGTAGGTACCACCCCAGGGCCAGTTATTCTACCGTGAAGCAGTAGTGTGCAAACATTACTGTGTTTCGGTTTGAAGGACACTGTGAGCTAGCGTAATCACTGGGCATATGAGACTTAAGAACCTATGTCTCAGGGTGATGGGCACAGTTTGGTGTCACACAGAAATTTTCTGGGTGGCACAGCATTTGTTATGGGCAGACGTTGCACTTATCATCATGTGAACGTTTTGCTCGTTTCATCACTTTATGCAATAAAAAAAAATTATACATAAGCAATAAAATATAGAAATCGGATAAAAATAAAATGACTTGGAGTATTAAACGGGCAAAGTCAAGGACCGCAACTCAGATTACAAATTAAATACGAGTATTAACAACAAGCTTATGACATCTGATCAAGATGTTCCTACAGCTTTTGAAATGTTTTTTACTGAAATGAATGAATTTTGACAACCAAAGCATTAAATTATTCTCCTACTGCCGCTGAAACATTACTCAAACAAAATGTAAGTTCTTGTTCAAAAGATTATGAATTTCATATGGTAGATTCAAATGATATTTTATACAATTTTAAGACCATTGATTGTAAGAGAACCGCAGATCTGTGGAGTACCTCTGTTGAAGTACGTCTAATATAGTAATAATTACACTTCAATTAGGCATAATTTTTAATTCTAGTATTTAACTTGGTATATTTCCTAATTTGATGAAACAGTAAGATCATACATTTATTTAAATCTGGTAGTACATCAAACCCCACTAACTTTAGAGCTATTTCCGTAATACCAACATTATGTAAAGATTTTGAAAAAATATTTTTAAATGAATGTTAAAACTTTTTAATTTAAATTAATAGTTTGACAAAAACCTATTTGGTTTTTACAAGGAAGGAGTCGTTCTACACCCGATGCCAATGTTGAACTAAATAAGTATATATTCGATGCCTGGGAGAATTCGCAGGATACCTTAGGTGTTTTCTGTGATCTTTCTAAGACCTGCGATTGCGTTCATCATGAAACACTCATCATAAGACTACATCATTACGGTTTCTATTCACAACACCAAATATTAAAAGATTACAAGAGTTGAGCCTTGTGAATACCACAGTCTGTCGTGGAATAACTCTTGACGCTAAACTTCAATGGGACCCCCATATATCTAAACTAATAAATGGACATTGCTCTGCAGCTAATGCAGTAAAAAAAATTAGAAACTAGACTAATGTTGAAACTGCTAGATTAGTTTATTTTAGTTATTTTCTTAGCATAATGTCTTATGGTATTTAGACGTAGAAGTGCAGAAGCAGGTTTTGGAAAAGAGGGCCATAAGATCTATTAACGGTCTTGGCTCTAAAGCGTTTCTTAGAGATAAATTTAAAGAAATTAATATCTTAACCTTGACCTCTCAATGTTTATATGAAAATGTTATGTATGTACATAAGAATATTGATCACTTGAATAAAATAAAGTTATGTTCATAATGTAAATACCAGGAAAAAGCACTAACTAATAATGCCAGTTACTCGAATTCACAGAGTATACGTTTTTACAACAAAATCCCAGAAAGTGCACAGTCTTTCAATCGAAAAGTCTTAACTATTTATTAAACAAAGAATATTAAGGAATATATAGATGATGACAGCCCCTGGAAATGAGTTGATCGCTGCCAAGATATTTCTACATCTTTATAAAATTGCTGTAATTATACATTATTTTTAAAATAACTGAAAAAAAAATCCCGCTGGGTTTCTTGCTGGTTCTTCCCAGGACAGAGGAACTTCTTTGCGAACCAGTGTAGCCTAAAAAAAATTATGTTCAATGAGTAATACACTCAGCGTCACCAAAATCGCACCTCTCTGAGTTTGCGCGAAAAATGTCTGTAATGGCTAGAAACGAATTATATTTATATAAATATTGGTATGTTTGAAATGGGTATTTGAATAGCTTTACATTATTAATAAAAAAATCATGAAATCATTAAAACATTTATCATTATAGAGCGTCAAAAATAAACACTGTCAAATGCTCGTTAGTAAGGACGCTAGTTACACCACTTAAAAAGGGTATAAAAGGGTCGATCTGGATGAAATATGGGCCAGTCGTAATTTAGACTTTGCAGTGAACACACGTGAACAAGTAACCCAAGTAAGAACAAGTAAAGATGGACACCAGCTCTGAAGAAGCCGCTCAAGTGATTGCCCTATTGCAGTCGGGGATGCGGCAGTGTGACGTTGCTCGACAGTTGAACCTGTCCCGTTTTTCAGTTCGACGGGTGTTCCAACGTTTTCAGCAGACTGGTGGTTATGTTAGAAAACCGGGATCTGGAAGAAAACGGTGCACATCAGAAAGAGATGACCGTTTCATCGTTACGACATCTTTACGAAACCGTTTTACAAATGCTGTTGAGTTGCAACAACAGCTTCGATCAACTCGGAGAAAATCTGTGAGTGTTTCTACGATAAGAAGAAGGTTACACGAAAAGAGTTTAACAGCTCATAGACCTGCTAAAGGTCCAAAACTTACTGCACAGCATCGCAGAGATCGCCTAGAGTTTGCTCGCAATCATTGCGAGTGGACTCTAGAACAGTGGCGGACCGTACTCTTCTCTGATGAGACGAGGGTCTGTCTCTTCTGTAATAACAGACGTAGAAGGGTCTACAGAAGACAGGGGGAGAGGTTCACACAACCCTGCTTCGAAGAATCCGTCGAATACGGGGGTGGCTCGTGTATGTTTTGGGGCGGCATTTCCGTCGACGGGAAAACGGAACTTGTGTGCGTTTCCCGGACTCGGGGTGGCCGTGGGCAAGGGTCATTAAATGCTGGTCGGTACATTACTGAAATCCTGGAGGAACATGTGGTCCCGTATGCTGGTTATGTCGGTGATGGATTCATGTTAATGCATGATAATGCTCGTTGCCACACCGCGGCTATTGTACGGGATTATTTACAGGAGGTCGATATCCCTGTTATGCATTGGCCAGCACGAAGTCCAGACCTTAACTCAATAGAACATCTCTGGAATGACCTAAAACGGCGCGTGCGAGCTCGAGATCCAGCTCCAGCCACTCTTCAAGAGCTCCAAGATGCGGTACTTGAAGAGTGGGAACAAATACCCCAAGAGGCTGTTGCGATCGTTGTAAGGTCCATGAAAGATCGCATGGAAGCCGTTATCAAGGCAAGGGGGGGGGGGGTAACACTAGGTTTTCAGAACTTTTTTTGTATTTATTAAGTTTTTTTTTTAATATAATTTTGGAAAATGGAATGATTCGGTTGGATGGCTAAGTTGCGTAACAACTAGCCATGGGCCTCCTCCGGCCGAGGAACCCTGACATTTTGCCCGTTCTGCCACCCTATTGTCACGCCACTGGTAAGACAGTTGAAATGTATTGTATATGTATATGTAGGCCCTCCGCTAGGGATCGCGATTCACGAACCGTCGATATGCCAGCAATATACTTAACACTTATTTACACTTTTTTTTAATTATTTCATACATGAGATCACGACTGTATCCCATAAGGGGTAGTCAGAGACTGGGCCCTCACTGCAAAAACAGATGACTGCCACAATCCACGTTTCACCAAAACAATATAATGCACTTGGTGTGATAAGTGGTGAGCCCATCGCCACCATGCGCTGTTGGGTGCACAGTGCAGTTTAATTACTTACTCGCCTTTTACGAGATCCATTGGATGAGATGGAGTGGTAGTATTCTTTTAACGAGCCGCCACCACACGGCTTTCACCAATTATTACTCTCTACTTTGTTACAATCTGGTTGTAATTAATTTATCCTTATTGACTTACATGTACAAAGTATTGTTTTATAAAGTATGTTTCCTTAAATTAAAATTAATATGCAGCTTCTTTTACACCCACACGACAATTCTAATCCTCAATGAATTCCGTTAAATAAAATAAGTATTTTTATGCATAACTTAAGTATAACTTAAACTTTTATGCCTGTAGGTTGTTCCGGATCTCCCAGGCTGCAAAGACGCAGACGTGCTCGCGAGAGACGAAAAGCTAGAAAATCCGGTGAAAAAGAAGACACTCCGGATGAACTTGCGTACATCGATTCGTTACCCGAGGTAACACTAAAATTTTTATTACACTGTCATTATTAATATGACCATATATGGAGACTTAACGAATTTTAATGACTTTTTTTCAGGATATCCGTTTAGTAGAAGTTACGTCTAACATTTGGGGAACAAAATTCAAAATGCATGGACTAGCTAAAAATGTTCCTGCTAATTTAGGTCAAGTTACATATAAGACTTCTTTGCTGCATTTGCAGCCAAGGCAAATGACTCTCATGATTACCGAACTAAGAGACGATTATCCTGTTGGTCCTGATCCAAATTTTAATCCTAATATATTTTCAGAAGATGAAGAAGAAGTATTTCAGTCAAACGATTCAAATTCTCCATCCCATACAAATAATAACGTTAAAAGAAAATTAACACTTAATGAAAGAATTAATAATTCTAATAACATAATATCACAAAGCGAAGCTTACACTGGCAATAACAATAACACTAATCCCTCTATAGCAAGAGCTGAATCATATGATGAGTTTCCGTATATTGATACAAACGATTCTGTAAATAACATATCAGAAAGTGTTTACTCTACCCCAGCTCGGCACACCAGTCAGGCAGCCGAAAGAAAGGTGAATACTGCGGGTGTACCAAATCGTCATGCTATTTCTCCTTTAAGATGCGAAAGTTCCGTTCCTACTTTACAGTCTCCTAAAAATGCGGTGGCGCCCACAGATATAATTTTTGAAAGACCATCTCCCCAGACCGTTACTTGTGGAGGACGAGGTGACTTTTGTGGTGCTAGGACGGATTATAGTGTTCGTGGCGATAATGTGTCTTTAAAAGGGAATATCTCCAATATTGAACAGCAGACGTTTAATTTGAATCTTAGTATAGAGCCAAGTAGGCAGGTTACTATCAAAAAGTGCGATAGCCATGTATCAGACAATTGTTTGTCAAAATTGCGGAAAAACATTTGTAGCAGAGGTGAGTCTGCGTCTTACGAAGTTAATACTAGAATATTAAAATCATTATGTAATAAGAATTTTGAACATGAGGTCCATCCAGATGCTATGACTAGACGTACAGATAATTTAAAAAATCTCCAAAAGAATGAAGATTTGAAGTTCATTGATGAAGAAACACCCGTCGACACTACAATAAATAATCTGACTGAAAAACCAAGAGAAATGAGGGTTCAGAGAACGACAACAGTGGTTCCTATCAGCCCAGTATGCACTAGTGTGCCCGTGTATGATACAATGACGCGAAGTTGTAGTGTAGGTTATTTAGATCTAGTCGATCCTCAAGTCTTACGCGCGCATAGCTTGACCACGCTACGCGGCGAGGAGCCACGGCGGCTGGTGTTAGTAAATAATAAACGGCACAGAAGGGCGAAACGACAATTCAGGACAAATGATATTAAACATATGGAAACCAAGACTCCGAGCTTAAAAAAATGCGGAAAATCTAGAAGTCTTGATTCGGGGGAACTGTCGATAACGATGGAGAAATGCAAACAACAGTCGCGGTCGGACTCAAATCAGAAAAAGGATGGAGTTTCAGCGAATTCCAGCAGTCGGTATAACAGTACTGGGGAGGATAACAGTGGGACCAGTACAGAAGAAGGAGGAAGGGTAGGACGTAGATCGCGTAGGGATTATCCGGTATGCACAACATGTCGGTTGGTGTCGCCTTACGATCGGCAGGACGTTGAGGTGGCGTCGTACGTATGTGTTGCGTGCAGTTCCCGTGCGGCGCCCGCCCCGCCCCCTGCGCCACTCCCTGCCAACACCGACAGCGACTCCGACTACAGCAAGTATTATAGTTAGTACGATAGTAGATGCTTTTTCACCCGCCGTCCATTCCGAGATACTTCCACCGATGAGGTACATATGGGTCGTAAACTCGGAACTTTGCTAGATGCGTTCTTTCTACACGAGATCTGTGCTTGGCAATTACGCATGATTAGTTAGCCGGAATCTCAAGCGACGTTCAACATAAACACTTCTGGCAAGCTTACATTAGATTCTCACCCCAAAGCTACCCTAATTAAATCTATAAACCAAGGCCCATAGGCTTAATAGATTCACTTCAAGCAAATGTAAGATAAATTTTAGTAGTTAGCACAACATTTGGAGTATTGGCATGGTAACAGCAACCTCTTTCCTAGAGCTTAAAAAAACATCAGTAAAGTTTATAACTTGAAAGCTTTTGGTTTTAACTAAATCTTTTGTATGCACGCTATGACTATGACTATCCAATGAATAATAAGTAGCAGGAACTGTGTCACTAATACGTACAGCTTGGTTAAATGTATCACGAACAGTGTTCTAAAACACAAATTGGTGGATTGACGACAGTTAAGAGGTTAACGTTTTCCTTATCTCATTAAATAAGTCTCGTGACTGCGGCATATTATCTTAAATCCAATTCAAGTGTAGGGACTGAAAATAAGTCCCTCTCAGGTTGTAACTGTTTGCGGTAATCGACAAGCATGGTAGTCCTAATGACGGTAGCAAATGTTGTTCATTTAACCGTTCTAGGTTGAATTATTTATTCCGTCGGATGGCTAGATTTTTCTAACACTTCTCTTACAATTTTTCGGCACCCGTTGCATAAAGGCGTTCGATTATCTTACGCCGTGTAGAGACGGGACAGTTAATAAAGTAATAAGTAAGGTAACAGCATATAAATGTCCCACTGCTGAGCCTGAGCTGAACCTTCTCTCATTTCTGAGAGGGTTTTGGAGCCAGGAAGAGTCCGCCACGCTGCTCCAATGGCGGGTTGGCGGACTTCGCATGTCCTCAAAATATAATATTTATTTTTCTCAGACATGCAGGTTTCCTCACGATGTTTAATAAAATACCTTTATGTAAATATGTGCGCTCGTTTGTATTTCTGAACGATGAGGAATGTAGCGGGACTCATAATGCGATCCTGTGGCAGGCTCCCTAGAGCAATTAGCTCTGCGTCTGCTGGCGGCTCGTGGGAGGCAGAGCGCGGCGCGGGAGGTGAGCTCGGCGCCGGCATCGCCGCGGCCGGCGCGCGCCCCTCGCTCGCAGCCCGCCTCCCCCGCCTCCACCGCCTCGCCCGCACGTCCCCGCCGACATCGCTACTCCTCCGCCTCGCCCATACGGTAATTTTCTCTCCAGAGCCGAATTTAAAGTACGAGTACAGGGGCCTCCATAAACGAGGGTGGAAACTACACAATAGAAATTTCTAGATAAAATTTTCTAACGAATACCAAATAAAAAAATATCAATAGCCTCGCGAATCATCCTTGGTAGGAGTCGGTGTTCTTTTGCGAGGATTTGTGGTTTATCAAATCGGATGTAATGGTTGGGATGATCCAGAACATGGTCACAGACTGCAGACTTCCAGGAAGTCTTTCTGCGTTGATCGGACCACAAATAATAATTAAAAGCTGAAGGTACTCCGGGTTAACTATGACATCAGGACATCTGTCACCTCAGTCCCCCCGTGACCATGGGTGCTGTAAAGCACTCGAAACGTTCGGTTATATATAACAAAATTAAACGCGATAAAATCCGTAAAATTAGTTTCATTTAAATGTGTAGTGTTGGCGTAAATATAAGAAATCACAATATTAATTTAATTAGGTAAATACGGCAAGTATGGACGATTTGCCGTATTAGGGAGCTTTTTGGTCTGTTCAAACTTACAGTATAACGTTTTTCTCTCTGTGCCAATTCCTGTTACGCTAATTTATACAAAACACATTTATATATTGCAGACAACTATTAAACTCTCCCCTGCTAAACCGAAGACGGAACAAGAAGCCTTCGGAGAGCTCAGATGATGAATATTCCAACGGTGGTTATAACGAGGTCAATAGCAAGAACTACAGAGATCTGGAGAGTTTCCAGAAGGCGCAGCTCAGGAACAAGGTTTGATTACACTGAATAAATATAATTTCAATAAATCAATGACCTTTCGATTATAAATACTATTAATTACGATACACTGACTGACGAAAGACTCAGTTTATTCCTCACAGTATAATTATAAAGTGACCTGCATTCAAAGAATAAGAGTTTTTTTTTATTTTATAAAGTGACGAGACGAGCAAAACGTTCACCTGATTGTAAGTGCAACATCTGCCCATAACAGATGCTTTGTTACTCAGAATATCTGTGTAACACCACACTGCGCCTGTCACCCTGAGACATAAGTTCTTAAGTCTCATATGCCCAGTGACTACACTAGCTCTCAGTGCCCTTCAGTCCGAAACACAGTAATGTTTGCACACTATAGCTTCACGGCAGAATAACTGGCCTTGGGGTGATACGACAGATTCCTGCATAGGAATCCTACCACCAGTGATTAAAGGAAATAAGGATTACACAAGTCACATGTTAATCCTTACATTAGGATATTGACTATGAGTTTTAGGTAGGTCTAATAATACTAACAATCATTATCTTCGTTTCTGTCTATACGTACCCACTGCTAAACATAAGCCTTCCATAAAATTAGTACATGGGGCGTCATTGCAATATTTGCCACGCTTCGCAATCGGAGTAAAATGTTTGACTATATGGCAAGGCGTGACGTGCTTAACCGTAACCGTCCAATTTCTCTGACTAGAATATTATCGTTAACGTTACATCAGATATGTGGAGATAAACGCGAGCGAATGACTCTGTGTTAACAGTTATGGCACGTGCAAATGACCTTTTCTTGTTCTTAAACAGGAGATGTCGGTCAGGAAAACATCATCGAATGATGAAGTCACCCCTCTAGCTTATTTTTTCCCTCACTCAACGTATAACACACAGGACAAAATGGGGATTATCTTACTTTGTTACCACACAGCAATTTAATCTATAATACTGAATAGAGCCCCGCTGTAACATGCATATGGGGCGGCTCGGGACACACTTTTACAGAATAAGAGTTTATTGCTATATTGCAGCATATCGCTACTGCTGTTTCGTGATCGGCAGCGCGCAGCTATATCTGTCTCAGTGAGAATGTGCCTGTTTGTCACCGTTGCATACTTTTTACCGATTTCATTGGTAAATCCTTTACCGCTCAAGCTACACTGCTCTTAAACTCCTCGCCTGGAGACATTAGAAAAAAATCAAATTAAATAATCTTTAGAATGTTATTGCGGTAATACTTTGCAAAGACCACTATGGACAATTAATTTTGAATACGGTGGTAATGTGCTGTTTTATGTATTATGTAATGTATATAGAATAAAACATGTACGTATATTGTTTTATATATTACAATTGTGAGTATGTTTATATTATTATTAACTTTCCTTTTCAAGAAAATTACAATTATATTTACTGTACCTTTCACAATTTTCTCCCCGTTCACGGTTTGTGCGGGAGATAATGCCTTAAGCGTTGAATCCGCCTTTTGTTACCCATTGAAGTGAAAACAATGGAGAATAATAAAAAAATGCGGTCGACACTAGATGCCCGGCAGATGTGAAACATCGAAATTGATGGTTATTGAAAGAATTTATAATTGAAAGAAAATGAATAAATAAATATGAAGTATAATAAAAATATTTCGAACCCCTAAAATTCACTAATCGCGCTGCCAAATTGTAACACAAAATCATTATTTTAACCAACGTGAAAAAGACGCGGTTTTTGTCTTCCGTTACTAATGAATTGAAAACAGAGATCTCATAATGAACTAGTTAGTCGCATTAGTCACTTCGTTAATCATACTCGTATATGCTAGGTTTTCAACTTTTTTGGTTGAAAACCGAGCAAACACTGTTACTTTTTTGGTGCTGAAATGTGATTAAAAATTCGAATGTAAATTAAATTATACGTCATTATAGCCCTTTCATTTTCTCCAAATTATAATGGGTATAAGTAATTATTTATGAATTTAACATTATAATTTGAGCTGTACATTCCCGTCACAGCACTCGAGTCGGTTTACCCCCAAGGCGCGCCAATAGATGTTTCAAATCAATAATGTAGCTAAAACGCGCGGGCGGCACGGTGACATCGGCGTCAAGCGGCGACTCGCACGCGGCGAGCCCGCTAGTGCGCCGCCAGCTCGTGATGCACAACAAGGCGCCCATGTGGAACGAGAACAGCCAGGTGTACCAGCTCGACTTCGGCGGCCGCGTCACCCAGGAATCCGCCAAGAACTTCCAGATCGAGTACCACGGGAAACAGGTTACATTCTTTTAAAACGGTCCATACCTAGGATTTCTTCTATATGTAATCTTTTTTTGCCTTTCTATAGGGTATTACAACAGTGTTCAATACTGTTACAGACTGTCAACACTGGTATAACCGCGTATTAGCCGCTGTGCGCTGCTCTCGGCGTTCTGGCGGTTATCTACTTAGATGCATTTCTAAGTGTGTAGGGATTGTTTTTATTAAATATGACGAGACGAGTAAATCGTTCACCTGTTGGCAAGTGCAACATCTGCCCATAACAAATGCTGTGTGGCATCAGACTTCGCTCGTCATCCTGAGACATCAGTTCTTAAGTCTCTTATGCCCACTAAACTAGCTAACAGCGACGGAAACACAGTAATGTAATTTAATTTTTTAATTTAGTAAACTGGCACTGCGGCGGTATCAATTGGACGGATTCCTGTATAGTAATCCTACGACCTGTAGTCAACGTCACTAAGCTTGTCCTCTACAATTAAAATAATCGTTCACGGAATAAGATCTAATTTGAAGATTTAAGATTGTGTATTGGCACATACACAGACACACAAAGCAGAACAAACAACAGCTGGATAAAAAATTATGATGATTGGAGGCCGTACTTCCACCCCCATGCGTATATACTACACTCAGCGTCACAAAAATCGCACCTCTCTGAGTTTGCGCGAAAAATGGCTGTAATGGCTAGAAACGAATTATATTTATATAAATATTGGTATGTTTGAAATGGGTATTTGAATAGCTTTACATTATTAATAAAAAAAGCATGAAATCATTAAAACATTTATCATTATAGAGCGTCAAAAATAAACACTGTCAAATGCTCGTTAGTAAGGACGCTAGTTACACCACCTAAAAAGGGTATAAAACGGTCGATCTGGATGAAATATGGGCCAGTCGTAATTTAGACTTTGCAGTGAACACACGTGAACAAGTAACCCAAGTAAGAACAAGTAAAGATGGACACCAGCTCTGAAGAAGCCGCTCAAGTGATTGCCCTATTGCAGTCAGGGATGCGGCAGTGTGACGTTGCTCCACAGTTGAACCTGTCCCGTTTTTCAGTTCGACGGGTGTTCCAACGTTTTCAGCAGACTGGTGGTTATGTATGAGAAAACCGGGATCTGGAAGAAAACGGTGCACATCAGAAAGAGATGACCGTTTCATCGTTACGACATCTTTACGAAACCGTTTTACAAATGCTGTTGAGTTGCAACAACAGGTTCGATTAACTCGGAGAACATCTGTGAGTGTTTCTACGATAAGAAGAAAGTTACTCGAAAAGAGTTTAACAGCCCATAGACCTGCTAAAGGTCCAAAACTTACTGCACATCATCGCAGAGATCGCCTAGAGTTTGCTCGCAATCATTGCGAGTGGACTCTAGAACAGTGGCGGACCGTACTCTTCTCTGATGACACGAGGGTCTGTCTCTTCTGCAATGACAGACGTAGAAGGGTCTACAGAAGACAGGGGGAGAGGTTCACACGACCCTGCTTCGAAGAATCCGTCGAATACGGGGGTGGCTCGTGTATGTTTTGGGGCGGCATTTCCGTCGACGGGAAAACGGAACTTGTGTGCGTTTCCCGGACTCGGGGTGGCCGTGGGCAAGGGTCATTAAATGCTGGTCGAAATCCTGGAGGAACATGTGGTTCCGTATGCTGGTTATGTCGGTGATGGATTCATGTTGTAAGAACCTCTTGTAAAAAGATCTCACTAGATGGCGACACTATTATATTAAATCACGCAAGCGTTTGGTGTCCGGCAAAATATAGAATCAATACAGATAATTGTTAAAGTTTGAGTTAAAATATATACGTCAAATCAAGTTGTGTAAAAAGTTGTTTATCTTTAATTTTATTGGTTCTCCCTAAAAAGTGAGTAATTTCTACATGGTGCCGAAACCAGGGAAGGAACAATCTCGAGTGTTGTGATTGTGATTAAACGAGTAAATTTGGACTGTAAAACTGTGAGTACTATAACTTGTGAGTGAAAACTGCAGTAATAATAAATCTGATAACAATTTCTTATAACTGACTTAAAAGTACCTCCAGTCTTGTAAAAGTTCTCGAGATTTCTCCTAAAGACTTAGAAAATTGTTGCGTGTGTTGAATTTAGTGAATATTCTCCGGACTTAGCATCTTGCATTGACTTAGAATCGAACAGAAATTGTGTCTAGTAATTAATACGAATTGTATTAAGATGTCGTCAAAGATCAAGTCTTTACTTCTCAATCAAGATGAGCTATTGAAACTACTTACCAAGGCTTATTCTAACTATTGCAAGTCCCCAAAGACAAGAATAAATTCTTCATACATTGAGACGAGAACTGAGGCATTAGAGGCACTATGTCAGAACTTCAAAGATCACCACGGTAAAATAGTGAGTGTAGTCGACAAACATGAGCAAGCTGAGTTATCATATTTTACAGAAGATATGTATGAACAATTTGAAGAACTGTACATAGATTATAAATCTAGAATGAAAGAAGATTTAAAGGAGTGTTGTAAGGCTACATCATTGTCAAGTCCTCAGGCGGCCGCTGGGTCAGTAAGCTGAGCAAAAGCTGTTTACATGGTGAAGCTGAATATGTGTTGAAAAATCTATCTACTACAGATTCCAATTATGACGAGGCTTGGTTGCAACTTACCAGACGTTATAACAACAAGAGATTTAACACGAACGAAATACTATGCATGATAATGCTCGTTGCCACACCGCGGCTATTGTACGGGATTATTTACAGGAGGTCGATATCCCTGTTATGCATTGGCCAGCACGAAGTCCAGACCTTAACCCAATAGAACATCTCTGGGATGACCTAAAACGGCGCGTGCGAGCTCGAGATCCAGCTCCAGCCACTCTTCACGAGCTCCAAGATGCGGTAATTGAAGAGTGGGAACAAATACCCCAAGAGGCTGTTGCGATCCTTGTAAGGTCCATGAAAGATCGCATGGAAGCCGTTATCAAGGCAAGGGGGGGTAACACTAGGTTTTAAGAACTTTTTTTGTATTTATTAAGTTTCTTTTTAAATTATTAATTTGCAAATTTGTACATACCCTGTCTTTTTCTTTAATTTCTCTTTCGTCTCGTTATAAAAGTAAAATTCAATTAAAATTCCTGAAAGCTAATGAAATTACCTTTCGAATGATACCCTCAAACCACAACATTGCCATTGGCCTGTTGTGTTAAAATAGTATTTAAATTATTTTTTTCGGATGTGCGATTTTTTTGACGCCGAGTGTATTATCATTATTCTAGCTTATCACTAGTCCCCTGCTGAACATAGGACTACATAGCCACAAAACACGGCCCTGAGCCACCTGAAACCATCGACATCCCGCAAAATCGTGGAGGTCGTTGCCCCATCCAGTGGAAATTTTTAACACCTTCCTTCAATATTCAATTCTTCCCCTTTATGATGTTGATATTTATGAGACACACTGTATTGACTTCTACGCCGGGGGTCCTTGGTTCGAATATCAGCCGCATCCAACATTTGTGAAAAATACAAACTGTTATTTATCGGGTCTTGTTATCGTTGCAATTGTCCCCGGGTCTCAGACACTGCATCCTAGCCTACCTTCGATTTTATCGCATGAACGTTACATCGGACGCGGATAGGTTGAGACGAGTTAGTGCTTCTGTGTTTGCGCGTACACTTTTGGCACTGTAATATCTCCTGCGGAGTTAATAGCTTCCGAAGGTATTCGGAAGTTGTCGCCGTGGTCGAAAATAGGCCAGGAGATTTTAATACCAAATATTCTGTTCTATATTTATGTACCGAAAGTGCATGATTTTTAACATTTTAATTTTATAGTACATGAGACGAGCATAACGTTCACCTGCTGTTAAGTGCAACAATTCTGTGGTTGCACCACACTACATCCGTGCCCCTGAGACAATAAATCTTAGTGTCATATGCCCAGTAATTACAGTAGCTCTGTGCCCTTCAGACCGAAACACAATAATGTTTGCACACTACTACTTCACAACAGAATAACTGGCCCTGAAGTGTACCCACCTAGACGGGTTCCAGCACAGGAATCATATTAGCAGTAAATAATTGTGTAATATTTTATGTTTAGGTGATGCAGTTCGGGCGCATTGATGGAAACGCGTACACTTTGGACTTCCAGTACCCGTTCTCAGCCCTACAGGCGTTTGCCGTCGCACTGGCCAACGTCACGCAGCGATTGAAATAATCTTCACTACCATGATCATAATTATAAAATTAGGAAACAACAAACTTCCTGATCGCGCCATTTTGAAGATTTTTTTACTTTTAAAACTTAAGAAAAGTTCAGACAAGCCTGACAAAAGTCGAAAAATATGATTCTGATGAGCATATAAATAAACGAGATATTTCTGTATTTCGTCATTTATAATTCACGAGCCTGTACGCTAAATAGATAATTAACGTACTATCTAGTCATAAATCGTTAGCGCATCGGGATGATTATTAATAATCTATTAGATGTAACGTTACTGAAAATATGCTTTACAAGTCGTACTAAACGGCAACCACCCATCCAAATATTTTTACACAAGCTTTAGATAGGTAGCTTTGTAAGGTATTTAATTCAAAATATTTCAGTGCCAGACGGACGGATACGTTGGATTCGTGTGATTGGGTCCACTGTCACTTACAAAAGAACGTGTCTTAAAATCCCAGATAGCAAAGAACATATTTAGATACAAATGTTAAATATTTTCACGATATACGCTAATTTACGATCACGTTAAACTACGTGGCCAATGCCTAGAGCACATACTGTGACTAAATTTAATTTTTTATTTATTTATATTTGGTCTGAAGTTGCAACCTGTGCCAATATTTGAGTTACATTCGATGCATTGTTTTAATCGAGATAACATTTATCATCAAAAACTGTGTTGTCTTATTAAATAATTTTAAATTTTAAATAATTATGCATACCGTTGTAGAAATATAATGACATTTACATTCTGGTATTAATCTATGTAACACTTGACTTCCCTATTATATCGTTAACAACTTTGGGATGAGCTAGTAAGATTATATTCGCTTATGCCTACGAGAAGTATCGACTCATTAGACAGGATTTTCAAATTTTTGTAAAAATAAAATCGGGGCTATATAAATGAAAAGTAAAAACCTTTATTTTATATAAAAATATCATAACGTTTGCGTGCGCTAGGCCAAGAAAAAAACGGGATAAACTTGGTACATCACCGGAAGAATGACAGTAAAAGTAAAAAAGTAAAGTAACAGCCTATAAATGTCCCACTGCTGAGCACAGGCCCCCTCTCATTTCTGAGAGGGTTTTGGAGCCGGGAATAGTCCGCCGCGCTGCTACAAAAAAGGGTTGGCCGACTTCACATGTCCTCGAAATATTTCTATTCCTCGGACATTCAGGTTTCCTCACGATGTTTTCCTTCACCGCTAAGCAAGTGGTAAATCAGCACTTAAAATTGTAGAAAAATTTTAGAGGTGCTGGCACCGGGGATCGAACCCAGGTTACTGGCTTACTATGAAATTAAAGGCGAGCACCAGGCCCTAGAATCAGAATGACAGAGTATCAGCTAAACTGACGAAACGTGTTTGACAACATTGTGCACTTAGCATGAGGGTTCACTAGTCCAACTGACAAAATAACCAACCATGGATTTCATAAGAAACGGTTAAAATTTCTTTAGAGTGTAGGGAAAGTTTTTAAAACGCTTACAATGGCTTAGCCATCAATATCGTAAAAACTACAATTTCATGATAATGTCACTTAAAGTAATCATAATTTTTGCAAATGTTACACATACGTGGACAAGTAGTCTATTCGACTATTGATCTCTTCTTCCTGACTAGCCGTTTAAAATATTTCTCTTGTGCTGAAGAATGTCCATCAGTATGTGCTCTAGGTTACTAATTCCACTAAACTGCGTGGCGGCACTGGTAAAATCTAAATACGGTTAAATCATCAGCATTATCGTTATAAATAAGTCATTATAATCACTTAACTCCAGAATTGACTCTGACCATACGTTGGACCGTACATGATAAGTCTTTACAAAGATTAGTTTTTACAGTCTAGTGTCAACTCATGATTAAATTATATACCTCATTATTAAACGAATATTAAATCTGCCTCCCCAGTAGCCTACCAGCTGAGCCTGGTAGAAGAGTGAACCCCATGACGATATAATCACATCACATCACGCAATTTTTGGTATTTATTTATTGCACCTACTAACACGCGGTTCCTATCAGCGCCGATACGCTGTCTTGTGTGAAACGTATACATACATTTATATATTTACGAAAATATATTAATCTGGAGATACATAAGTAGATCTTCTATTTGTTGTTATGATATAAAACGAATAGTGGCCTTTGTTTTTGAAACCTTGCAGATATTTTCGTGGAACGCCACTGCAGACTGCACCTGTATGTGTTAGATTTGTATGTACTAAATGATTAACTTTTGATTTTGGTAATTTTTAAGTGTTATTAAAATGTTAAACACTTACTTTCGTTCTAATGTTTTAAAATGAATCGTTCTATATTTCTTATCGTTCGGTATATTAGCATAAAGAAGTTTGTGATTAATTTAATATCTACTTTTAAAATATATTTATTCACTTGACATTACGTCGGAAATTATGAACATCTGACATAAAAAGTAAATTATTTATAGGTGTCTCTTTTCGGCACAATCATAGAAACTACACTAAATTGGTTCGCTGGAAAGTTAAATAGGTAAGTAGTTAGTAGAATACTAAAATTCAAGCAGATAGCCAAAGCGAAATAGAAAACGACAACTTGCAAATCGCCGCATTGTATGCTAAGAAAGATGAGCATAGATATGGGTTTTGCTTAAGATGTATCAAAATTATTGAGTCTAAGTCATAGAGTATTGTAAGTATAAGGGAAGTCTAAGCCAAAATTTCTAAAGATTCGAAAAATTAGACCACAGAGAGAGGAACCGACTACAAACTTTTGTGGTCTATTTTACAATGCCATATTATACAATGTCATTTATATGATGTAGTGGGCTTTTACCAAATAATTTTGATACGTTTTCGTGGGTGGGGTATACAATAAGCGAGTAGTAAAGGTATGGTAGGACTTAAGCGGACACACTTTAATGGATGGGATGTGCAATAACAGAGTGTCGTAACAGCGACTTGGTGTAGTTTCAACTTTAGAGAAAACTGAATTTTAGGTAGACTTCTGCGCCACTATGACTTACCTTATTATACGAGTATTAATGATACAGCCTTGTTAAAAGTTATACACTATCAGAAGCAGTAAGACTATAAATGCTTTTTAATTTTTTTTTTTTTATTTCAAATGTCAGCAACGTTAACAAACGGTCTAAAAAGAAAATTGGCTAAGACCTCGTCAGGAGACTTGATTGTCAAGCATTTCCGTACTTTAGAAGACGTTAGACTTTATCGCTTTTATTAATAGTCGGGGTCTAACAAACTCTGTGGTAACTAGGTAACCATTTAGTATTTTTAGGAATTACATTGCGCGCTTGTACGTTCTCAAAGTAAAGCATTGTAAAAATCAGTAAAATAACAGCCTATTTATGTCAAAAGACAAGGACTTTACCCATTTTTTAAGATGGTTTTATGGGTGCTTAAATCCGCCATGTTGATTTTTTTGCGGGAAGGCGGACTACACATGCTGCTAGATCAAAATATGTTTATTTTAAATACCAAGGATATTTTCTTTCACCGTCGAACAAATATTAAATAAGCATATGGATAGCAATTAACCTTTTTTTTGTGGCGGCACCTGAGATCGAACATATGTAAACTAAAAATGAGTGCCCAAACTTGGAGCAACTAAAGTTTGGTACCTTATTATGTACATTTTCAGAATCTAGAAGTAGTTAAAAAATTAATCGCTACTTTTATAAACGTTAACACAAAAATGGTTTGTACTTTTATTGCACTTATAAATTTTTCGCGAAGAAGTCTACCTTCGTAATCGTTGTCTTAAAGGATATTTAATATATCTCTAAAAATTGTTGTTGTGTTGTGTACTTTTAAAAGATCGTTGTAATTTATGAAATATTCTTCAGTAATGCGTGTTTGAATCGTTATTATTAAAAAAGTCAGACTCTGAAGCTAAAACTGTAACATTTTACAGATTAATATTGTTTACGACATTTGATTTATTACAGAAAAAACAAAAATTTTAAGGAATATCCACCCACATATCTCGGCTTAAATGTAGAATGACTTAGATTATATTCAATTAGTGTTAATTTTCAAGTTCATGTTAAGACTGCACATGTGATTATATTTTGTGATATTCAATTTCAATTTTCTTTGTTCAATTTACTCTTTATGTGATGTGAACCCGTTACATTTGTTTTGTTTGCCAAGATCGCTTGTGTTTTGATAACTTAAGATATTTGACGTTGCAACCCCATCGCTTTTTCATTGAACAACTTATGTGTTAGTTGTACATACATATTTACTAGTGACAAAGTGTAAATAAAAACTATTCTCCAAATAAAAACAAACCGTTTTTTTATTATGAACAACTTTCTGGTAATTGAAGAGCTTTGAAACTGGATGAAAATTTGCAATATAAATTTTTAACATGTCTTTATAATAAAAAATCAACACCGGTAAACCAAAACTAAGGACAGGAAAGGAGACCCATGGCAGATTCCATAATAAAGAGAAAGTTAATTATTAAATCTGGAGGTGTTTAGTTCAGGAATGAAAAATGTTGATTTCAAATGTCTTTTTGCACTTCTGGTAATATATAAAAACAATTTGAACTCTTCTCTCCCTGTATAACCCTGCTGGCCATAAAAGTCCAGTAAACATAGTCATGATGTCCCGTTAAAGTTTCAATCCTTTCCAGCCCATTTCAGTTTTGGTGTCCAGGCCTCACACCTAAGCATTTACATAATGTAGGCTCAAGTAATTCCAGCTCCCTATTATCACTCACGCACACATGCACATGTCGGTATAAGCAAGTCTTTATCAACGGCGCTCGCTTTTAGAGCGCATCACTGTTCGCTAATCACTTTCACTGCCGCTCTGACCCGGCACATAGTCCTCGTCGTCATCCTCATCATCGGAAATTTCCAAATCATCCAAGTCTTGGAATAGGGATTCGTCAACTTTGACTGCATCACCTGTAATTACAAATGTCATTTTTCGTGTTAGTATTTTAAAATAATTAATCAGAAAATGTATGAATTTTTACCATTGCCATATTATCAATGCAGTCTGCCTAAAGTCCATTGTTGAATATAGCCTTACAATTTCTATTTATACCTAAAAATGCTAAGAGGAACTATGCTGTACCAAAGTCCTTCAGAACCATATGCTAACTCCATTTCCTGCATAATAATCCTACCACCAGTAAACTTGTTAACAGAGAAAAACTGTTTAAGGGCCAAACTAGATCAACATCTAACATTTGTCACATCTATGAGACAATGTCAGATGAGCTTTGCCTTTAAATTGTTACACACTTGACTATGTGTACAGTTGTCAACAGAACCACTCAATCTCATTTAAAATCAGTATGGCAGTAATGATGTTGCCAGTCTCAATATTTAGATTTGTCAGTTTTCTCAGCAATCTCTGGTAAAAACATAGGGACTTATTTGTATATGGAAGAATTAGATTCAATCATGGTGATGATTGAATCTAATTCTTCTATATTCTTTCATTCTTCCATTTTGAATTAGAATTTGAAGATTAAACAACCTAGTTTGATTAATATTAACGCCACTGTGTGAGACCCGCCCTGTAGGTGTGCCATTCATACATAAATTAAAAAAGTTCCTTTCACTCACCATCATCCAGAAATTTAAGATCTGATTCATTGAGTGTTGTGTCCCTTAAGAACAATTCTTTGCCTGTAAGTTTATTTTTGTCTTTTCCTTCTCTCTCCCTTTTCGCAGGAATGCCCATATCCATTTCAAACTGTTTCCGCCAAGCTAAAAATGATTCTACTGTCACCCTTGTCCCTTCAAATCTTTTCTGTGAAAGAACACTTTAGTTTTAGTTTCATACAAGACTGTGATGAGACAAGCAAAACATTCGCCTGATTGTAAGTGCAATGTCTGCCCATAACAAATGCGTGTCACCCAGAACTTTTCTGTGTCACACCACACTGGGCTTTTCCCACTAAAACATCAGTTAGTAAGTCTCATTTGTCCAATCATTTCACTAGCTCTCAATGCTCTTCACACTGAAACACAGTAATGTTTGCACACTACTGCTTACCTACCTAAACAGATTCCTACATAGGAATCCTACCATCAGTTTGTGCATTGTAACAAGTACTAATATCTAAGTTGGTCTAGACCATTTGTTCCCAAAGTGGTCCAGGTGGACCCCCAGGAGTCCACGGGAGACTCGACGGGGGTGTACGTTGGCGTGACAAAAAAATGAGGGTTCACAATTCGTAAGCGAGGTCCACGAAAATTTATCTGCTTTCAATAGTGACTAAAATTTTGGCTTGAATTCACCTACCAATGTAGGCAGATAATATTTTAAGAAGCTCAGTGACTGTTACTTGTTACATATTCTCAACGTTTTTTTGCTCTTGTACAACGTGTCGAGACTTGCAAAGCGCCGCCGCTGCAGCCGCCGCCGTCCGCAACGCTTGTTCAGACGTGCAAAGGGACAAAATAAGACTTGTGGTGTGTGTGCATGAAGTTGTAGTCTTGCAATCTTGCATGAAGTTGTTTGATTCTTTACCAATATAAATATGAAAGCCAAGGAAAAACTTTACTCATTTGTTTCCGAAATTTCTGCAGGGGTCCACCAGGACCAGTTAAATTTTGAAAGTGGTTAATAAGAAAAAAGTCTGGGAACCTCTGGTCTAGATTATGCTTCATCATATTTGTTAGTTAGTCTAGGTTGGTAGTAGAGAACCTATTAAAATCTAATTTGTTTATTTTGAAAGTTAACAAAAATTCATTCGCCCCATTTTCTTCTGGATTCAGTGGTCGCGTAATATCGGGTTTCACAGTATCACGGCTCACTGAGATCACTCCACGAGATCTTGGGCACGAAGGGTCTGTTGTGGTTCCTGGAGGAGATTGGTTAGCTCGAATAACTAAACTATTCCTCCCCACACACAAAATACGCACATAGACATGGAGTTGCAGAAACCGACAGGATGCAATCTAAAATCTACAATCTAGAGACTGAAACAAAGGCGGTTAGAGCTCAATATTTCACTTTTTTAAGCTTAGTTAAATTGTTTAACAGAAATTTCGATAAAAGCAATCATTGCTAATATTAATTTAAAAAATCATAAAATTCAAATTTAAAATTTGACCTGCTCAGCTTCCTCATCCGCTCTTATTTTTGCAAGTACTTTTTCTTCCTTTTCTCTCTTAATGCTGTCCCATTTTTCATTGAGCCACTCTTGTCCCGCAGACACTAATGTGAACACCATCACCATGCCAAGATTTTGTTTTCCCTGTAATTATTATTGATGATCATAGAAGCAAATAGCATGAATTTAAAATACAAATACAAATTTGTGTAGTCTATTCTGTATGTCTAGGGTATAAAGAAAGATTTTGCATAGTTTTTTAATTAGTTGCACACTTTCAATGAAGAAAATGAGAGCAATGTCCAAAGGGCCTGTTAAAGCCCAAAGTAACAGTATGATACCATTCTTCAATTCTTATTATCCAACACAAACACAATTTCTCCTGGGAGACATTCTAAGTGTACACATACTTATTCATGTTTATATTCACTGATTTGTTAATTCTCACTATAAAATGTAATGTATAAAAAATGTAACACAGAAACCACAAGCAATCTGTATGCATTCAACATTGCACCGAAAATTCCTATGTCCAGCCCATACACTAGATTCTATTCACTGACAAAAGTGAAACTCCATAGGACATATCCACAGACATATCGACTAGTGAAGCCCACTGAAACAATGCACACCATATCCAGAATGAGTAAAATTTAGTTTGCTGATGGTTGTTTTGCTGTTAAAGGTTGTGTTGGTACATACCTGTCTCTACATATAAATATAAAATATCACAACTCAACTCATCACAATATCTTCGAAACTACAAGACATACCGACTTAAAATTTGGTATACATATTCCTATCAAAACATACACACTACAAACACCAAAATGTGTAAACAGGATGATGCTATTTTTCTCTTTACAGACTAACAACTTCCGTGCGAAGTTATAGTGGATGAGCTAGTATGTAATAAAAGCAAGTAATTTAAAATCGTAAGAAGAATTGAAGACGATTTCACTAAATACAAAGTAAAATAATTCAAATTGAAAATACAATCACCTGATCAATTAAGTGTTCCAACAATTGATTCTTGTCCACATCGTCAAAATTTTCTTCATTTTCTATTTCCACCAGAGGTAATTCATCTGGGTATTTTGATGTGTATGTAAAGGCAAGGACACACGAGAGGCCTTCACCGGTACTTTCGTAGTCTTCCGACATTATTGGTATACAAAATTTGTGAAACGGCTCTGTCTCTAAAACTTTTATAGAGAAAGATTAGCCAAGTTTAAAGTAACCTAAAATCGTAACGTTAAGTTCTTGTATATTTACTTTTCATTTCACCGTAATAAATAGAGTCCAACGCTTCTATTTCACTAGACTGTTCATAATGATAATCCATCGTTGACGAAAATTTTGTAATAAGTTCAATTCTATGTAAAGAAGAATTGTTTCGTATAATTTAGGAATTATGGAAAAGATACTGTCAATAGATATGACAATGACATTTACAAAGTTAGGTTAAAATATTAGCGGATACTAGGATAGTACGGTTAGTAGAGTTACAGACCACAGAGCGGAGTAGTTATTTTGAAAATAAATATTTGAAAATAAATATATAAAATGTATTTTCAAAAAAAAAGTGTACACTCTCATAAAAATACTATTTACGGTTAATATATTACTAACAATAATTAATACTGAAAATTATTGGTTTCATGTTTTTAACATGTTTTTTTTTATGGTTTAAGCTTAAAGTACGTTGTTTAATTTAAAAGATTTGCAGTTATTTGCTAAAAATATAAAATTGTGAGTAAATTACAATACCAGCTGTAATTGTTGTCAGTTTTGCTTCAGTTTTAAAACAGAATGCTAACTAATGAAGACTCCTAATTGATTAAGACTATTTTGAAATAGCAAGCAATATGTTGTGCCCAAATACGTAAATACTTACGAAATGCGATTATGGGCGTACATACTACCAGCTATTTGTAATAAATTAGCAAATGAAATACTGTGTCAAATAACTAGTAGTAAGTCCAGCTCAAAAAAAATGTAAATTTATATCAAAATATTTTCTTTTTATATAGCATCATGTGACTGTGACAGCATGCCACAGTTAAGCCCCTGTAGGGTTTAAGTGGTAATGTGTAGTAACTAAAATATGTATAATGTGTAATGATTAAAATAAAAAAACTGTCCCTTGGAATCCTACAAAATTACTAAATATAAAAATACTTATATACGCACATAGTCCTTTCCCATATAAGGGGTAGGCAGAGGCCTCACACGTAGCCCACTTTTCGCCCCGCGGGAAACGAGACGTGACGTGTGGTGAACCACACGTGACGTCTCGTCCACTCGTCTCGTCCAATCGTTCACGTCGTTGCCACTTTGGTACGAGTCAAGAAATTCTTACTCCCCATTGCGTTCCCACGAGCAGTATAGTGACAGCATGGAATGTTATGGTGTTCTGTACGAATAACGGCTGTCCGTTCAATACTATTTTACTGGTGGTTACAGAAGTAAAATACCTAGGTATAATATTGGACAGCAAACTAAACTGGAACAATCACATTGAAAATAAGATCAACAGGGTAAAAGAATGATCGGAAAACGCTGGGGTTTGTCACCGAAAATCGTTCTATGGCTGTACAAAATGATCATCCGCCCCATGATCTCCTACGGAGCAGTAGTATGGTGGCCCAGAACGAATCTTACCACTGCTAGAAACAAATTGCAAAAATGTCAGAGACTAGCGTGTTTCGCCACAACAGGTTGCATGAGAACAACCCCCTCAGCGGCCCTTGAAGTCATGTTGGATCTGCCACCACTGCACCTGTATATACAACAGGAAGTAGCTTTGGCGGCCATAAGACTAAAGACCCTAAATCTCTGGAACAAAAACAAAAAGATTCCACACACAAATATACTTACAGAACTCATTGAAGAAATGTCAGTTCTACAAGCTGTGTATGATAGGATCCCCAAATAATTTGTCTTTGACAAAAAGTACAAAATACAATTATATGAAGATCATCGCACTGAAGGACTGAATCAACAAGAACTCAGGATCTTAACAGATGGCTCCAAAACAGAGACAGGTACCGGTTCTAGAACCTTCTCAGAGGACCTAAACATTCGAATATGTACATCACTTGGTTTACACAACACTGTATTTCAAGCAGAGTGTATGGGCCTAATCGAAGCGGCATCGGCCATAGCAGTAAGGAAAGTTAAAGACAGTAATATTATGAATTCAGGGCTAATACGTGAATGCTACCAACGACTAAATGAGGTATGTCGATTCAATAATATAACCCTTCAATGGATTAAGGGACACAGCGGATCTCGAGCTTGCTCGGGGGGGTTCCAACAGGTGCGCCGTGGGACCAGAGCCCATAGTCCCGCTTCCCTCAGGTATGTTCGTACGCTAATCTGTAACCGCACTAGAAACCAATATGCACACCTCTGGACAAACCATCCAGAGTGCAGACAGGCAAAGGAAGCCTGTTACGAGTATAAACAATCGCATATCCAAGGTGCTACTCCGTCTGAAAAAGCCCCAAATCAGAATGGTCAGTAGCGCCATAACAGGACATGGATCATTCAACAAACATGTTTTCTTTAGGTGTCACGGACAGCCCTCTGTGCAGAGCCTGCATGGAAGCGGATGAAACGGCGGCCCACGTCCTGCTGGACTGCCCACTGGTCGCAGAATACGGGGCTAAGAATCTCGGTTCTCCGAGATCTCTCTCTAGAAGCAACACTTCAAAATTTTGATCGACAGTAAAATGATAGTTGACTTTTACTGAAGATTTGCTGGACTGATGGAGACAAAACTAAAAGCACAATATTGGTCTTGAATTGAATTTTCCAATGACTGTACACTTTCAGGAGCACTTGCTGCATAATAAACTATCAATATTAAACATCAAAACTCCAAATATACACAGAAATTACAAAATTAAATAAAAACACTACCGCCACTTTTCGAGTTGCCGCCAAAAGTCTAAACTTGAGTTTATTGCTACGAGTACAAACATAAATCTGACCCCGTAAAGGTGTTGCTGTTGTTGAATTTAGTATTGCCTAAATACAATTTCCGAATTTTATTATACAACAACAAAAAATAAAAATGAAAACAAATATTTAATGATTTATATGATGTTTATTAATGTTTTAATTATGATAATGTAGATAATCTGTGTATTTAGTGGCTGAATTCCAAGAGCCTGTAGTCGAACTCGCTCAGTCATTTTATCGTCAGAATCAAAATGGCAACACGTAGTTCCAGTTTTGGCCACAGGGTTCGATAAGTTTGTGGTATTGTATCTGTTCTCAGACTGAAAACTACAGTAATATTTTAAATTATCCAAATGTTTTTCATTTATCAATAAAATAACCTTTCTTTATTTTTTGATAAAATAAATATAAATTCAATTAAAACGGGTAACATCGTACCCGATGAAATAAAATGTCACACCATTCGAAAAATTGTACTATGTGAACTCACCTTTGCAGTGTCATTTTTGTGCCCTTACGGTCAGCTTGTAAGTGACAGGGTCAAAAGTCACAAAACTGACACAGTAAGATAACTGATTTATTGGTAATGTTATTTTGGTATATCTCAGTGTAACATTGGTAAATTTTTAATGACTAACATTTATTTATTTACGTGTTTCCTTAATAAATAACTAAAACTTATAAAAAAATAACTATAAAAAAATGACTGTATTTTTTTTTAAATGACGGACACTGAGCTTTAACGACAAACTGCGTTTGCGGACGAGGTTTAAACTCAAAAACTTTTCTTCCCAAACGGTTATCGGTTCTACGAGCTATATGGCCGATCCATTGCCACTTCAGCTTGCTAATCCTTTGTCATTTACTTTAGTTCTGCTGTAGAAATCATCGTTACGGATTCTATCTCGCAGAGAAACTCCAACCCTTTCCATAACTCGCTGAGCTAATCTTTTTTTTTTGAATATACTGATGAAATGAGCAAAACGTTCACCTGAAGGTAAGTGCGACGTCTGCCCATAACAAATGCAATGTCACCCAGAAAATTTCTGTGTGACACCACACCGTGTCCATCACCCTGAGACTTAAGTTCATATGTCTCATATGCCCAGTGATTACGCTAGCCCACCGTGCCCTTCAAACCGAAACCCAGTAATGTTTGCACACTACTGCTTCACGGCAGAATAACTGGCCCTGGGGTACCTACCTAGACGGATTCCTCATGCTGCCTGCATTGAAGGGCCACGTCTCGGTTCCGTATGTCATTACTGGCAACACGCACTGGTTATACTTTTGTTTTAAAGCCTTGAGGTATATTCGACGAGAAGATAAGACGCAGTTTCCCGAACGCTGCCCAGCCGAGTAGGATCCGTCGATTGATCTACTACTACGGTCGCAGTTTGACTTACCTAGTCGGACCATCTGTATTCTGTATTCGTCGACAACTTCGATCGTAGTGTTCCCAACAACAACCGGTATAGGTGTGACATGGACGTTAGACATGATCTTCGTCTTGTCCATGTTCATCTTAAGTCCTACCCGTTGAGAGACACTTATAATGTCATTGAGCTTAGTTCTAAGGTCCTCCAGCGATTCTGCTATAATGACTGAAATGAACAATGATGCTAATACCGTATCCTTTTCAGTACAGTGGCTTGAAGACATCTTCGAATGCAACTGTGAAGAGTTTCGGGGATACTTGGGTCGTTACCCACACTAGCGTGTGGCTCTAAAGACGATGTATACAGCTGTCCATAAAATCTCGATCTCACTCAAAATCTGTGGTCCAGCGAAAATGACGTCCCCGCTCTCGGTTCTCAACTTAGTCAGTTGGCTCTATCTTTCTAGCAGACAGATCCCTGGCAAAGACCTTGGAGCCTTGGTTTCGCTTTAGCGCTTCCTAAATATCTCGCCGCATACATTTGGAGTTTTGTCTGTTCAGTTCAATTGCCGATATGCTGACGCATCAGTTGAGGACTGGAGCCTCATTTCGTGTTTAGCCACCATGACAGTGAGAGTGTGGTCGGAGAGTTTCTGGAATTATTTTTGTGCGGTGGGTCTTGGAAAACTGTGCCCCCACCGCATGGTTAGTTTCCACAAGCCTCTTGTTCACATCGTCCACTGTAACGCAATAATCTAGGCACTGAAAGTTATTTTTCAATTCGATCTGGAGGCTTTCGGGGTTTTTGATAAGGGCACGAGATGGAGCGGGCGTGAACTTCACCAGACGAGAGGTTCAATGTTCCTCTTACCATTCGGAGATCACTACCCGTTTTCACCCTAGTGATCACAAAGACATCATTGAATAGCTCATAAATCATCATCAAGTCAATGAACAGAAAAAGAACAGAATCATAAAGTCAATGACAAACTTGCTACATAAAAAAATGAACCACTATTTTATATTATATAACGTTATACTGTAGTCACAAAACTGACATGTCCTGGAGTATCACATTTATAGCAGTGTCACTGACCGCCTGATCGGTGAAGTGATCGAGTTTAAAATGAAACATTTGTACCAAAACAAGTGCGATTTCCTATGTGCCCCCACTTATGTGAAAACTCTTTTTCAAAAAGTTCTCTCTTATACTGAAAACTTCTGTATTAAAGTCCTCTCTTCCTTAAGAAAACCTTAATATATTCTTCTTATATTTCGCTGAGTAGATACTTGTAGCAGGCGTCGGGGTGGAGGCAGAAGTCTTTCGAATTCTCCACAAGGGCGAAGTCGATGTCGGACTAAGAGGATTTGCACTCAATTTCATATTCATGTCTGTTATCCTAAGACACCGAAATGGAGGCCCTAGAGGAGGGCCTGAATATTGCCTCTTAGGCTGAGGTGAATTTCGGGAGGGTCAAAGTATTTGTGAAAACATCCAGGGCAGTTGTGACACTTAAAATTTTAGAATCGTATTCCGAAGAATTAGAAGCTATTTTTACGGAGACAAAAACATGTCTTGTTCTTCATTCTCTGTTCTCATATCTTTAACAAATGTTTATGTATTTTTTTCTGTGTTGTTACTAATAAAAGTTACTGAAATATGTTTAAATCAATTTAAATATTGTTTCCTCCTGTAAACAACCCTGACATTTTTTCTACACCCCTAGCCATCTTCGTTGACGCCGCATCAGTATGAATAGGGACATCGCTCCAATACCTTTTATGAATTTTAAAACTGCATGAAATTTAAAAGTAACGGAATAATATTTTGAGTTTTGTAATATTAATATATTATCGCAACGTTGATAATTTTTTGCGTAAAGTTCAATTTCTTACCGATTCATACCATTTTACTGTACGTTGTACGAAATAACTCAATGCAAGTCGCATTATTATTATTTTGGGAAATGCTATTAGCAAATTCCTAGACTAATAGGGAACTTTAATTATAATACTATTTCGCACCGTTCACACTAACCTTTGACTTAGTAGCCAAACAGACGTAATATTTTTATGCTTAGTAGGTACCTCTTGAATTCTTGTTTACATCTTTGACAGTAATAAAAAAAAAATATATTACTTGTTGTGTATATGGACATGTCTTAAATTATATGTTAAATAAAATTGTGCCCCCGTGACCATGGTTGCTGTAAAACTCACGAAATGTCGAGTTGTAAATAGTAAAAATGAAACGCGACAATATTATAGCGTTTATTTTACATTATTAAAAGTGTAGTATTCGCATAAATATAACAAATCGTCATATCTTATATCTCACAGTATCTGCTCTTTATGTCGCGGAGACTGGTGCGTTCGAGTGCTCACTTTCCTTGTCCCTGTGGTTTTCGTGGGTGCGTTGCGCATGTGGAGATCGCGGCCGAGTAGGAAGGCATCCCTCCGGAAAGCCATGTGATTCCGCGCGCCATGCTGGAAAGAAGAGAGGGAAGGTGTTTTCCACACCGTAACAGGGCCGCCGACGCAGGTGGAGCCGCAGATGTGTGTGTTAGTGTTCCCATGGCCATACCGATATGGGGACAATGTGGAACACAGTCGTCGGGTTTTAGTCGTTACAAACTGACCCATCCTTGCCTTAGTAAAGCTTGAATTTTACCATGTAGATAAAACTTTTTTTTTAAATTAACGGATCTTTTTTAACTTCTGTTTTTTAAAGAAACTATTTGCATTTTATTCTTTTTCATTCCTAGTTGTTAATTTTTTCTAGAATAGTGGAATTTGATGATGATTGGACTAGAAAAGTGGTTTGAATTAAATTTCTAGATTTTAATTCAAACCACTTAAAATACTATATAATACTATACATATACTTACTAAAAAGTTATTTATATGTAATATTTAGACTTTATTTTTTGTTTTGCGTCCCTTTATAAGTATTTTCGTTATATTTTATAATCCAGAACGTACTTAAATGGAAAGTGGAAACCAATACTGACTGTTTGTGAACTTTTGGCGACATTTCGAAAAGTGGCGGTGGTGTGTTTTATGAATTTTGTAATTTCAATGTATATTTTGAATTTTAGTGTTTATTATTGATAGTTTATTATACAGCAAGTGTTTATGAAAGTGTACAGTAATTGGAAAATTCATTCAAGACCAAGTCTCCATGAGTCCAGCAAATTTTCTACTTTATCATCATTCATCATGGTTTTACTATTTAAAAAAGGAAATTATAATAAAATTATCACTTGACATTGGGAAAAATGGCTCTTGGGTAACTAATTGCCAGGATCAAATAAGAAGAAGAAGACCAAAGAGTATTTAAGAAGAAGACTATCAATATGTGAGTGACGTTTGTCTGACAAACGTAATTTATTTTACTAAAGTTATTA
The DNA here is from genome assembly GCA_019845155.1 of Luehdorfia chinensis. Lineage (NCBI taxonomy): Eukaryota > Metazoa > Arthropoda > Insecta > Lepidoptera > Papilionidae > Luehdorfia > Luehdorfia chinensis. The sequence continues at coordinate 1,469,615 of JAHVAK010000006.1, read as the reverse complement.
TATTAAGAGTTAATTTATAGTAAATAGAAAATTTATTTTATTATTTGTTATCTTCTGTGGACAAAAATTATAGCCCTTTACATAATCGTCGCCATATTTTGTACACAGGAATAATGGACTCTCCTGACATACTGTCTTCATGTAACTCTAACGTTAAGGACTCAAATGATTCAGGGTTAGATTTCTTAGTGGAATGTAAATTTTTTGCCTCGCCTGTTATTTAAAATGTATATTTTTAAATTAATTCCAGGAACCTGCAGCACCATAAAAGTCGTGAAGATTTTACTGAACTTCGAGATCAAACCTTAGCAAATTTTCAGAAACCTAATTTACCTAACGTTAATGTTACCAGAAAAAATTATAATCTGTTTGGATATTTGCTACGATAATCAAAATTCTCTTTATCGTTTGGGCGATGGTACTACTTTTACACCAGTTAATATGTTGAAGAGAATTTTAGATTTCTTTCTATATTCAAAACATGCCATTAATAAGAGGACCGAATTTGCTTTGCTTGTGTTGAAAGACAGTGAACCGTGTTGGTTACACAACTTCACAAACAATTTGAAAGATATTGTTAGTGTTATTGACTACTTAAATTCTGAAGAGAGTACATCTGAAACATTTGATTTTCATAAATTATTCCAAATATTAAAACAAGAAATACAAATACCAGAATACAGCCAGACAGATAGTATTTTATCTCCACCATTTGTAGTGCGAATGATTGTTTTATATGGAAGATCTAATTGTATCCCCCTAATTCCGCAGGATGATCCTTATTTTATTTATCTTAAGAAACAGTTTTACTTCTACATTGATATTCTACTGGCACATGAAGAAGATTGTGCTCTCTATAAATGTGAAGAGATATATGATGCATTGCAAGATTTAGACAATGGATATTCTTATGTATATGAGGTATCAAGAAATGCTGACAAAAATACATGATTGTATTGCCAAATTACTCGCACATCCTTTACAGAGGCCTCTGCAAAAAAATACAGATTACTCTTTTGGATGTAGATATTAAAACTATAATAAATATGTTGTAATAATATATTTCACTCAATTCCCTATAAAGAAGACCCCTAATTGTAAAATTGTCTAAAGGCTTTTACAGCTAATTCACTACTTTATTAATCACCTCAGTAGCCTCACCTTCAAAACTAGTCTCATGTACAAAAGTTATATAATCCTAGCTTTTATCTTTTTTTTGCGAGTTTTATAAATTGATTGAAGCATATTTTCAAGGATTCTTTAATTTAAGAATAATGCTGGTTTATTTCATTAATTTCCATATAACAATACAATATTGAACTATATTTTCCTAAGTTTTCATTCCCAACATATTGATAAATATCCATTGTAAGAAAATTCCGCAGGCAACTCAAAAAAAAGTTGTTTTGTGGTGAACACTATAACTTGTCACTGGATCATCTGAAGCAAAACAATCACATTTTGACTTTTATTAGGTGAGATGTTTTTCGAGGTGACACGATCGACTTTTTTTCATAGGTTTTTCCATTTTTGGCCACAATTGGAATTCAAAAATGCGATTTGCGCTTAAAAAATCAGCAAATATATTGTTGTAAAATATTAAAAAATAAAAACTCAAATCATAAATAATAAAAAATCTGTAATTTACGTGTAGAAAGATTGTACAAAATTTTAAAAGATTCAAAGATTTCAAAAATGATGAAGTTACTGAAAACACTTTGTATAGTTTTGCGCACTGATACAGAGTCGTCGATGCCAGGCTCATAAAGTACAGAGCTGTTATCTAGAATGTTTAAAGTACCTTTTTGTACTCGTCTACGTAACATTCTACCTTATTTGGTGAAATTTGCAGCTTGTTCTAATTCGGAAATAGACCACTGTGTGTGATTCATGAGAATCGGTCTCATGAGATCGGTCCTGTACCGATCTGCATATCTTGCATATTATAAAGGACAACAAAGCAAAACAACCTTCATTAAATGTACATGGTGCTTGAGCTGCATGAAATTCCCACACCGGTTGAGGTACCACTAATTCAATTTTGAGAAAATTTCTAAATTAGGTTGAGACTCATTGCTTTTATTAAACTATTATTTATTCAGGGTATTTCTGTAATTTTCTCGTCTGGCTGGGATATATATGAATATGTAGATAAATATATCATCATTTAAGTCTATCAATAGTCCACTGCTGAACATAGGCCTCCCCCACTGATTACCAAAAAACCTTGTAGTTCTCATTTTGGGAGGATTTTGCCATAGTTGCCAAGCTTGGCAGGCCGGTTGGCAACCGCAGTTTGTTTATTCAGTTGGTCCTAGAAGATGCTTGTGCCCATCTTCCGGTTTTAATTTTCCCTCAGTCGACTTTTACGACACCCACGGGATGATATGGGATATATATTTTATAAATAAAATCCTAACCAGTCGGGTGCCGTCGGCAGGGGAGACCAAACGGTCGAGGGTTAGGGGGAAGGGGAAAGAAACCGGTGGGCCGTATCGAGGAGCACCGCCTTCTGCATCTGAGAATGGAGCGGCCCGTCTCGGAGTCCCAGTCGCCTCAGATGTCCAGAGAGACCGACCGGACGAGACCGGGATTAACCTGTTCTCAGACACGACCACTGTAATTGTTTCGGTCGGCATACCGCCCACATGTCGGTAACCTCGTGATATTTTGTCTTATCTGTTTCGGCTTTCACGATGTTCTCGTCGTATGGAATGGTAATGTCGACCAAAAATATCCTCGACTATGCCCGGCCCATCAAAACGATATCAGTCTTATTCGCGAGAATAGTCCTGGCCGTGATGATGGCCCGGTCCCAATAGAGCCTGGCGCGGTCATTTTCGAGCACAGCCTCCAGCAAGTACATACTTATAATAAGGCTGTTACCGATCCACGAGATCGTACTTCAGAGCGAGCTTCTGATTGAAAATTCTGGCTACTAGGTTGTGTCTGTGCAGACACCAGTTAGCAAGCGCCGAACAGCCGTAGATAACATGCCTAAGCGATTCGCTGGGACGGCGACAAGCTCGACTGACGTCGATGATGCCGTCCCTTAGGGTGAATCTCCTATACTTGTCCTGATAACCTGATCTTGTGTCGCTCAGACAAAACCCTCGGTTTCCCCAAAGAGGTCACCGAAACGTAGCCAGTGAATGGAGGCGACTGTGCCTACGAAAGGCTCATGAAGCGCTTTGTAGAACCTCCCGATGAGTTCTTTCTCTTTCCATACGGTGTCCTGGTCGGAAATGCTCTATACTGCCGGGTCATGCCATTTCTCGTTGGTCATGTAATGACGTCCGCATTATTTATTTTATTATTAAATTGCTTTTAGTGTTGTAGTGTTAAAATTGCTTAAATTATTATTAAAAAAAGTCAAAACATTTTAGTAAATATGTATAAAATTATATATTTATTAATTCAGATAAAAGAGATCCTGAACTTTTTAAATTGTAATACAATTTAAGCTACAATAAATTCTTTAAGCAACAAATAATTTTAATGAATGATCATTCAAAAAAGAGGCTTTGGCAGCCTTCGCGGTGATTTCGGGTAGTGAAGTGGCAGATTTTTTGACTTCTCCTCCAGGGTGAAGCCGGTGTCGGGTTGAGGAGATTGGCACTCCATTTCGGAGTTTCATCTAATGATGAAGATGCCCTAGAAAGGATCTTGAATGTGCCTTCATTGTCGAGGGCAGCGTAGGCATCTTGGCCATCATCATCATCATCATCATTTCAGCCTATCACTAGTACACTGCTGAACATAGGCCTCCCCCATAGATTGCTACAAAAGTTTGTAGTTCTCATTTAAGGGGGAAATTTGCCATAGTTGCCACGCTTGGCAGGCGGGTTGGCAACCGCAGTTTATTTATTATGATGTTCAAAGAAGATCTTGGCCATCATTAAACGGTAAATCTTCGGGCTTTTTTTTCTTGTTTTACTTATTTTAATTTAACTTTTATGACTATCTAAAACTCCTACGGGGAAGTGGCCGCTGGTGGGATGCCGGGGTGTGACCTAACTTCCCTCCCTGCCGTGTATTGACAGGGAGGATGAATGCCTAAGGTGTGTAACCCTATCGCGTCAAAGTGTGGATCTCATTTTGCACACTTTTGGGTGTGTCCTTATTAATAATTACAACTACGCGGGGAGTTAGTCCAATCGAATTAGTCTACGTTGACTAGGGCTCTACCCAAGGCCAACTTAAGTTGACCATTTCCGTACTGCGTTTCCCAGGGAACCGCGGGCAAACTGAGCTAGCCCTGCACTAGCTTCGTCAACACCGTTAGGTATCTACTAAGCGCAACGACCGTCAGGCTTGGAGCGTCGAGTGCAACTGATATAGTGGGTTCCGTATCCCGTATCCGTATATGCAGCCGTTTGTCAAAATGTAGGACGGATTTCCAATATCGATCGAATTACTTTTTTTTTTGATGGAAGTACGAGCGATATTATGAGATAAATCGTTGGACGATAATAAAAATAAAATTGCCACCTAAAATGGACTAAAACAGTATAAAAGATAAGGAACACGTGGATGACGGATGACATTGCAAAGGGCTGCTTTTCTTAAAAACTTGTTAAAATCGTGATCGTTGTGTGAACGACTGTCTCTACGGGAAAACCGTACACGTAAAAATGGAATCGAATAGTCGCCGTGTGAATGTAGCTAGGCTAGTTCCAAAAGTTACCGAAATGGCGCTAATGTCGCAAAAGGATGACCTGGAATAGTGATATTGATATGATGAAAAATAGTGGATAGGCCGCAAAATCCTTTTTCGTGAACTATCATAATGCTAAGATATAGCAATTAACCCCCATGTGCTATGAGGGAGAGATATCTCCAACAGGGCGCTATAATGTATAGAAAATATAATGTCTGATAATAAAAAATATTACGAAGACATGTGTAGTCCGCCAACACGCATTGGAGCAGCGTGGCGGATTCTTCCCGGCTCCAAAACCCTCTCAGAAATGAGAGGAGGCCTGTTACTTTACTTTACTTTTTTGCATTAAGATTTTCTCAGATATTTCGAAAGTGGTATTGTGATTCTAGGAATTCTTGACAATGACTTTCAAAAGTACAGAGCACAAACATTTTATTTAAAACAAAACTAATCAAACTATACACTTCAGTAAATCATAAAAAAATAAATTTAATATGTAAATAAAATGTAAAAAATAACTTATTTACAGGCGATAAATATATGTCCAAAAAGATCCAAGGAACAAACCACTCTTAATGAAAGTCATTTCATGTCGCTTGGTATCAAAAATGTTTAAAATAAGTATTTATATCATGTTACCTTTGATTTTTATATAACAACTGCAAAATTACAATATTATAAAAATAGTACACACTCAAAAACTTCAAGGACTAAAAAACTTAATAGCTGAAATTGTACGAAACAACTCTGTATTATTTTATTGAAATAAAATAGAAAAAAGCATTTATAAGATGAGCAGGGAGAATACTTTGTAGACCAGCTCTTGACATTTTGTAAAGGCATATACGATTTGTTACACCCATCTGATAATAATAGCATGATCTCTCCATTAACATTATCTTATAAATAACTTTATATAAAACTATTTAATCTAGAATTACCTGTTCGTTGCGTAGTTGTCTTAATTAAGTTAGACTTTGAACGTTTAATATAAAAATTGCGGAAATTTTGAGACAATATTCATTATTACAAGGTAGGTTACAATTTTATCAATCCATAAGATCATTAGTTATTTAGCGACGCCCAATCTTATAGCAGTGTTATTTTTCGACTAGAGCAATATAACACGACGCATAGTTCATAGTAAACCGCAGTTCATTTGGATGTTGAAGAAGTAAATTTATTTTATTTTAACTTTGTTACTTGCTTTTTTTTTAAATTGGAATTTATTGCATAAACCACTTACAAATATATAGATCCCGTAAAACTGTCCTAGAACAAGGAGAGGTACTTGGTGATTCTACACTACTTATGAAACGAATGGTAAAGATCGTGCTACGAGAACAGATAAGGTTAATAACAAACATGATAATCAGTTTTACATTTTTCACAAAACAATTACAAAAAATCACAAATAATACAATCGAGGAGTCTAATATCACTTTACTGGCACTATCGGCTAAACTACGGACTATAGTTATACAGAATGTTATTACAAGATATAAAGCCCGCTTTTTCCATGTTTCCAGTGAAAGACGATTGCCTCATATTCACACGTGCCACCCATAGACATTACAATAAATATACAATTGCATCTGAGATCCTAGGTGCGAAAGTTGAATATATTGACGCCTAAGATTTGACACTGGTTGATTTACAAACGAAATAAATAACTTCACTTATCAGTCTCAACACTATAAAATCTATATACAACATTGTTAATAAATCCAGCCGTTGTCAAATTATATCCGGTACATTACGTATTTATGGGTAGCCAGTCGTTACGGCGTGCGTAAACCATACACGCGTATCTACTTTCAATTTTACATATAACATGGAATGATATAAATAATTCAATAATAATATACAATCAAGCCAATACTAGAAATTAAGAAAGAAGTTTAAAGCGTATAACCATCAGCTCGACTAGCGGCACCAAAATAATACAACATAAGATACTCTTATTAACATACACATATTGTGGTTTATACAACATAAGTAATAAAAGTCTCTCATTTTTTCTTTAGATTGACCCATTTTTATTAAGTTCGCTTTATAATTCATAATCATAGGTTTTTTAAGTGAAACAATTTATCAAAACATATTCATATCTAGATAAAATATATTTCAAGAAACATTTATGTAGTCCAGTGGTAACGAAATGTAAGAAAAAGTTTAAGATCTGTACTTTATATTTACATTTTGGAACTTCTCTTACAGTCCTATACCACTCATATTAATAAATATAAGAGTGACAATGACCTCAAATATTAAAAATCAACAAGTTTTGTCAGGAAGACAGGACTAGATGATCTAATTTTTTTTATTAAGTGCTGTGAATACATTCTATTAAAGCACACCCGCCGCCGTTCGTAGTACTGCCCGGAACTTTCAATTCGTTAATATTGGCAATGGAATGTCGTTTGAGTATATTATTCAGTCTTTTTAGCGGAGTCCAAGAGGCGGGAAAGATAAGAAAAGAGATATTCGAGGCAGTATGCTCTTTTAATCCGCACAATCTGACCATCCGCCATCTGTGTAATCGCAGTTTATAGACTACCTTATAATTATACGTTATGTCATTAATTTATTGTAAGATTCTCATTATCAACTACAGCTACAATAAATTGATAATGGTAATTTGTATCGAATATACCGTCTATATTAAGAAACTGCATTACATTATTTAATACTTCGATAGAAAACCAACAATTAGTTAATTAAATTTCAGAAATACTCTCTAATGTTTGAGGCTCAACAATTTATCATGTTGATACACCTTAATGAGCATACGGTGGGCAAATCGTTAAGTTAAACATTTAATAACAAATTTTTATTTTAAATAATTTTAAAGTCCAATTGTTCAATGTTTTCTACTGCAGAGATTGGGCTAGAATTTGGTTAATTTTTATTAAGATATTATGTTAAACAAATCAAAAGGAGAAAACGAATAAGAAGTCAATGGTATCATAATTATTTGTAGTTAAGAACTCTGCACCATCCATTCATCGGACCCTTGAAGAAATGTTAACGCTCCAGAGGGCACAATATTTTGGGGCAATATTTGGATCGACACTGTCACAGTTCCATTACCGAACAATGATATTATAATATATATTTACGTCATATTCCCGAAGAAAAAAAGAATCCCGAACGCAGCGACTACATAATATACATTCACGATTACGCGCTGTTTATCCTTGTGACTCTCGTCGTCGTCGTGGCGACGATTCTTAGCTTCACATACGGGACGCCGGTAACGTGTAACTTATTTATTTTATAACATCATCGTAATGATGACAATAACTACGATGCCTTCATCGGCCGAACCGTCGGCTTCAGTGTCGTTTTAAACATGAACGTCGACAGTACGTTTAGACGTCGGCGTCGGCGTGGCAGCGGTGGCGGGCGGCGCGGCGGGGCGGCGGCAGCAGGCGGGCGCGCGCAGTCAGAGCACGCAGGCGGCGAACACCGCCATGGCGCGTCAGGGCGGCGGCGGCGCGCGCTCGGCCGGCCGCTCGGGCAGCGCGGGCGCCGCCTCCTCCGCGCCCGCGCCGCCCGCGCGCGCTCGCATCACGTACGCGTACGTGCGGTACCTCTTTATCTGCACACACGGACACACCGCTTTTTTTTATTGGGGTATTCACCTTTTTTTCTATTGGATAAAGTGATGAAACGAGCAAAACGTTCACCTGACGGTAAGTGCAACGTCTGCTCATAACAAATGCTGTGTCACCCAGAACATTTCTGTGTGTGTGACACCACACTGCGCCCATCACCTTGAGACATAAGTTCTTAAGTCTCATATGCCCAGTGATTACGCTGGCTCACAGTGCCCTTCAAACCGAAACACAGCAATGCTTGCACACAACTGCTTCACGGCAGAATAACTGACCCTGGGGTGGCTTACTGCTTTATTTGCGCTTTTTTTATATTGGATAGCGAAAAGACAAACAAAACAAATGCTCTGTCGGACTTTTGGCGCCAACTCGAAAAGTAGCGAAGAGTACAATAGTTTTGAATTGAATTTTTAAATTATTACAGTGTACACTTTCACGAGCGCTTGCTACATAATAAACTATTAATATTAAACACCAAAACTATAAATATACAGAGAACTTTAAACCAAATTGTACTTTTCCTTAAGGAGATAAATCAGTCCAGTAAATCTTCATCACCATCATCATTCATAAGTACAGCAAATCTTCAGTAAAAGGCAACTATCATTTTACTGTCGATCGAAATTAAGTCATTTTTATAAAAACATTATTACTTGACATTGACAAAAATGGCTGGAGTTGGTAGCTAATTGCCAGAATCAAAAAACAAGAAGAATCTCACTGACCTCATGTCTCAGAGACATTAGTTCTTAAGTCTCATATGCCCAGTGATTACATATGCTCTCACTGTCAGTGCCGTTCGAACCGAAACATAGTAATGTTTGCACACTACTGCTTTACGGTAGAATAACTGGCCCTGAGGTGGTACCTACTTAGACGCAATCCTGCACAAGAATTCTACCACCAGTAAAAATGTATTATTGTTCAGTAGGTAGTCCTATCAAATCGAGCTCAGTTGGGCCATAAAACTGTAAAAGTCCAGCTTCATCTATAGTAGTTACTGCTTACTCTTTTTTATATAAAAAAAAACTGAAGACACGGGTGAAACGTTCACCTGAGACTAAGCGCAACGTCAGCACATTACAAATGCTATGTCAGCCAGAATATTTCTGTGTAGCACCACATTGCGTTCGCCAGCATCACACATGTTCTGAAGTCCCATACATACGTACAGTCACGCCTTTGCCCCATATAAGGGGTAGGCAGAGGCTTCACATGTAGCTCCACTTTTCGAGTCCGCGGGAAACGAGAAGTGACGGGTGCCGAACCACGTCGCCGCCATTTTGGTATGAGTCAAAAACAAATTCTGACACTCCGTTGCGTTCCTACGAGCAATATAGTGACAACATTGCATATTATGCTGATAATCTGCTCGAGTTAAGGCTGTCCGTACAATACCTTAGTCCTCGGTATAAGAGAGGTAGGTTGTATTCTACTCTGGCGGACACCTACCGGCTTAAGTCCCATATGCCCAGTAATTACACTATCCATCAGTGCCCTTCAAAGCTTCATACCCCAACAGTAAAGCACACTACTGCTTGACGGTCGAATAACTGGCACTGCGGTACTAATTCTTTCTTTTCATCAACCTCTTATTAGTCCACAGTTGGACACATGCCTCTTTCATGAAGTGATGTGCTGTAATTATCATACACCCGTCAAGAGGACTAGTGATCGCAAAGACACCCGTCTCTGACCTGTGTTTGTTCTGTGTGGTATTTTTTTGAAGATGTTTATTCCGCCATGAGATTGGTTTATCTCTTAATCGATTCCTACGACACCCATAGGATGAGATGGGGAGGCAGATTTCATACGCCGCTACCACAATTCTGTGTTATTGATACAAATAAATTGAACGGATTCTCTATTTGAAATTTTTTGGTTATATTCAATTTATTTTGTTTTATATAGTTCGAGATTTAGATTGTGATGTGTCATATAATAGGTTACCTCGTGCACGAGGTAATGGTCCTTATCGCGTGCGTGTGCGTGCTGTGCGTGTGCGTGTGCGTGCGTGCCGTCCCGCGCGCTGCGCAGCGCTGCTAATTCTTCTTCCAAGCGCGCCGCCCTCTCCTCGTGATCGGCCAGTTGCTCGCGCTGGAATTTATTTCCTTTTAAACTGCTACTTCTACCAGGAATATTTTAGAGATCCTCATCGGTCTGTTAACAGTCTACTGCATGAAATGAGCTTCTCAAAAATTGGGATGAATTGTAATCCCCACGTCTGACTCGAGTTGTCGATCTTAAGTCGACGCCTACTTATGATTCTGGTCACTGTCATGTAAAAGTATTCTAAGTACAGCATGAGACGGTAATTTTGACATTAGACGAGCAAAACAGTCACCTGATGGTAAATGCAATGTCTGCCCATAAGAAATACCTTATCACCCAGAAAATTTCCGTGTGGCATCACACTCCACCTGTCTCCCTTATATTATTTTACGGATTACACCATCCAAGTTGTTTGAGTTATAGTCCCTCGTGATTTTTGTACAAAAAAGCACTATACATTTCGGTCCTGTCAGTATTTCACTGGTGATTTATACTTTACACCGCTAAAAATACCTTTGAGAAATAATATATATAGATTGAAGAAAAAATATTGTATTGATGAGATGGCTGGCTCACCATGGCGAGCTTGGTGTGCGTGCAGGGCAGCAGCGGGCGTTGGAACTTGCGCTGCGAGCCAACGCCGCCCGCCAGCGGCGGCGCCGAGTATGCCGCGCACACGAAGTTTATCGTCTCCACCCAAGAGCACAGCTCCTTCGAGTCACTACACAAACACTAAGAGTGAGTATAAACGTTTTACTGCTAGTAGGATTACTATGCAGGAGTCCATCTAGGTAGGCACCCCCGCAGCGCCTGTTATTCTGTTGTGAAGTAGTACTGTGCAAACATTACTGTGTTACGATCTGAAGGGCACTGAGAGATACCGTAATTACTGGGCATATGAGACTTTAGAAGTGATGTCTCAGGGTGACGGGTGCAGTGTGGTGCCACACAGAAATGTTCTGGGTGACTCAGAATTTGTTATGAGCAGACGTTGCACTTGTAAATGTTTTGCTCGTCTCGACACTTTGTCGTATAAAAAAAAACGATTGTGCGCGGACATTCAGTGCAAAGAAGGGTACAATGTGATGCCCTTAAACGGATTCTCAACCACGGCGACAACTTCCGAATACTGTTGTATGTTATCAACCACACAGGAGATATTATAGTGCAACTAGTGTACGCGCAAACACAGAGGCACTCCACGTCCAACCTACCCGCGCCCGATGTAACGCTCAAGCTATTAGATCAGAGGTAGGTTAAGATGCAGTGTTAGACACGGGGACAATCACAACACAACCAGACCCGAAAACTAACAGTTTGAGTTTTTGCAAAAGGTTTGGCTCCGGCTGGATTCGAGCCCGGGACCCGAGGCGCGTTAGTCACACGCGTCGTAGTATCGCGGTCGTCAAAGGGTATAATATCTACATTATGACCTGGTAGTACGTCGACAGACTCTTCTATACTCGCTTAAATAGACAGTATGCAATTGTAAGAATTAATGCACACTTATCCATCTGACTCATACTGCGATTCCGCTGTATGAGTCAGATGGATAAGTGTGCGTGTATTATAAAAAATAACTAGCTAATGCCCGCGACTTTATTCGCGTGATTATAAGGTTTTTTAAATATCCCGTGGGACCTATTTGATTTTCCAGGATAAAAAGTATCCTATGTCCATCTCCAGGAATCAAGCTATCTCTGTGCCAAATTTTGTCAAGATCAATTCAGCGGTTGAGCCGTGACATGGTAACAAACAGACAGAGGGACAGAGAGAGTTATTTTCGCATTTATAATATTAGTATGGATAATATTAACGGCGCCTAACACTAGATTTTCTCAGGAGAAAATCTACGCATTCACGATACAGGTATCGTGAATGCCTTTTACACACATAAATGTTACATGCACAACACAACCAGACCCGAAACCAACAAATTGTGTTTTTGCACAAATGTTTGCTTTGGCTAGAATTTGAACCCAGGTCCCGCGGCGTTGAAGTCAGGTACTCTGACGACTAGACCACGCTGTCTTAAATTTACTTCCCATTAATTCTACGTTCTTACCTCGTCTGGAACAAGTACTCAGCTTGATCCGCTGTTTGTAATCTAAACACGTGTTGCTTTTTCGTATAGTCTATCGCTTTTGTAGCAAGAGCGTGATGTATTCTGTAATACGATAAATAGCAATTAGTTTAAATACATCCGTTATAGTAAAACATGTAATATATTTATAGATCCTTACCTTATGGCGTTGTGTAAGTTATCCGACATCTGACTTCGTCTGAAGCCGTGCTCGTCTTTGTGTAGATAAAGAACCAAATCCCGGAGTGTGCAGTAGAACATTTTCCAACCACGCCGGCCGAACGGTGCTATAGAAAGACAGAACATAGAATTGTTTAAATAAAATACTTGATATAATATTTGTTTTCAAGTATTAGTTAGTAGAATATATTTTAATATCTCTGGTGACGGTTGTCTGCCGTGTGGTGGCGGCTTAAGAGAATCTGCCACCACCTTTCATCACGTGGGTGTCGTAAAAGTCGATAGAGGGAAAATGAAAACTAGGAGATGGGTAGCAGCATCTTTCTGGAACATCTGAAAAAATAAACTGCGGTTGCCAACCCGCCTTCCAAGCGTGGCAACTACGGCAAAATCCCCCCACAATGAGATCTACAAGTTTTTGTGGCACTCTTCGGGGGACGCCTATGTTCAACAGTGGACTAGTGATAGGCTGAATTGATGATGATGATGATGATGGTCTCTGGGTCACGACCCGGTTACCAAACCCCGTTTTGTCTGTCTGTTGTCTTATACATACATCGAGTCAACCCTCTTGACGGTTGCGCGTACTTTTGACGTAGCCTTTCCTTTTAACGACTTCGATCTAATAGTGATACGTTTGCCTACGTCGAATCATACTGGCTTACCCATTTACACTCGCTTCATAAATCTGCTTCATCTTCTGTCTAATGACCAAACTAAAATTAAATTGGGTTCCTTTCCAAGCTATTCCAATATACTCACACTAAATAAAAAAGTGATCTAAATGAAATTACTTAGTGTACTGGAAACTTGATTTTTTTTTTTGTGGGACCTGATGGCAAGTGCAACGTCTTCTACACACTACACTCATAAATAACTGAAGCTACGAGAGTATGTGCAACACTCACTCTTTTTGCCGTTGGCGTCGACGCAGCACTTTCGCATAACATAGCCCTTTTTATACTCTACGGCGCGACTCTGGTCTGGTACATCGAGAAAAGGATTGCTCCCCACTGGCGTGGTTCTAGTTTCTGTTGTTGCCGCTTGATTCGCTTCGCCATCGCTGAAATTAAACATAAATATCGTTTAGGTAAAATATGAATGAAAAGAATTGTTGTTGTAAGTTTGTCAATTTCAATTTGTAAGAAAGTCAATTTGTTAAGATCCGAATGCAAAATATAAAATGGTGTATATTGCCTACTTTTTGAAGAGCACCGCCTACAATAGCGCTCGGCGGTTGTCTGTCGTAAAGTCAATAATGCTTCCTTTTAAGGTGAAACGCGTGTGTCGTGTTTTCGACTTTAGTGGTGTATATTGCCTAGTGGTAGTATTGTAGTGGATACCCCCTGGTGGTGGTGGTTTATATTTTGCATGCAGGTTCCCAAGTTAGGAACATTTTTCTCGATAATATTACACAGAATGCCATGATATAGTAGTAGAACTCTTCACTGCTATAAAGTTTGTCGTAGGCCGCCATCTAAGATGTATATTGGGAAGACTACGATTAATATACTATGGGACTTAGATTATCCATGTAACGTTGCTGTTGAATAAGATTTTATCAAGCACTATTTTCGTTGATTGTCTAATAATTATATTTTATTTTTATTTTAAATAAACGATGCTACACATTAAGATTGATCTGTATCTTAAGTGCGTTTTACAGACATACATTTCACAGGCACAACTTAACCAGGCCCGAAAACCAACGACTGTGTTTTTGCATAAATGTTGGCACCGGTTGGGATTCGAACCCACGCCCCACAGCGTAGAAGTCAGTGAAAAGACGTGAAAATGCAACAGCATTGTGAAATTTCAAATAAATTGAAAATCTCGACATGGGTCCAGATGAAAACTGAATTGAAAGATTGTTACAACCTGATTTTTTTGGTAAAATGTGACGTAACGAACAAAATGTTCACCGGATAGTAAGTGCAGCGTCTGCCATAACAGATACTGTGTCACCTGGAACATTTCTGTGTGACACCACACTGCGTCAGTCACTCTGAGACATCAGTCGAGAGTCATATGCCCAGTGATTACAATAGCTCTCAGAGCCCTTCCAACCGACACCGTAATGTGTTCACACTAATGCTTAACAGCAGAATAACTGGTTCTGCGGTGATACTTACCTAGTCAGATTTCTGCATAGGAATCCTACCACCGGTAATGAAAGCATTCATATATAAAGGTGATGGTAAGATGTACTCACAGCGCCCACTGCAGCGGCTGCGTGCGGATCGCGTGGTACAGGTGCTTGAGCGTGTCGCGCGGGAAGTTGTCGCCGTCGTTGAGGTCGGCCAGGTTGTCGATGAACTCCGCGCACGACATGCGCCGGAACGCGCCGCTGCCGCCCCCGTGCAGGTCCGTGTTCAGCAGCATGATGGCGCACGTCAGCGTGTGCACCGCGTCTGATATAGTAGTATTATTACATTATACTTATTGAACGTCATTCTTTTAAACTACAGTGGTTTGCAAAAAAAAGAATATACATCACTTGAAGAAAGAACGAAAGAAAATATTAATTGCTACGCCAAATCCATCACATAATAGTAGGTCGGAAAAAAAGTCTTTTCGCATGGACTTGTAATAAAATATCTTTGGCTGTACTATTTGTATCTGGTTGGTTGGAGCGCGAGTTTTTCTTTTGAATGTGTTAAAGAGCGTGTTTGTGTGTGAACGTTTTAGGATAATATTTTAATGTGCAATAAGCTTAATGATAACGGTATTTATAATCTTTTCTTGATGTTAAAATTACAATCATAGCACGTCATGGAAATATTTAAGCAGATGAAATTCAAATTTTTGCGATAGAACAGAATTTCAATATCCATGTTTAATGAGCTCTATATAAAAACTTTCACACTCGGTGAATGATTTATGAATATTTCTTATAAGCAATTACCTTGCGAGTTAAAAGATCCCGGATTACACTCTAAGTACCGCCGCGAGAAATGCACGAGCACACGTTCGCGTTCTTGCGTCTCGCCGCTCAGCGCGAATCGAGCGAGGAAGGTCCGCAACGCCTCGTCCAGTGTTGCGCCGCTGAACTCGAAGTGCTTCACGTACTCCTCCGCAACCGCTCTTGAGAATTCGTTGCTGAGAACAAACAATTGGAATCGTTAAAGTCATAGCATTAGAAATTAAACAAATATGTATGGATGTATGGACAAATATGGATGTGGGCTGTTCCTTTTGATAATGTAATGTCGCGCAGGGCGACAGACGGTACCCGCTACCGTCTGTCTGTTGGGGTACTTTAGATACTTTAGATGTAAGCGGAACTTTTAGCGCCAACTCAAAAAATGGCGGTTTGCGTTTTTATTGAATCTTTCATTCTTTCAAAGTACAATTTTACCAAAATTGTACTTTTCGTTTTGTCTCTGTCAGTCCTACAAATCTTCAGCAAAAGTAAACTATTCTTCTACTGTCGATCGAAAGGAAGTTTTTGTTATAATTAAATTGTTACTCCACATTGGCAAAAAAGTTTCGGTTTGGTAGCTATTTGCCAGGATCAAAAAAGAAGAAGATATTATGATAGGGGGTATGTCGTGTAGCGTAGAAGGAAAGCGCGCAACTACACGTCACTCGCCGACAGTATCAGCCGCGCAGGCGAAGCGGAATCACGTGTTCTAGACCCCACTTGAAACATTACATTCAACGCACATGCGATTACGGTCTAAAGATGAGCAAGATTATTAGACGACTGAAGGAAATTGTATACAAAGTGTACAACTATTTCAAAATGAGCACTTAATTTGACAATGAAGTTGAATGATGATAAATATTGTTTGCCATTATTCAACTTCCGTGCCATTATTATAAATCACCATCACTCATCTAGCCATTTTCCAATCTATATTAGAGTTGGCTTTTTTAATTTGAATTAAAATAAACTGTTATAATATATTATAACTTAAATGTAACGGAATCAAAATATAATTACATACTTATTTACTCTTACATTTATATACTGGTAAATACGTCACAAATATCTTATCTCAAGATGTCTTGGGAACGCTTTACTGCGTGTGCAGCCGGGCACAGAAAAAACAAGTAGAGAAGTTACTCTTAGATAACATACAAGAATCATTCTCACCATGGAGTGCCACCGTGCACCTAGTCCCAAAGA
Source organism: Luehdorfia chinensis (assembly GCA_019845155.1). Classification (NCBI taxonomy): domain Eukaryota; kingdom Metazoa; phylum Arthropoda; class Insecta; order Lepidoptera; family Papilionidae; genus Luehdorfia; species Luehdorfia chinensis. The sequence goes on along the minus strand of JAHVAK010000006.1, from coordinate 1,452,885 downwards.
AACTGGAAGCCTCGGGTGATACGGACATAAATATACGAGGGTGGATTGAAAAGTACTCGGCCTAACCAAGAAAATAAACACATACTAAATCAGTTATATTTTTATTTTTCTACATAATCACCATCAAGTTCAATACACTTTTGCCACCTCCCCTTCCAAGCATTTAGACCGTTAAAAAAAATGATTCTTCCTTAGAGTCAAAATATGCGTCTACAGCTGCTTTGACCTCGTCGTTTGTCGAAAATCTTTGACCTCCCAAGTGCTTTTTTAGGTTAGGGAACAGAAAGAAGTCTGATGGTGCCAGATCAGGTGAATACGGCGGATGCGGTAACAGTTCAAAGCCACAGTTGTGAATTCCAGCCATTGACTGTACTGACGTGTGAACACGGGCGTTATCTTGATGAAACAGGACTTTTCTTCTGAGCATTCCTCGACGTTTTTCTTTTATTTCCTCTCGTAAACGACGTAGTAAGGTGCAGTAGTAATCAGAGTTTATAGTCTGACCCCTTTCAAGATAATCAATCATAATCACACCTTTCGAGTCCCAGAATACTGAAGCCATCACCTTATTTGCCGACAAAATCGACTTAGCCTTTTTAGGGGGTGGTGAACCAGTTCTTCTCCACTGTTTTGATTGTTGTTTTGTTTCCGGTGTACAGTAATGAACCCATGTTTCGTCCATAGTAACAAAACGATTCAAAAAATCATCTGCATCGGCTTCAAATAACTCCAAACAGTCGCGTGAAATAGTCAATCGCGTCCTTTTTTGTTCAACTGAAAGCAGTCGCGGAACCCACCTCGCTGACACCTTGTGGAAACCCAACTCGTTGACAATGATGTTTTGAGTTCGTTCATAAGAGATGCCTATAATCTCGGCAATAGTTCATAAGAGATGCCTATAATATCAATAATAATTTTTAATCTGCGGTCTCTCATTATTAAATCAAGTACTTTTTTAATATTTTCGTCAGTAGTTGACGTCGAAGGCCTTCCAGAGCGGGGTTCATCTTTCACACTCTCTCTCCCACGCTTAAATTCTGCTACCCATTTTTTGACGGATGAATATGACAGAGCACAATCGCCTAATGTAATGACCATGTCATCATGGATGGCTTTTGATGATAGCCCCTTCTTATGGAGGTACTTAATGACGGCACGCTGCTCGATTTGCTCCATTCGCGGAAATTATGACCGATTACTTTGTTAATAAATTTATAAAATCACAACTAATTATCGCACACGTTTCGAACTTCACACAATGAACTAGTCTGAACTGAACTAAATAATGTGGGTAGATTTGATTTTTAGAATTGAATGGACCTGTGTTAGGCCGAGTACTTTTCAATCCACCCTCGTACGAGTAGAATGGTAATAGATTACCGATGTTAAAATGACATAATTACCGACGATTAATTATATGAATTTAATTTATTTTTAGATTAACTTGAATGTGACAGGGATGTCTATAAGACAATTAACTTACTTTTTACTTAAATGCCTAGAGACGTCAGATTTCTTGAATCCGTCGAGATGGTAAAGTCGCTTGGCGAGTCGCTCGGCCGAAGGTATATCCACTGCTTTTGGACTGTAGTGGAAAGAGTGAAGAGAATCTCCGTCTGATCCTTCATCTGATCCTCCATCTGATCCACTACATAGTTCCTAGAAAACAAACATAAAAAATATATGATCTAAGTAATAATATCTCAAAATGATGTTTGCTCTAAATAGTAAAATAACAACAAAGATCTTCAGTAAAACCTCATATCAATTCCAAACAAGTTTATACAATAGGCAGTTTAAATAATACATTTCAATAACTCCTTTAATTTAAAAACACAAACAAGATAATAACATTACGAATTGCTGCAAATTAGAAAAATCTAAATCTCGCCGTGTGTTGGCGGCCGAATAGAATTCACAAACTTATCTCATCAAATGGTTATCAAATAAGTCGGCTAAGGAAATTTCAAGGAAAATCAAGCATTATTAGCCAACTTCAGTCTACTGTACGATCACATGTATGTTAGTCCTTAAATATCCAACCTGGAGATGGACAGAAACGTAGGGATTAGACGTATTTACGCTACCAGGTTTAAAAACCAGAGCTGCGCTTCAATGTAGGGCGCCCTGGTACGGACTGGCGACTACTGTCGAGAGCCATCAACTGCGCAGGAGATATTATAGTGCCACAAGTGTACGCGCCCGATGTAACGCTGATGTGATAACATCGGAGGTAGGCTAGGATGCAGTGTCAGAAACACGGGGACAATCACAACACAACCAGACCCGAAAACCAACAATTTATGTTTTAGCACAAATGTTGGCTCCGGCTGGGATTCGAACCCAGGACCGGAGGCTTAGAAGTCATGTACTCTGACTACTAGGCCACGCGGTCGTCGTGAACTTCTGCGGCCAGTAGTGAACTGCTAAAAGGCTGATGATGAACAAAGTAAAATACATACATTCATAGTCACGCCTCGTTCCCATTGACGTAGGCAGTGACCACTTGTTATGATCCTGACATAAACCCTTCGCTTCTTCTACTTTCATTAGTGTTTTCATACAAACTCATCAGTTGCGGGAACTTTTGACGTGACCTTCCCTAAAAACGACTTTGATCTTTACGTCGACCCTTGCTGGTCATAAATTGTTTCGTCAATCTTCTTTCATCCATCCTCTCTACGTGTATAAGCCATCTAAGCACACCTTTCTCTATCTTTGTCTTTACATCTTCTACCGCAACTGTCGCAATGTTCCCTTATCGCGTTGTTCCTCAGTTTGCCCGTCAAAGTCACCACCTATTAAATATCCTTCCTAACATCTACAGACTGAAATTCTCAATAGTTTTTTTCCCATAATAAGAACAATTTCTGAACTTAAATATCTAAATGCGTGCCGTGTGGTGGCGGTTTAAGGCTTTTTTGAAAATTAGTTAGAACATAAGACGATGTTTTGTAGACCTACCACATAAAATACCATTTTTACTGAAAATACAGAATTCCATTGAGAGAGATAGTTCAATAAGTTTTAGAAATGCTACAAACAAATAAACATTTTGATATATTTGAAAAATACACACTTATTATTTCAAGTGGTTAGAGAACAATATTAATTATCCTAACACACTCTTGGACTGATTTTAAAATTATCTACTGTTAACATTCAGGTTACCTGATAGCCTTGATTTTCAGGTGAGTTACATCCATTTTCCTTTCCATTTTGTGTAAAGTTACTATTGTTATTGTTATTATTTACACTATCACTCGCGTTAACACTTTGTTTGTCTGGTCCTTTAACTTGTATCACTATTCTATAGTCTTTGTTATGATCTCCGTTGAGTGTAACATCACTGTCCGGATCATTAGAGTATGAAGAATTGGATTTCGCCCTTTTGTGACACGGTTCTGAAACCAATATAGTCGAATCCGAGTCTGAGGGGTCAGAAAGTTCCATTCTTGGACATTCCCGACCTGTGTCGAACATGTCGTCCTGGTCTTGGTAGTCTGGACTAGATATGTTGGAAACAGCCTCCGATAGGCTCATGTCACCTGAAAACAAAATGTGTATATGACATTAATCACGACAATTGTCTTAGCTTAAAAAACAAAAACATAACATATCTTAGCTAATATGATAGCAGTGATTTCACACTTTGTTGTTATTTTGTTAATGTAGGGAACATGCGCGGTAATTCAACAATTGTTTTGCAAAGCGGCGACGGATTATCAAATTTATCGGATTATAGAATACTGCCACTGACCCCCTGAAGTCCGGATTATTTTAAGAGGAGTACCTTGTTATCCGACAAATTATGAAGAAAGTGACACAATGTATAAATATTTATATAAGAGAGTATGCAATTACGTAAATACAACAACACGACAGATAACACAAAGATGCATCCTGTTTAATCATGCATTAACGATTGCAGGGAGCGCCGGATTAGACAGGAGCACGGACTACCGAGGGATTACTGTATGTAATTATAATACCTACCCATATACGGGGTAGGCAGAGGCCACTCACGTAGCCAACTTTTCGCCCTCGCGGGAAATAAGACATGACGGATGTCGACCCACGTCGTTGCCATTTTGGTACGAATCAAAAAATTATTTTTCCCCATTGCGTTTCCACGAGCAGTATAATGAGAGCATTGCATATTATGGTGTTATTCTGCACGAATAAAGGCTGTCCGTACATAACCTTAGTCGCCATTTACGACACCTCGGCAGGAAAGAGATAGGTGCTATTCTAATCTGCCGGACACCTATCGGCTATGTAATTGTAAATAATATAATTTTAATGCAATAAGAAATAACACATTCTTTACAATAAAGCTAATGTTGTACACGTAGTATGTGTGTGTATATGTTGTGTGTGTACGCATTCACATAATAGTATATTTTAGATTTATAATTTTAGCTTCAAAACAATGTTTTGTATGCAATGCTGTTGATGTGTCATAATAAATAAATAAAATACGTTAAAAATAAATATGTATTCAGTAGGTATTTAAAAAAAAACTTTTTCGTAAAATAAACTTTGTTAGTACTTTATTATCATTTTAGCCCGTTATGTTACTTCTCTACGTTCTTTTTGACATCGTTCGCGTGGAGTTTTTAGAAAAGTTACTACGAAAAATTATAAGTGAAGATACACAAGAAACATACATTAATTCTCTCTCTCATTAATTCAGGCTCATATTAAGGGATCTGCTACTGTACCACAGATGGCGTTCTTTAGAATATTATCGAAAACTTTACCGCGGAACCAGTGAAATTAACGCGACGTAATAACCTATAAACATATAAATTCTTTTAGCTTTAACTTTTTAATAATATTTTTTTTAATTTGACAAAGTGACGAGACGTGTATAACAGATGCTGTGTTAATCAGAATATTTCTGTGTAGCACCGCACTGCGAACGTCACCCCGAGACACAAGTTCTTAAGTCTCATACAACCAGTGATTACACTAGCTCGCGGTGCCCTTCACGAAAGAATAACTGGCCCTGGGGTGGTACCTGCCTAGATGGATTCCTGCATAGAAATTCTACCAGCATGGTACCATTTCATGGGGCGTTGCTTACCGTTGAGCGGTCTGTGCGAGTGGTGGGAGTGGTGCGAGTGGTGCGAGGCGGCGAGCAGCGCGGGCGCGCGGTGCGTGGGCGTGGGCGTGGCGCGCGACGACATCACCGACGACGACACCGACGTCGGCGACGCCGGCGACGACGACCTGCTCACGCAAAACTCACTATTTGAAACCGTAACAAGGCAATTCTTCATAATTACATTGACATCGCCGAGTGGTGGCGGCTTAAGAGAATCTACCGCCCCATCTCATCCCGTGGGTGCCGTAAAAGCCGACAGAGGGAAAGGAAATACCAGGAGATCGACAGCAGCGTCTTCCTGGAACAGCTGAATAAATAAACTGCGGTTGCCAACCCTGCCTGCCAAGGATGGCAACTATGGCCAAATCCCCCTAAAATAACGGCTACAAACTTTTAAGGCAATCTATAGAGGAGGCCTATGTTCAGTAGTGGACTAAAGATGTGTGTAAAAACCCCGCTTGTATTTCAAAATACATACTTCAATATCTTTCGTTAGGCCACTTACTTACTTCTATTATTTCATTTTACGGCAAATCAAAGGCAACCCATTTGTTTCAAATAAATAATACAATTTTCATTCCCTGTCGAAAGAATTTACGCATAACACTCCTAAATGGGAAGGTAAATGGGTTGGTATGAAAAAAGTGGCACAGATTTTTATATAAACGTATATACATACCTAGTATTGTTTGAGTTTTGTAACCCTGTATCATACACATTTAACGCCTAAATGTAAATAATAAGAATTTACAAGGTGTACATTTTTAACTCTATGCAGAATACAGAAGATATTCGGAGCGCATAAGTCTGAATTTAAAATGGCATCTAATAAAGTCTTAGCATAAATAAAAACATTACTTATGCAGTAAAAAACAAACGATACAAGTACGCTTTGTTTGCTTAACAGCGTAACTTTTCAGTTGACAGCCGTTAATAAAATAAGGCCTAATGAAAATCATACCGTTGCGAAATGCCGTCGGAAATGGAGGTGGAGTTGGAAGTGGCGCCCGACCCGTTACAATGCGTACGGTCTGACGCACACGAAACCGGCGCGTTGTAAGTCCATACGATTCTGCATAACACAAACGGTTTTATAATGAATATTAATCTATCTCGCGCTACGACAGGACTTAACTTTTACTACAATACTGCTTGTATGTGGGTTCGTGAATTACATATATACATACAGTCACGCCCTATTCCCATATATGGGGAAGGCAGAAGTCACTCACGTAGCCCTCTTTGCGCCCTAGCGGGACGAAACGTGACGGGTGGAGAACTACGTCGACGCCATTTTGATACCGAGTCACAAAATTCTTATTTTCCATTGCGTTCCCACGAGCAGTATAGTGACAGCACAGCACTGCATATTATGGTGTCATTCTGCACGAATAATATTATTCTACTCTGGTGGAACCTATCGGTGGAATGCACTAAAAAAAACTATTAAGCATATATATATAAACTATTATATATATATGCTTACAGCTCTACTCGCATAGGTTTGTTAAATTTTAATTACTAAAACATAAATAAGCTGCGCTTACCTGTCCCGTTCCAGATCGGAGTCCGACCTCGGGCCGGGAGTAGCCGAGTCGGGTCGGGCGTCCAAAAGTGTATTCAATGATGACGTTACATCCTCCTCCATTTCTACTGCAACTGCGCTTAAAGAGGACTCCTTCTGCAATTAGTAATAATTACATAATAAAAAAAGAGCCGTGGTAGCTCAGGGGCTAGGCGCTCGCTTTAAATTTCATAGTACGCGAGTGGCCTGGGTTCGATTCCCGGTGCCGGCACCACTAAAATTGTTAATTGCAATTTTAAGTGCTGATTTACCACGTGCTCGGCGGTGAAGGAAAACATCGTGAGGAAACCTGCATGTCTGAGGAATAAAAAATATTTCGAAGACATGTGAAGTCCGCCACCCCGCATTGGAGCAGCGTGGCGGATTCTTCCTAGCTCCAAAACCCTCTCAGAAATGAGAGGAGGCCTGTTCTCAGTAGTGGGACATTTATAGGCTAAAACTTTACTTTACTTATTTTACATAATAAAATTATCAGAAAAGAATATGGCATACAGTGACTTCCCTCCACCCGTTATAACTTTGATATGTGCATCGCACATCGTATTAATTCTCAAAATAATATTTTTTAAAAAATAAAAAGAAAGAGATGTTTTGTGATATTCACTTGTGACACATTATCTACAACTTTACGTCAATTACTTGGGAGTAGTTTCTTTTACTGACGGACCCTTTCAATCTCTCGGCTAATATTTTCGTATTTTCGCGTCTAATTAGAATTTTCGCGACAAATCCGAGCATCACACCTAAAAATTGTATCATATGAAATAGAAATAAGCAAAGTTCCAAATATTAATTATACCTGCAAATGGTCCTCCGAGCGCGACGTCCGTACGACGTGTTGCGAGCGCGACGCCATTTCGCTGCCTGCTTGCCCCCCTCCCGCAGGAGACGCGGGCTGCGAGATGAACCTGAAAAGGAAAACGTATCTCTATATATATATATATATATATATATATATATAATATAGCCATTGACATATATGTTACACTAGATTGACAATAACCGGGCAAACATCTTCTTACTTAACATATGGCTACAGTCAACATTAGACGCATGCGTTATTTAGTGGCCGATGTGACGTCGGCTGGGTGGCACGTAATTTTAAAATACAAATAATGGGTAAATGTGTTGTAATACAGTGCGATTTTTGAATGAATTAAATAAACTTCTTAGTCACCTATGCTATAAAAATACGTTATGTAATATTTTTTTAGGTTATCTATAGGCTTCAAAACGAACAGAAAATTGGTCCAAAAACTAACAGCAATAATGTTTTTTGTGCAATGTAGTATTTTCAATGTTTATTTTAAGTTTATTGATTATTTTTGAACTACTTCAAAATGTAGAATATCCGTGACATTTGAAATTATTTGTTATTTTCATAAAAAAATACACACTCAACACGTCTCTGATCCCAGAGCCCTGAGTTTTGTGTTGTGAATGTAGTTCACTACGTCGTCGCGATTGCATAGTAGTTACGCTTTTTTGACCCATTAGTATGAGATATGCTACTGTATTTGCTTGGTGCTTTTGACATGAATTTTAGCAACTAGTGAATATCACGTGCCGCAATAATAAATCTAAAACAAACGAATTTGAGTTTTTCGTATGAACGAATTACTTAAAATATGCAATATATAAAATTTTACAAACAATACATACAATATAGAATTAATCATATTTTTTGTTTGAGTTGGCCTTAGGATAACAGTTTTATCGGCGCTGTACTTCCCACATTGACATGTTTTGATAAGCGACTTAATGACGCATTCACCCATCGCGAAGTCCAGATACATCCAGATTTTGTGCAAAATATCCCCTAAAGGTTTCAGTGCTTGTTGTCCTTTTAATAGTAACCTTGGTATTAAATCGTAAAATATATTAATTATTCTGGTGCCTTAAAGTGAAAAATGATGAAACGTTTAAAGAACCGTACATTTTCTTGGCGTGATCTCCGACTAGGCCGGTATCCGGGGAAGAGTTGTGCCTTTGAGTCAGTTCTACACGAGCCGCCAGGCGATTCTCGCTAGGCGACGCCGGAGTTGAATTATATCTATAATAAAATATACAAAAAGAGTTTTAAAAGTAAAAAAATAAATATATACATAATTTACTGGGTGAGCAGTGAAAACATAAAGTGTGAAACGTGGTGTGGTGAAAAACATTTAGTTTGTCTGACATGACCGGATGACAACTGACGCACAGTTGTCATCCGGTCATGTCAGTTAATCGGCGCTACCTTAATTTTAAATTATTAGTTTTGGCCTGATTACATCAGGGCGTCCACCAATGACCACGGACATGGATGCTGCAAAGCAGTCGAAACGTCGGGAATAATAGGAAAACTAAACGATATAAAATCCGTAAATTTGGTTTTATTACATACACATATGTAGTTTTCCAACTGATATTTCTATTAACTTTGATGCCCAACTATATTACTAGCCCAATAAGGCAGGCATCATTTTTAATTTTTTTTTCGGTGTCAACGAAATACGAATAACGGCCAGAAAAATGTAAGAATTAAAACAATATTCCTCACCTATGATAGTGCGTGCGATGTGTTGGTGCGTGAAGGTTGTGATGCGGGTGTTCCACCCGCGACAAGTTGAGTATCAAGTCACCAGTCATCATGTACGCCTCGAACTTCGGCTGGCTGACCCTTCCCCGCCTCCCTTTATCCTCCGTAAGCAAAGCCTCACAACTGTCCCCTGACTGCACCGCTGATCCGTTACTCGACGAATTACTTGACGAATTACTGTTCGAGTTGCTGTTCGAATTGCTCGAAGGTGGCGAGCTTGACCTATGAGGAAAAATAAAAAACCTAGTGCTAGTAATTAAATTCACGTGAATTATAGTAACGGTATGCGATACAGGTTTTAAAAGTTGTAACATGCTACGTAATCTGAAAGTGATATTTGCCTTGAAACAAGTTTATGAACGATGACGCGCTATACTTAATGATTACGTTATATATAATGAAACCGAGCTACAACCCAAATATTGTGTTGCTATTAATGAATACGCATCCATTGTATCGTCCGACACATCCTGATACATCCTTAATTTACTGAACGAATTTTAATGAACAGTTAAAGGTTACCTTAATATTGAATCAATATGGTAGAAAATCCGAAGTAGAATTACAGGCTTGGTATATTTTACTTCAACTGAACAAAAGTTACGGTTACCAGTGAAAGAAATAAAAAAATTGTTTTTGTGACTCTCAGCTGTAAACTGTCACATAAAATTTGACTATACGTGCGTACTAAAATATAGACGTACTACGTGTAAGTGATCCTTATGGATATTGGTAATAAGCCCTGCAGCTGTAACGAGACCGTCACACAAAAAAATCATAAACCTGACTTTTGTGCAGTGTCTCCGTAGTGTGTCATCATGTGTTCACCAAATATACGGGGCCACAGTAAGTATATCTTTTAGTTTGAAAAAAAAAAAACATCAAAATCGGTTCAGAAATGCCAGAGGATGAACGTAGTATAAGATACACAAAAAAAAAATTAAGAGGCTCCTCCGTTTTGAAAGTCGGTTAAATATATGTATTTGTTGAATAAAATCTGTGTACGGAAAATAGGAAAAAAGGAAAAACTGTAGCCTACATAAAACAGGAACCATATCACACGTATCTAATTTCAAATATTTCTCTTAATTATAATAACACCTGTTTTAATAAGTATAATCTACTAACTACATATAACAAATAGTGATGTATGCTAATGAAAACTCCGGACAATGAGTTTGCATTGTTTCCGTTCCGGTCGACGAACCTAAAAATCTTGGGAACCGATTTAGCAGAACTTTCCCTGCCAACTTTCCTACACATTGGGCAATGATAAAAAAGGTATTGTTATAGTTAATACTGCAAAAAACCTCTGCGAAATACTTTAAGTATGTACTTATAGAATATTCTATCGTATTATAAAATCGAAGCTCGTATTTCTGTCAATTTATAACGCTAATATTGTTCTTAAGGTTTACTCCATCTTGTACAGTTGTTAGATACTCACAACCTGTCCATAACTTTTTAAAACTTGAATGTAGATTTCATAGCTGTGAAACTATCGTTGTCAATACGTATTACACAAGTATAATATCTAATTTTATGAATGACTATTGGTTTTGCATTTGTGATTTCGTACCATTTAGTTTTTAGCGACAATATTTAACAAGAAGTTTAATTTTTTTATTCTTTAAAAGGATAGTTCCGTGAGTCAGCGATACGATTCAGTCACACTCAAACTAGTGTGTATGCAGCCTAAGGCTACTGCGACGCTGTAATTATTTATTTGCGACCTAACCTTCATACAACATTAAATGGATATGAATGAAATAATCCATTATTTTTTAATAACTTCCACAGAATTAATTTTAACGAACTTTTTAATCGATGGAATTTTATATACAAAATTAATTGCATAATTTTTTGATACAGTACGATATTGTTATTTTCTCGGAGATTTCTACGGAAGAATTTTTAATTGGATAAGCCATTACGAGTGCTATTTCAAGCCCCTTCGTAATAAACGTCGCATTACTTTTGTGTCCATGAGCCTATTTTTGTCTCCTTATGCCTCGGCCCCTCCTGCTAATTGCTTGCCGTTTTATTAAGCAAGGAAGTAGAATAAGGTCGTTCCCTGTATATTTACTGTTTCTGTGATTAAAATTGTAAGTACATAGGGTGCGAGAGTAAGTTATAGTGAAGAGGAGGTTAAAGCAGACAATCTCCTTTACATTTGAGTAACCGTTAAACAACTATGTATTAACTAATAACAGGCTATTTTCATTGTTAAGTGTTTATGTTTTTGCCTTATAATACTTGAAATTTAATCCAAAGAGGACAATCGAAGCGTTTCAATTACTTCGCAAATTAAATACCAAATATTGAATTTTAGGCTGAAACAATGATTATATAACAACATGTACAATTTCCGAGTCAATTATTCAAAACAAATACCAAAGTGCTAATTTTTATTGACTTCTAATTATTAACAACGGCTCCGCAAACACGTGGCTTTGGCTAAAGTAAACCCCTTAAATACTACCCCCATATTGTTCCTATGCGTCATATTATGTTCTCCCTAATGTTGTGACGTGTCGAAGGCGGAGGGTGGCGCCCCAGTCTGCGACGCATATGGTACCGGCTATCGCTTATCACCGTCGGATATCGCCTGTCTGAGGGCTGGCTTCCCGTTACGTCCATAAAAGACGAGAATAAATATAAATACGAAGACGAAAATAGAATAACGTAAAAGCATAAAACAATGTTACAGATTTTTTAAAACAAAAATAGGTGTACTATTTTTATGCGTCCATATGACGTGGTGAAAAGAAAGAGTGGGCATAGTTGTGGGTATTGATTAGTAGTTAAGAAAATATTTAAAAGAGTATTCCACTATTTATCAGGTTTGGTTCAATAAAGAAAGTAAAGTAACAGCCTATAATCCCACTGCTGACAACAGGCCTCGGACAGGCGATGGACCCTGAAGGAATCCGCCATGCTGCTCCAATGCGGGTTACGGACTTTATATGTCCCTGAAATATTTTTATTACACAGACATGCCGGTTATATCACGATGTTTTCATTCACCGCTGAGAACGTGGTAAATCAGCACAAAAAAAATACAAAACAATTTTAGAAGTTCCGGCAACGGAGATCGAATTCAGGCCATTCGTGTTCTACCAACTCAGGCCAGACTCAAAGTTACACTAAACTCAATAGTATCGTATTTACATGCCACAATCTTATTGACCTGATCCCGTTAAAAATTCAAACGTACCGAACGTGAATTGCAACCGCAACGTGCTACCGTACCGTCTAGGTAGGTATCACCCTAGGCCAGTTATTCTGCCTTGAAGCATTAGTATTCAATCATTACTGTGTTTCGGTTTGAAGGCCACTGAGAGTGCCATACTGACTAATCTGGGCATATTAGACTTAAGAACTGATGTCTCACATTTATGTTCTGGGTGACCACAGCATTTGTTATGTGCAGACGTTGCAACTTATCAACAGGTGAACGTTTTGCTCGTCCCGTCGCTTTATCCAATAAAAATAATCCTCCTTTCGACGAATTGGTCGACGGTTGCTTTCCAAATATCGTATATGAAAATAAATAAGTTAAAAGCGACAAACTTATATACTTACTTGTCTTGCTTTGCGCGTGCCGCTGAGGCACGTCGTTCAGCCGCTGCCGATATGTAGCGTCTTACGTTCGCCTTGATCTCTGGGTCTGCAAAGTTCCATTGAAACATCAAGCACCCTATCATGTTTATGGTGCCACTGACTACGACTGTGACTCAAAGGAAAATCGTTAATTTTTCTCTGATATTATGGCTTGTTTTCTATAAGATGTGTATCAATTGTACGGTCTCATTTACAGTGACTGCCCTCGTGTAACCGTCTAAAGTTCTTACATCCCGAACCCTGTATAGGTGGGGATTCGAAAAACATAAACTTTAACTACTAAGGACCTACTTGGGCGGATTATTACATCTTGATTAAATTACTATAATTGATCTCTGGGTCTGCAAAGTTCCATTGAAACATCAAGCACCCTATCATGTTTATGGTGCCACTGACTACGGCTGTGACTCAAAGGAAAATCGTTAATTTTTCTCTGATATTATGGCTTGTTTTCTATAAGATGTGTATCAATTGTACGGTCTCATTTACAGTGACTGCCCTCGTGTAACCGTCTAAAGTTCTTACATCCCGAACCCTGTATAGGTGGGGATTCGAAAAACATAAACTTTAACTACTAAGGACCTACTTGGGCGGATTATTACATCTTGATTAAATTACTATAATTGATCTTGCATGACATGATGACATCTATTGTTACTTAGTGGTCAAATTTGGTCTTATATACAAACATAATATATACTCATAATGTGGTCATGTATACATTGAGTAAAACTAAAACGTCCACTTATAACATTATCTTGTCTCATCCGATACGAATTGATACAATCAGAAAGGAAGACGGTTTGGACGCAGTATTAGAGACATGTACATATTGTATATATGTATTAGATACATCATTGCTTTATTTGCAGTTTAAACCCAGAACCCTCAGTTCGGTCGGAATGTGTGACAAGTAAAAAAATATCGCCCGATCATATCAATAGAAACGCTCTTTTATTAGTTTTTAAAAATTATATATAGCAAATTTATATACTGCGATAACGCGAAAATCATTGGGGCTAGCACCAATGCCTAATCGTTTTTATCTGATGTAATAACTAATCAATACGGCTGCAGGATGGTTCCAATTTATTTAAAAACATTTACAAAAAATCAAGATTATAATATCAATTTACACAAATTACACAAATAAATATTTTGGCAAGGCCTTCCCAATAACACTTCAAAATTGTGTGACTACGAATCGAATCAGTTTAATTATTGTCTTTAAATGGAGTTAACATTTTTATTTATGATCCAAAACTCCGTTTAGTAATCTAGTGATCCGACCATGACGTGTCGCAAATCTCATTCGAGAAAGATTGCAAGCTCAATAAACAACTCCGGAATACATGAATTTTATCACTTCTAGCCCGCCTCGCTCGCCTCCCGAATGTCATAGTTCATTCGACAATAACTTATACATTAAAACGAGTACTGAGCGAGACTCACCCTTTTTTAGCCTTAAAGTGACGGGATCGGACGAGAGTCGTAAGCATTTTAAAACTGAAACAAACAGCACAACATTCATATTATATTCTAAAGTCACACATCATCATCATCATTTCAGCCTATCACTAGTCCACTGATGGATATAGGCCTTCCCCATAGATTGCCACAAAAGTTTGTAGCTCTCATTTGGAAGGGATTTTGCCATAGTTGCCGCGTTTGGCAAGCGGGTTGGCAACCGCAGTTTATTTATTCAGATGTTCGAGGAAGATGTTGCTCCCCTTCTCCCGGTTTTTTATTTTACCTCTGTCGACTTTTACGACACCCAAGGGATAAGACGGGGTGGTAGATTCTCTTACGCCGCTACCACACGATATAAGTTACACATGCGAATGGCGAATGACGATGTAGAGAAGTAATCGTCGCAGACGGTGGAGTATTATAGTTTTTGTTTAGGTTATCTCTGGACCGAATTTAATCAGTATACTCTGCATTGTGTTAATACTGGTTCAGACTTTCAAGTTCTTCGAGTGTTTGATTGTGCTGGTTTTTGCATCGCGTTTATATACATATTTAAATATTTAATCAACAGAATTCAACGCACGGAAACATCCTTAAACGAATTTAAGTTTAATTTTTTCGTCATGGATTTCATCGTCAGAACTTGACTTAATTATGGGAACATCCTTACTTATCCCCCTATAATTTAAAAAAGAATCATAAAACTCTGTTCATAAACAAATAAGTTATACCCGAGCATTCCAAAAAAAAAAGTTATATGTACATATATAGTCGAATTGAGAACCTCCTTCTTTTTTGAAGTGGGTTCAAAAATATCAGTAATACTAAAAGCATTGTACAATGTATATACACCATATATTTTTATCAAAATTAATAAAGAGGTCTAAAAAAAATTGTCAATAATATGACAATCCTTAAGCAAGATTGATTTCTGCAGATATGGGCATTTGTTAGTAGAGATAGTTTCATATCTACTGCAACTATGTCTATAAATATACTATTATCAAATATTATTGACAGGAGATGCGGATGCCTCTTCACCGCGACTTTATTACAAGTACTTTACATGAACTCAGCCAAAGCAAAACCATAAATTGTGTTAGAGGTTCTGAACAGTTAGGAACAACGCGCAACATGCAACGGCGGATTAAACGAAATTAAAATTCTTTGTCTAATACACTTGCAATATATTTAGTATTGAAACTAGCCCGATAAATATCGGCGGACATCTGTCCGGCAGAGTAGAAAAGCACCTACCTCTTTCCTACCGAGGTGTCGTAAGAGGGTATTGTACGGACAGCCTTTATACGTGCAGAACCACCATAATATGTAAGGCTGTCACTATACTGCTAGTGGGAACGCAATAGGGAGTAATAATTTTAGAGTCGTGCCAAAATGGCAACGACGGGGTTCGCCACCCGTCAGTTCCTGTTCCCCGCGGGGGCGAAAGGTGGGCTACGTATGTGGCCTCTGCCTACCCCACATATGGGAAAACAGTGTGTATGTAAAATAGCCTTCTCACACAGAACGGCATCTCAGTGTAGTGTTCTTAACAGATGACTATTTTTTGTATCGATCAGAGTTTTCGAAATTACCCCACAAATGCAACAAACGCACACTCTTTTCTTACAAAAAAGATACATTTTCAACCTGTCATCATATCCCCCCAGATATCTAATGCATCATATCTAGATGTGGTTGTTCTACGCAGCCTTATGCACTCTTTCAACTTCGTTAAAAATTGCAAGCTTAAAGATGTCTACGCCAATCTTAAGTAACCAACAATCATAACGAAGTCAACCAATACAAGAGCTCTCGTGGAATACAAATGACGTGTTAGCGTGTCTAGCACGCGTCGACAATAACGCGATCATTGAATTAACGAAAACCACTTCACATATAGAAGTCGCACTTGCAGTTTTAATAGGCGAACAAAACTCAACGGTTTGTCAGCGGGATCGGCCACTTAACTTCATAACGTTGCGCGACACCAATTCAGAATGGGAAAAAAGCGTCTCTTTTTAAAATGGACTTAAAGAAAGAAAGAAAGACTTTATTCATGACTGCAACACAACACAACATTACAGCCACGCCACCAAGAGAAACGAGACGTGACGTTGAGGTCATTTTGGTAAGTCATAAAAAATCTTACTCTACATTGCGTTCCCACGAGCAGAATAGTGACAGCATTGCACATAATGGTGTTATTCTGCACGAATAAAGGCTGTCCGTACAATACCCTAATCGCCTCTTACGTCACCTTGGTAGGCTATTCTACTCTGCCGGATACCTATCAGCTAGACAACAACATTAGAAAATTATAATAAAAAAGACAAGTAACAATGCGTTTACAAATATATTTATACGTTGGGTTGTAGTTCGGAGGTCACTGGACAAAAACTAATACGGTCTCTTCAGTTATCGTTCATTTACCACGTGAAAATAAATTGTCAACTCGCAATAGAGCACCGCTACAGATATTTCACTCCCCATGAATACTTGTGGGAGGTTTCCTACGCAGGAAACCACACCGCAATGCGAGTTAATCTGCTGTCGAGCAGTAGTGTGCAATCATTACTGTGTTTCGGTTTGAAGGGCACTGACAGCTAGTGTTAACAAATTACTGGACATAATAGGATCACAGGATCACTTCGTTTAGTTCTTTACAGTACATTTATAAACTTATGACGACGTCAGTTAACAGTTAGAGACCCGAGTAACCCATAGACACGTATTAAGCTGTTTCTAGGACATTACAATTGACTCTGATAATAAAGCGTAAAGAGGTTTAACACATTAAAATTTGTTTTTAACGTTGCCATTTTAACAAAAATAAACAATGATGGGACATTAAGATATATGCTAAATGTACTAGACATCTTAGACAAATATAGCTTACAGCCTAATTTAGGGTGTATCAAATACAAGCACATAAACGTTTGTCAATTGGCGGGTTCCTTACCTTCTCTGGTTGTGAACCGGTTTACGTCAGTCCCATTAACCTTGAGCAATACGTCTCCAGCTTCGACCTGTAATTGAACAAACGTATCCAGTTTAAAATAAATGAAAAATAAATCATCCCTGCATCGCCCAATAACAGTACGAAATAACTCGTTCACTTTCCAATATTCTGGGATTGAAAAAATTCTTTGTCTATAATGGCTGATATGAATTAATGGGTCAATGCTTTTCTTCAAAATACAAGTAATTAGGTACGTCGTAATATATACGAAGAAAGAAACACGTAAATAAAAATATTCGCAGTATTATTTAATTTCTTAAATAATTAATGGGTTTTTTGGCCACTACTATATATACTATTAGTAAGCTACCCGAATGAGATCGGTGAGACCTTGAGTCATTAAGGATATATATAGGTATTTTCCATCTCAAAATATATATTTCTTTTATTTCATAAAGAATTCCAGGTTTAAAAAAGTTATTTTAATAAAATAAGTACATTAAAACAAAATATCCATTTTAAAACATAACAAAAGGGTGCTTTGTTATCGCTTCCTACTAAATAAATATGTGAACTCAATTCGATTCAATTCAACTACGTATGGTTAACATTTATTCGTCATTGCTACATTGAGTCTTTATATTGCAATAAACAAACAACAACCATTATTTACAAAGGGATGGCAATCAACATATACATATTTCGTCGATATCGTCTGCTACAATAATAATTATTAAATTTATGTAAAAAAAATGTATGCCTTTATAACAGGATATTAATACGAGTAAAAACTATTTAACTACTATTGCTGCTGTGGTGGCGGCTTAAGAGAATTTACCACCCCATCTCATTCCGTGGGTGACGTAAAAGTCGACAGAGGTAAAATTAAAACTAGAAAATGGGCAGCATCATCATCCTGGAATATCTGAATAAATAAACTGCGATTGCCTGCCAAGCGTGGCACCTATAGCAAAGTACTCCCAAAATGAAAGCTACATACTTCTGTGGCAATCTATAGGGTAGCCTATGTATTTTATTTTTATTTGATAATAGTGATGGAACGAGCAGTACGTTCACCTGATGGTAAGTGCAACGTCTGCCCATAACAAATGCTGTGTCACCCAGAAAGTTTCTGTGTGACACCACACTGCGCCCGTCACCCTGAGACATCAGTTCTAAGTCTCATTATGCCCAGTGATTACGCTAGCTCTAAGTGCCGTTCAAACCGAAACACAGTAATGTTCAGCAGTGGACTAGTGATAGGCAGAAATGAAACTACTATTGATATGCAATTTGCATAGATTATATAAATAGTAACCAAAGGATTACTTTGGGCTTTGTTTTATCATAAATATGCAAAAGGGTTCAAAGGTGCCAAAAGGGATGTAATTTAATAAAAAATGCATGCGAACAGTAATAAATAAATCGGAAACTGAATACTAGATTCAGTAACCGATAGCGTTGAACAGTGCGCATCGGCCTACTATGTAGTGAGTTTTGGGTTCAATTCCTAGCTGAATCCAATATTTTTCAATCACATGAATGTGTGGCTACATTGTGGTAATCGTGTGCTACTGACACTGCATCTGAACGTTCCTACGATCTTATAGCATTTTTAATTTTTATTACAGAAGATACTGACAACACTAGCAAATCGTTCACCCGCTGGTAAGTGCAACGTCTGCCCATAACATATTATGCTGTGTCACCTACACTCGGCGTCAAAAAAATCGCACATCCGAAAAAAATAATTTAAATACTATTTTAACACAACAGGCCAATGGCAATGTTGTGGTTTTAGGGGAATCATTCGAAAGGTAATTTCATTAGCTTTCAGGAATTTTAATTGAATTTCATTTTTATCATGCATTAAAATGAATCCATCACCGATATAACCAGCATACGGGACCACATGTTCCTCTAGGACTTCAGTAGTGTACCGACCAGCATTTAATGACCCTTGCCCACGGCCATCCCGATTCCGGGAAACGCACACAAGTTCCGTTTTCCCGTCGACGGAAATGCCGCCCCAAAACATACACGAGCCACCCCCGTATTCGACGGATTCTTCGAAGCAGGGTTGTGAGAACCACTCCCCCTGTCTTCTGTAGACCCTTCTACTTCTGTCATTGCAGAAGAGACAGACCCTCGTCTCATCAGAGAAGAGTACGGTCCGCCACTGTTCTAGAGTCCACTCGCAATGATTGCGAGCAAACTCTAGGCGATCTCTGCGATGCTGTGCAGTAAGTTTTGGACCTTTAGCAGGTCTATGAGCTGTTAAACTCTTTTCGTGTAACCTTCTTCTTATCGTAGAAACACTCACAGATTTTCTCCGAGTTGATCGAAGCTGTTGTTCATCATCTCTTTCTGAAGTGCACCGTTTTCTTCCAGATCCCGGTTTTCTAACATAACCACCAGTCTGCTGAAAACGTTGGAACACCCGTCGAACTGAAAAACGGGACAGGTTCCACTGTCGAGCAACGTCACACTGCCGCATCCCCGACTGCAATAGGGCAATCACTTGAGCGGCTTCTTCAGAGCTGGTGTCCATCTTTACTTGTTCTTACTTGGGTTACTTGTTCACGTGTGTTCACTGCAAAGTCTAAATTACGACTGGCCCATATTTCATCCAGATCGACCCTTTTATACCCTTTTTAGGTGGTGTAACTAGCGTCCTTACTAACGAGCATTTGACAGTGTTTATTTTTGACGCTCTATAATGATAAACGTTTTAATGATTTCATGATTTTTTTATTAATAATGTAAAGCTATTCAAATACCCATTTCAAACATACCAATATTTATATAAATATAATTCGTTTCTAGCCATTACAGCCATTTTTCGCGCAAACTCAGAGAGGTGCGATTTTTGTGACGCTGAGTGTAGTTCATTTCTGTATCGGACCACACTGCTCTCGTCACCCTGGGAAATTAGTTATAAGGTCTCATATGTCCTGTAATTATACTAGCTAGCAGTTCCCTTCAAACCGAAATACAGTCAGTCAGTAGTGTTTACACACTACTGCTTCACGGCAGAATAACTGGCACTGCGGTGGTACGCACCTAGACGGATTCCTGCATGGGAATCCTATAATAATAAAGTATAAGCTTTACATCGGATGCGGCGGGGCAAGGAAGATGAGTGAATAGTGCCTGTACCTATTGCTCTTGACACTGTAACATATCCTACGCAGATGTAAACTTCCGATTGGTTGGTGACTTTCGACGCCGCGGGTCCTGAGTTCGAATCTCGGGTTTTCGGGTCTGGTTTTGTCGTACATGTGAAATTTATATCTATTATCGATTAATTATTCGAAAAAAAGGAATAACAGAAAAGTTGCAAGAAAACGCTGCACTCAAATTCGACCTTGAAATTTGACTTTCATCCGCGCCATTTCAAAGAAGATTCACTTTAATAATATACGCACTTCAAAATTTCATAAAGAAAACTTTTATTAGTACTAATCTACCACCTAATTTCATCTTGTGGGTTATAGGCACTAAGGAGGAGACCCAAAAATCTCATGGCTTCGGATATTGGTGGTTCCATTTATTTTCAAATTTTCCCGATCTAACTTAACTAGATATTGTGAAGTGCAACAGAGTTTAAGAATCAGAGGTGGTCCGGTACAGCAATCGTCAACTCACCATGCGTGGCGATTATGGCAAATCCTTCCTTATTGGGAGAGGACTATGCCTATTAACAGGCTTTTAGTGATGGGAGCCTTAAGCATGAAGTATCTTATTCAAACCAATTTTAGTTGAAAGTGTACGCACAAACAGAGGCACTCTTCTCAACCTACCCGCACCCGACGTAACGCTCATGCGATAAGATCGGAGGAAGGTTTGGATGCAATGTTAGAGACAATCACTGCACAACCAGACCCGAAAACCAACATTTTGTGTATTTGCACAAAAGCTGGCTTCGGCTGCGATTCGAATCCAGGAGCAGCGGCTTGCAAGTCCGGTACTCTGACCTAGGCCATACGGTTGTCATTCTGTATTATGATCACGACTGCGAGACTCAGCGGTTTGACTACTATCCTAATAAGTAGTGGGCCCTGGTTTCAAATAGCATTACATCGGATGAGGGAAGGTGAGAACCAGTGAGTGCTATGACTATAATATACCATGTGCACATGAGCTCTGGTTGTTAACCGGAAGATTACGAAGTAATTCAAATCGACCAGAAAGACAACAATGTTATTATTATACAGCCTTATCAGTTATTCAGTGTCAGTTAAAATACTCAGACATTTATATATACTAGATGCCCGACCATAGTTCATAAACATTTATATGTTATTGAGGTTTGAGTAGTTATTTGTTGACAAAATTTTAAAATCCTATGGCTGCAATCTCTACTCTGTGCGACTGTCTGACCACAGACAATGAGTTCGATATTGGCAGTATGAACGTAAATAAACGAAAGACTATTATGTGATTGGCATTATCAGTATAAACGTAAATGTTTTATTGTATTCAATTAAACTTATTTGTTATATTGCAGTAGTTGGTAGTGGTCAGTGTAGCCTATAGACTGATGCAAAGATTTACTGGTGGTGGGACTTCAATGCAGGAATCTGTAAAGGTAGGTACCACCATAGTGCTAGTAATTTGCCGTGAAACGGTAGTGTGCAACTGCAAACATTGTTGTGTTTCGGTTTGAACGGCATTGTAAGCTAGTGTGACGAGCGTAGTGAAGAACTTTGCAATTGTTCACAGAATTTTGCACAGCAGCTGTTATTGGTAGACGCTGCCATTACCTTTAGGCTAACAATCTGCTCGTCTCGTCACTTTATTTCCATAAAGACCTGCGGTCTTCCTCGATGAAAAATCAGGTAGTGCGTGCATTGTCACCCCCGAAAAGTACTACATTCGATTCTCTCGCCACTCCAGTAATCTGGTTCTCTCGCTACTCATACGATGCCCTGAAATGTCACGCAGCTATTTCACAAGGTTGTTAAACAGATAAAATTACTTAAGTTTTCGTAGCTTGTGTTTATGTTAAAAACATGCAAAAACTCGTTTTGCACTGACCGCTAATGGCGATACAGTGTCCCTATCAATTACGCGTAGACTTGTTATCATTCAACGGGCCTTAAACCGCTACTCGATCGGCCTCCGATAGCGTATTAAGTTTCTCTTAAGAACTATGATGATTAATTGACTAAAATTACCATAAAGTCACTTATAATTCAATGAAAGACTAAGCGTGACCTTTAAATACTCTTAAAATGTTGCAAGAGTAAATCAAGAATTTATTAGACTAGCTGTGCCACACGGTTTCACCTTTTTCACTGATCGAGGAAACCTAATGTTTTTTTCCCAAATTAAAGTAGCCTAATTTACCCGCTATAATGTCAGCTATCTGTTAGTGAAAGTCCCGTTTTAATCGGTTGAGCCGTTTCGGAGATTTGCCGGAACAGACAGACAGGCAGACAAAAATTTTAAAAATTGTTTTTTCGGTAAGTACCGTATACTTTCATAATATTGAGTAAAAAGCTGTTATTTTATTATTACTAAAAGACACTTCAATTTTATTTATTTGTATAAACTGGCTGAGCCCCGCGGTTTCACTTGCATAAAATAGGCCGACCACATGATTGAGCTGTACGGCATGGTACCTTATTACCTGAGGGCCCACAGATCGACCCTTCTCGATGACGTTCATGAAATTTTATAGCCTATGTTTCTTAATAAACGGGCTACCTGATGTAAAAATAATTTTTCAAATCGGATCAGTATTTCCTAAGATTCCTAAGATTAGGTCGTTCAAACATACAAACTCTACATATACAAAGAATACATTAAGGTATACGGTATAGACGTGAAAAAAATAACTATGAATTCTCCAAAGCACTTATTAAGATATTAATAGAAATATTTAAACTGCCATGAACTAAAATAATAATGACCAAAATGCAAATTAAAGTCCCGTGTAACAAGCATAGCCCTTAATTTCTAGAGATTTCAGATTTTAAGCAGGAAGGTTAAATATTTCGAAAGTAAAAAGTAGCTTAGAATGCTCTCTGAAAAGTCCATTACCTGCCAATAAAAGTCCCGTATCCTACAAATTACCATACGAGGTTAAGAAAAAGTCTTTACAGTGAAATCACAGGGTCTGTCTGTGTCCAATTTCATTTATTTAAATATAGATTGAAATATAAAAAACCAGCCAAGTGCGTGTCGGACCACGCACAGTTAAGGGTTATGTAGTGTGAGATGGGTAAAAACATTCACCGTTAAAATTCAAAGTTGATTAAAGTTAATGATAATTTATAGTAGTTTATTTTTAGTTGAACATAGTTTTCCAATACTAAGCTATAAATAAAGTGTATGAATTCAAAAAAATAGCGTGTAACCGATAATATCTCATATTTCAATAACTGCACGACATCTTATTCAAAACAATTTGTGTTTTCTAGGTTCTACCACCATCGTTTTTTAATAATTTTCCATCATATAGTTGAAAAGACACACTTTTACGACTTTAGAAGCGCATTTCACCAACTAATGGCTTAAATAACCAAAGTTACAAGGATGGTGTGCCACCCCTATATTTTTCCCCAGAATTTCACTACTCCATTGTATACCGATTCATAAAACACCTACTTTTAAAATTTCATCTATATAATGCCAATAGTCTCCAAGTAAAATGGCTGTGACATACAGAAAGACCGTCATGACAAATTATAAGTATTCTGTTTTTACTACGGAACCCTAAAATCGTATAATACTTTATAGGAGATAGTTCTCATTTAAATGTATTATTTACTATATTACTGTTTCCGGTTACTTACTCAATAGATTAAATAACTCATTCAAAGGGCGTTCATACCTTCTTACAATAAAATGCAATGTAATAAGTGTACAAAGTCTAACTAATATATATAAAATATATAAAAGGGCCTATTATAGTATAAAATAATACACGTAGGGATACTGTTTTCCTCCGCCGTGTGGTGGCGTTAAGAGAATCTGCCACCCCATCTCATCCCGTGGGGGTCGTAAATAAGAGCTACAAACTTTTGTGGCAATCTATGGAGGAGGCCTGTGTTCAGCAGTGGATTAGTGATAGGCTGCTGGTAGACTCATGTGAAGAACTTTTTTTTAATCATATTTTTTTAATAGGAGAAAGTGACGAGACGAACAAAAAAATCACCTGATGGTAAGTGCAACGTCCGCCCATAACAAATGCTGTGGCCCCCAGAACATTTCCGTGTAGCACCATACTGCGCTCATCCCCCTGACACTTCAGTTCTTAAATCTTGTATACCCTGTGATGCCAGTGACACTAGCTCTCAGTGGTCTTCAGACCGAAACACAGCAATGCATAATTCACGGCAGAATAAACGGCCCTGCGGTGATGCCTACCTAGAGGGATTCCTGTATAGGAATCCCAGCACCAGTAGTAAGTAGCAATAAAAAAATATATTAAAAAACCTGTCAAGTGACAGTCGGTCCACGCGCAGTGCAGGGTTCCTTTTTGGAAGCTTTTTGTTTGATACTCTGAACATATTAATAATATTAAGTTCCAGGTTTAACGGCTAATAAAGTTTAAAACGGTACCATATTAGACGATGGTAACTGAAGAATGCGTTATAAAATCTAACTTCACAAAGGGGAAGTTAGAAAAATATTATCTATTTAAGTACCACAGCATGTAGAGGCAAGCGGTTGTAATAAAGATTGATAACCAGCGTCACGTATTAATATGAATTCTGCACTATTGTCGTTACTGTCTTCGTTAAAATCTCCAAATATTATGCGAGGACTGTCATGCGATAATAAATTACTAAAAAACCTACAGCGACGCTGTTGGGGCATTTGCATCGTCTTGTCATGTATAAGTTAATAAACGTATATTTACTAGCTGTTTTACACAACTCCAAATGCATTATATAAGTTTTTCGACTATTACCTACTCGTTAACTTGTAAAGCCTACTTAGCTGTAATAGTTTTCGTTATAACTTTGTTATGCTGCTATATCCAATAACAACCATTTTGCTGGCAGGGAGTGGGGACCCTTGACTACTACTACAAAAATTAAATTAAATATAACTTTATTGTACACCATACAAAGATACAAAAGGAAAAAAAACACAATTAGCACTTTAAATCTTAATATTTCGCAAACGGATCCCTGAATCTAAAAATGGTTTTCACACACTGCAATATTTTTGAAAGATCTATCCCAACACCATGAGATATATGAGAAAAAAAATTCGTCCTCTCATTACGAGTAGGGGAATATAGTGTAGTGATTAATGTTTAGCCATGCCAAATTACAGCTTTCTAGTAACAAGAGTCTCTGAGCTAAGATGCGGACGGACGGACAGACGGACATGGCGAAACTATAAGGGTTCTTTATTGTCTACGGAACCCTAAAAAGGGATGCTTGAGGATTTTTTTTCTCCTGTCACTTCTTCGGACAGAGGAACCTCATTATGAAACGGAGGTAAAAATAAAAAAGTACTACACCCCATTTATCGACATTTTTTTTACAGAATGCCATCTTTTGTATATTAACAAAACCTTTAACTATAGTAACTTTATTCACGTGAACGAAGTCGAGGGTACAGCATGTAGACAAATAAAAATAAACGTATCACTCAGTCACAGATTTAATAGAATTAAAACTCTGTGCGGGACAAATAATCGCTTTCGCCCCGGATTCAATGATAAGCCTCTTCATTTATAACAAGCTAAAAGATAACATTTTAATAAAACTTATAAAACCCTGTTTAACAACAGTCTGTTAAACCAAAAGTAAAAATCAATAACTATTTATACTTAACTGGTTGGATAACGTAAAACAATATTAGAAAAAACTATCTCACAGCTTTTATAATGTGCTTTGTCCGAAAAAATCCGACATAGTCATCTGCCGAAAAACATAGATTGATATGTCACAAATACCACACTTTTGTCGCTACACTGTCGCGTACACACATAACCGGTCACATTGAAACACATTTCGAAAATATTTGATGCATTTCGTTTCGTATTAAGGTCGCATCACTTTGTTGTTCCGTACACAATCCGATATGTGACAATGTTCGACTCGTTGTGAAAATCGGTAAGGAAATATCTTGTTTACGTAGTACTTGAACCAGACGTAGTAACGTTGTGGCGTGTGTACGCGTCCGTCCCGCGCGCCTCACACAATTTTCTGTTATCGCGCGGGGGTCCGCTAATGGATTGAGCTTAGGAGATAAATTAGATCAAACTCCGACTGAAGGGCGCAGCGGAAATATGAATTAGGCGGCAGCGGCCCGCTTCACGACGTCATAGGTTTCAAGCTTCGGACGACGAGGTAATATTATTCGTGGCAAAAATTACCAGTGCTCGGAAAATTTCACAAGATGTAAATTTAAAAAGAAAAAAAAAATCATTTTAAATATAAAATAATACTCCCCAAAATATCTAAACCAATTCGACGAAAACAAAATCAGCAATGAGTACTCCCATTAAACAGAAATAAGTACGCAATTCGAAAAATTGCGACAAATATTTGTGAATAATGAATCAACGAGCGTCAATTATGAGTAAGTGTACAGCTGCACTGTATTGTTTCGAAGATTTATTAAACGTTAATCACGAAATGTAAGCCGCATTGATTTTTGTTATTGTTGAATCTGTACATTTTATCGTATAAAAATATTAATACGTTTATACGTAAATATCTTTACGCGAGTTTTAGTCGAGTTCTGAGGAAAAAAAAATAAGAAGACAGATTTTTATGTGAATGCATATGCACATTTAAAGTATAACTAACTAACACTTATATCTTTGAATAACTGTCGCCTTTTACCTCACGCAGAAGTAGATTGGTAGTTCTACAATTGCTTTTAAAACAAGAGAAAGCCTGAGAAATCCTACAACAACTTTAGGCACATACTAAACTCAAAGTGTTTTCCAATCGTATATAATTACACAATGATGCGTTCATCAATCTCAAAAAGACTTATATTGATCCGAGAGGACTAAACGAGACTTCATATGGTAATATATAAAATCAGTGTCAATCTCAAGTTTAAAATTATAAAGTCCTCAAGGAAAGTCAAGGTTTAATTTGTTATTACAATTAAACGATAATTGCCAAATTGAAAGTTTCATCTCAACCACATTTCGCGTAAGAAAGGATTCATTACATATCATTTAATACGCTTAATTTATTTCTCAGTATATCAGATGAATCTTTCTATTCCTCGTTTTTTAAAGACAACCTCGTTACTTTGGTGCATACATGACATAACATCACGATATTAGCAGTATCGTAAAGAAGCTTTGAGTTACACGCGCCGATGTGCATCCACAGTGGAGCTTGAGTCACAGCAGGTGGCTCAACACAGTGCAATCGAAACGCAGATTACGTTGGTGTTATGTAAGTACTACAGTTGCTGAGCGACACGAGTTATTGTTGTGGAGCGCGACCTGACTAAATTAAAAGGTGGGAACTGACTTCGGTGACCTTTCGTTTTTTTTTATAAAAGAAAGTGACGAGACTATCAAATCATTCACTTGATAGGCAATTGCAACGTCTGCCCATAACAAATGCTGTGTAACCCAGGACATTCAATTACATAGTTCTGTGTAGCAGCACACTGCGCTCAGTTTTTAAGTCCCATATGCCCAGTAATTCTAGCTATTTGTGCCCTTCAGACCGAAACACTGTAATTTTTGAACACTACTGTTCGACGGCACAATAACTGGCACTGCGGTGGTACCTAGACGGAATCCTACCAACAGTAAATTTTATGTTTCTATTTCAAAACTTTAACTTAATTGATGTGTAGTAGCGGCGTTAAAGGATCTGCCATCCCATTTCATCTCGTAGGTAAAAGTTGAGGAAGGTAAAAGTCCAAGAACACTACAAGGCCTCCGATTGATAAAGAGAATAACCATTTCAATTATGCCAGACCTAATTTATCCAGACTGGAGACGGACAGCAGCGTTCAAGGTCTTGTGTTGTAACCTCTAATCTTCCTGCCTGGCGTTTTGGGCAAATCCTCCTAGCTTGGTAGAAAGCTATATCCGCCAGTGGAATTTTGAAAGGGTGTTGAAGAAAGAGAAGAACTTAATTAGAAGTATTTTACAGTAAAGGCAGATCAACTAAAACACGGTAAAGGTAATTTATCTAACAAAGAGGAATAATAAACCACGCGTTTACGTAAATTTATAAAAACTGAACTCAGCTTTCTTTCTTTCGGTACGTTTCTGCTTTATTGATTATTTTCGTAATAGCGCATAAAACAATACTGTTTAAAATTTTGTATGAGAATGATAAAAATAACACTACTTTATTTAATTAATTATCAATCAATATCGGTTTAGTAGTCATGCAACCTAATCATTCCGTTGGACGGGAACGCCTACCGCACCCACAAACCTCATGTCGATTTCGTCCTATTGCGCCTACCTTACCTACGCGATGTTTGCTTTCTTGTATGTTACTTACGAGTAGACAAACAAGCTAAGATACCGCTGGAGAAAGCAACTGCTTACATTTTATATTGGCTAATCAACATGATATATGAGCTGTGTTTATATCATTGATATGTGTATGTTATGGAAAATATATTCAAATATATGTACGATAGATGTGGGACCGCATTCCTGTTATGTGCGCTTTGTTTAATTAATATATACTTTTGATTTATATTAACTAAACAACGCGCTTGTTTAATTAAATATAAAAATAAAAAGTAAGTAGGAATAAAATGACGACTATTTATATAGTACTAACTATATTAGTCACTAGCTGACGATCACGTGGCCTAGTCGTCAGAGTACCTGACTTCTACGCCGCGGGTCCTGGCTTCCAATCCCATCCATAGCCAACATTTGTGCTAAAACACAAATTGTTGGTTTTCGGGTCTGGTTGTGTTGTGTTTGTCTTCGTGTTTCTGACACTGCATCCTAGCCTACCTCCGATCTTATCGCATCAGCGTTACGTCGGGCGCGGGTAGGTTGGGACGAGTGAGTGCCTCTGTTTGCGCGTACACTTGTGGCACTATAATATCTCCTGCGCAGTCGATGGCTCTCGACAGTATTCGGAAGTTGTCGCCGTGGTCGAAATCGGCTAGGAGAACATCATCATCAGTCACTAGCTGTACCCCGCGGTTTCACCCGCGTTTAATAAGTCGACCACATGATTACGACGTACGGCATGGTACTTGGCATATCTGAGCATTCACAGTTCGTGCGGCACCTTAACACCGTAGCATGAATGCAATCTAATGCAAAAATATTTTTTCAAATCAAACTAGTGGTATAAATTTTCTAAACCATGTATTAATAAAATAGTAACATAAAATTTTAAACTGCCAGGAACTAAAATAATAATGACAAAAATGTAATATATAACCGCGCGCAACACGCCCGCATCCGCATAGTCCCTAATTTATAGTTTTCAGATTTTACGCAGAGATTCTAAACATATACGAAAGAAAAGTCCTCTGCCAATGAAAGATCCTTAAAAATTGATTTTGTCGTTCCAGAGATTTGCTCTGACAAACAGACAGATATACCAGACCGAGAACCGACGTCTCATGGTGACGGGCAGTGGGGAACTCCGCACCGTTATGGGCGGGCGCGACTGTTATCATCAGGTGAACGACTTTGCTTATCTCGACATTTATTTCCATAAACAAGAAGTGAAACTTATATTAGAAATTTGATTAAAATAAAAATAAATAAACAAGTTTTTTTTTATTGGATAAAGTGGCGAAACGAGCAAAACGTTCACCTTATCGTAAGTGCAACGTCTGCCCACAACAAATTCCGTACCCACCGACCAAAACCCCCACCCAGAAAAAGTCTGTGTGAGTGACACAATACTGCACTCGTCATGCTGAGACATCAGTTTTCTCATAAGCCCGGAATACAGTAATATTTGCAAACTAATGACTAAATTCACGGCAGAATAACTGGCCCTAGGGTAGTACGTACCCAGGCGGATTCCGGCATAGGAATCCTACCACCTGTCAAGAAATCTTAACACCAGCACATACTTTAAAATAACTACACAGTATAATACTCGTATCAACAATTATTAATTACAGTAACACCCCGCTTTACGCGACTCCGTTAGACGCGGTTTCGGTTTTACGCGAATTTCAAATTACGCGCTAAAATGCGTCGCTTTACGCGGATTGGTATGTAGTAATTTAATTGCCTAGATTGCCTTTGGTCGCGGGATCAACGAGCAACGAAGATTTGATCGAGTTTCCGATTAATCCCTTCAACAGTGAAAGGATGAGAAACATGTAGAAGAGAGTTTTATATTCAAGTAGAATACAAAATGCTATTTAAAGATTATTTCAAGTTTGGACTATTGCAGAGCATATACAGTGATGATGACCTTGTTTAAGCGTGTGTCAATCAGTAAAATAAATTGTTGCGTGTTATGAAAATATTTTACAAGAATGTAAACGAAACGAAACCCAGAAGACAATAGATACATTTTTCCGTGAAACAAATGCATAATGTAACGCTGCACAATGTGTTTATAAAAATTAAAGTGTTAATTTTGTACTGACTTTTATCTATGTTTAAAGTTTAAACGCAAACCCCTATATACGCGAATTTAACTTAACGCGCTGTCATAAATAATGTATATAGCATATAGCAGCTGATGTATTCTGCAGTGCAACAGTGATAACGTGTCCAAACTAAGCCCTAACATGTAACAAAAAAAATGTACACAGTTAAGACCAGAGAGTTACGAATAACGTAAAAATTATTTCCTTTTTAATCGTAATAACTTGTGACATATTATAACTGGTAGTAGGATTCCTATGCAGGAATTCGTCTAGGTAGGTACCACTCCAGGGCCAGTTATTCTGCCGCGAAGCACTAGTGTGCAAACATTACTGTGTTTCACTCTGAAGTGCACTGAGAGCTAGTGTAATCATTGGGCATATGAGACTTACTTAGTACTGATGACTCAAAGTGACGGGCGGAGTGTGGTGCCACACAGAAATATTCTGGGTCACACGGCATTTGTTATGGACAGACGTTGAACGTACCATCAGGTGAACGTTTAGCTCGTCTCGTCACTTTATCCAATAATAAAAAAGACTATACCAACGTACGAAGAATGGACATGCTGAGAAGAATGCAATCGGCCCACATTTCTAACTTCCGTTGACATTAAATTGATGAAATTAAATTACTTCTATTGTTAATTATCAAATAAATACGTATAGGAAAATCCGTGAACTATCACTGGATATCATCAATGCCATCCTTTAGAAACTGTACGTTAGGCCGGTCACGTTCCATTTATTGTATACGACCAATGACCGTGGCGTACACTTACGTGCTCTTAAATTTTACAAATTGTGAGCGAAGCTGCAGATAGGGGAGTACTGGATGTGGCACATACTATATATTCATAAAAGGCTCTATCGTTATAGAAGCTCTCAGAGAATGATGTGCTCGTGGTGGATTTTGACCATGACATTTTCTCGTTTCTAGCTGATGGCAACTGCGCAAGAAATATTATAAGTATATAAGTGCCATTAGTGTAAGCGAACACAGTGGCACTAGCTCACTTTCACATCCTCGCCTTCCCTATTCAGAGAAAGGTTTGGACGCAGTGTAAACGACACGGGACACTCACAAATATACGCAGACCCTAAATACAACAATTTGGGGTTTTCAACACTGCCACATTAGAAAAAAATAAACTACTCGTAAGTTTAAATAACCTACCGAGTAAGCAATCTGTCCGTCGCCTTCTCCGTCTGTTCCTTGATTATTTATATGCCGAGGCTTGCAGATAGTCCCCTAGTGATACATGACACATAATATGAGTACATACGTCATCACGTTACAAGTATTATGACGGGCGGAATTGATTGTAACAACAGCATTATACGGTATTCATATTAAACGCAACGCAATGAAGATTAATTTAGAACGTATGGCAGGAAAACGTGTGCTTTCCGGCTTTCGTGATATGAATTTTAAAACCATCAAATGTTCTGTCCACCAGGTTTTATCTGCTTATTTGCTAGTTATACGGGTGTATAAAATGTGATGATATAAAATCTTCATTATTTTTTAGAAAGAATTTAACTATTTCTAAGGTGCTATTTCAAATGTGAATAATGCATTAATCTAGTTAAATATTCATATTGTATAAACCTTTGCCAAAATTAGCAAGACCTTTGCGTGTGTGAGTTTAATTCATGAGACTAAATCTCTTCTCACGTCGAATATAAACTAAATGGTACGTGAAATTGAGACTTAATATGCGAAAAGTTAATCTTTTTTACTTATGGTATTAAATTTCGAGACGAGCAAGTCGTTCATCTCATGGTAAGTGTCACGCCTTTTCATAACAGTTGCAATATAACCCAGAATTTGCAAATGCAAAGTACTGTATGGCACTGCAATGTGCTCATCACATTGAAACATACATAGTCATGCACCTTTTTGGGGTAGGCAAAGACCACAACACAAATTGTATATAAAGAGCGACCCCGACTAGGCCAGTTTCGGCCTTACCCAATCTCCAACCCCGTACATGTGACAACAACCGAGGAACACCTTCGGGATTACTTTCACAGGCCAGTGTCCTCCGATAAGGAGTACACGGCCTTGTTTGTCCCCGACGTGTTATTCCATCTTCACCGACAACATCCCTCGTGAAGACCCCGCGAGGTTGGCAGTATATGAGGACAACGCGGCATATTTTGCTGTGTCGTTCAACGTTACTCACGCAGCCAAATGCGTTCAGGGAACACACACTACCATCTTGGCTCGCCGACTGGAGGTTGTCGGTGAAGTTCAGGAAAATATAGGCTATAGTATTGGGACCATCCCAGACACTACCACCGAAACTAAAAATCCAAAGAGAGGAAATAGAGTGGACCTAAACGGTCAAATACCTCGGGGTCACAATAGACCGGAGACTAAGTATTACACATCATGTTCAACAGTCATCGCGGACGTTCGTACGGCTCGCTCGATACTGCCTCTAGTGCTGAAATCACATCCCCCGTTGTGAATAAAGCTGGGGATTTACAAAAACTACGGCAGGCCACGCCTGACGAATGACGCGTCGTCTTGGTTCGCCCTGACGAGTGCTTCCAATAAAGCAAGATTAACTCCCCAGGAAAACATCTCCCTGAGGACTATAGTCGGCGCTCCACGCGGAGTACGAAATGCAAACCTGGACGGATTCGTGAGGCGTCTTACCACAAACAAGTTCAAGCATGCGGATGCATCCTCACACAAACATCTTGTGAACATTGCGCCACTGCGAGCTTGACCCCCAGAAGGAAGATCGCAAGCTCGCGAACTAATCAGCCGTATCGAGTAGGTACAAATCTCTCTCTTACAGATCCGAGACGAAGATAACCGACGGCCTAACCTCGCACTCAGCCACTGCCCCGCTCGCTGGTAAGCTGGCTGGGCCTTCCCCAAAGGTGTCTCGATCGGCCAGTCCGCGCCGGGCGGTGTGAAGAATCAAGACACTAAGATTAATGATACAAAAGATTCATGACAACCACATGGCCTCAGAAGCCAACAAAATGCTATCGCCTTAACAAGGCACCCCTAAAGCCCCGCGCGTCTTCACGTGCGGCGAAATGACCTCACTGGGGCCTTAGCCCCGGACAGTTTCCCGGTGTCCCTATGGGGCACAAAAGATGACCACGAGCCTGGCCTCTCTAGACAATTCAGCTTAGCTTTTGTCTTATTACTTGCTACCACAACTATGTATATGAATGCCAAATAATAATTATTACTTGATAACATTGAAGAGAAACGGCCATGAAAGTTAGGTCACCTCAATTGTATTTAAAAATGAAATCGGTATTACAATAATTATATTACAACTGTTGTCTATGTATTTTTTTAGGTTCGGAAGTATGTATTTAATAGGATTAATGAAATAATTCGTGTTAAGTGTTTTCAGTGTTATTACTTAATGCTAAAATAAATTATGTTTATTGTCAAGAAATTGGAGCTGAAAAAATATTAATATTATTACCGGTCTTTTTGTATGTACATTGACTCTCTGTATTACACTGACCTCTCAATATTTTATTAATTGGTATTTCTAAAAATTATAATTACCGTTTTAAAAAAAATATATATATTTCTACCGCTAAAAGTTATCAGTTTAAATGTAACATTTTAATTAAGAACTTTATGTAGGAGAGAAATAAGCAAACAAGTTTATTTTTAAAATAATAGTTAAAAATTTCACTGAAAACGGAACACGATAAATTCGTATACGAATTAATGACACTCACCGAAAACTGTTTGCATTCCTTTTTAACTCATGCATACAATCATCGTTATTTTCAACTTTAATTACCTCAACAACTCTTTATTTTTAACGATACATTTAAATGATTCGAACGCGTGCGTACATTGTGAGTGTGACACATTGGTTAAGTAATATTCGAGCGAAACAACGTGATAAGTCAACAGTTTGGTGATACTTTCTCGATGTGTTCTCACGCTCGTCTTCTCGATCTTCGGTCTACCGTTCATTGCCTTGTTATTGATGCTTCGGGGAACATTAATAATACCATAGAACCATCATGACGAGCTAAGCTGTTGTCTTATCGTACGTTTAATATTGACAACATCGTTACATTGATAAATGTATTACACTCAACGATGATATTAGCTAGGTCGTATGAAAACCTTGTGTTTTGCCGCGCTAAAGTTTATTACTAGTATATTGAAGTTTGGCTCACCACAGGAAACGGTTAAACATTCGCACAAATGCCTTTATATTACTCGTATAATCTGGTCCAATCTAATTTTCTAAGAATTTAATCAAGGTTTAGTTAATTTTTTTTAAAAAATATTTCGAGGACATGTGAAGTTGGGAAACCTGCATTGAAGCAGTGTATGTGGACAGTCATTCCCTGTTCCAAAGCCCACTCAAAATCGAGAGGTGGCCTTGAGCATTAGTAAATCAATCATACATGCTTTCAAAGTTTTCTAGGTATAAAATATCTTGTTTGACTTTATCCAGACGAATAGCTAGACTAATTAATTACCAAACAGTGATAAACGAAGATTGTTAGATCTATCTTTGTCGTTCGCAATTTGCACTGCTAATTTAGGATTTTTCTTCGTTAAGGAGAGAAACCAAATAAATTTGTTAACATCCGACAAAGCTGTCTGTCGTCGTTTCAATATCAATTGATAATGCCTCGTTGTGAGGTGGAAGACGTGTCGTGTTCTCGACTTCGGTTATATATATATTGCCTAGTGGTGGTACTGCGGTAGTGAAGGATATCTGATGGCAGTATTAGTTTGCTTGTGCACGCTGTAGTGGAAGGGCGGCGTAGCTCTTCAAAAAATAGATACACACCATTATTAATTTTGCACTGCGGATATTATCAAATCAAATTTGTTTTTTTTCTTTATTACATTTATTTATTTATTTATTCTTCATTGCTGACACCGTAAGCTAAGGGCTGCAATGGGCGGACTTAATGTCTAGTGGCATTCTCTACCAGTCAACCCTTGTTATGGTGAAAAGTAAATGGTAGGTGCTAACCAAAGAATTAAAAAAAATAGGAGGACTCATAAATTAGTATTTACATATAATATACCATTTATATATACTAATGTTCTATGATAAGAATATTAGTTTAAAATAACTTCCGAAAAATACGCAGCTGGTTTAGAGTTCTCTTATTACATTCATTTAGGATCGGGCATACTTGGGTTACGTACTGGCGTTACATTTCGTGTAATACTGAAACCATAAAAAAAATCAAATCCAATATCATAAAGTATAAGCGACAGTGTTGGTTCCTATTAATCTTACTGTTACTTAAGAACTGCGTATTACGAAACCCGAAACATAAGCTGTGGAAACTATAGCGGCTATTGTGTATTATTTGAACCGATTATTATAAACAGATCGATCGTCGTTCGTGAAACAGTGTAAATTTATACATTTTTTGATATAAATTTATAGATTTTGATTGACCACAGCGTGACTGTGGAGGGTAGGTTAGGCCCTGGTTACGCCTTGGGTCCGGAGCTAACATTTGTGCAAAAACATACAAGGTTGTGCTGTGATTGTCCCCGTGCTTCTGGAGCGAGTACGTTAGGGCGAGTGAGTGCCTCTGTGTTCTGTGTACTTGTGGCATTATAATATCTCCTAAACAGCCTCCGACAATATTCGGAACTTATCGTTATGGTCGAAAATAGGCCATAATATATAATGATCTATAAACAAGCACCGGAAACTAAAGTTTACAAAGAGATCGTCAACAATGCTACGTTTTGCTAGTTCCGTTTCATTGCGTTTTCCTGCAATGAGTTAACGTCTGTGACCTTTGTAACATAATGCCTCATCTCTAAACGTTAAATTATCTGATAGGGAAGGCAGAATCCCAAAGGGACAACGAACAACAGAAAATATAACTATAGGTATATTCAGGTAACAGGCCCTGCATTCCTGTTAAATTAAGTTTCAAAGAATATTATTTACTAAAGCCCAAAGTTACTTCAGGAAATACAGAAGCAAGACCAAGTGTTTTTATTATTTTTAAAGTGCCTTGAAATGTGGAATGGGAGGTTGTCAGATGTTCAATAGCTTTTATCTGCAACATAAATATTTTATCGTGATCAGTTTCATGTTATTTCACTTTTTTATGGGAGAATGTTACGAGACGAGCTAATCGTTCGCCTAATGGTAAGTGTAACGTCTACCTATATCAAATTCTGTGTCATCAAGAACACAACTTAGTGGCACGACACTGCGCCCGTCACCTTAATACAGTTCTTAAGTCCCCTCTGCTCAGTAATTACACTAGTTATTAATGCCCTTCAAACTGAAACACAGTAATGTTTTCGCACTACTGCTTGACGGCAGAATAACTGCCAATGCGGTGGTACATACCTAGACAGATTCTTGCATAGGAATCCTACCGCAGCAAAACCGTATGTTTTAAAGTAGTTATTATCATCAGCGTGTCACTAATATAGGGTTGGACATAATCTTAGGAGACGTATCGCAGTACCAAATGCCTTCGAGGCATTTGAATTCGACCAGTGAATAGAGTTACGATACTTAGCTAATTATATAACTAATTTATACTATGGAATCAACCACTACAGGCTTCACCCAAGATGGGAGGATTTCCCGTAAGCACCCTGCTTTGTAGACGGATGGTTGATTGTAGCATCAAACGCTTCGCACCTTAGACGTTGGCTAGTGGCTACCCGCCAGCAGTCCGTGAATTCTCAGACATGAAATTTTTCGAGTTAGTTATTCCGCGACCTCTCCGAAGCCATGAGATTTCTCAGGCAGTATTTTTAGTCAACCTTTATGATGTTATGAATGACTTTACGGAATGAGAAGGGGAGGTAGATTTTCTTACGCCGCCACCACACGGCAAAATACTATAAGAAAATAATTAAAAATACTCAAGTTTAATGTATCTGAAGTAGGTACTCTGCACATCTAGACAATTCGACGTTATGTATAGATAGAGTATAGATGAGAATAGATCCGCTACGTGAAGGAACAAGCTAAAGGAAACCAATCGCGAGATAAATGAAAACGTTGTTTGCACAGGATGGGGAATTTTCCGATATTTCTAACAATAGGAGGGTTGCAATCACAATGTGGATTTTATCGCACAGAAAACAAATAAAGTATCAGATATGTGTAAAAATAAGAAAATGTTTAAACACTACGAAACTTATTAAATCGAACGGCACGAAATATATAAAAAGAAAAAAGCTTTAAAAGTACACTACTACTACTAGCGGCAATGGATATCGACAGTTATTTTATTTATTACTAGCTGATGCTCGAGACTTCGTCCGCGTGGATAAAGGTTTTTAAAATATCCCATTGGAACCATTTAATTTCTGGGATAAAAACATCATATGGCCGTCTCTAGGATGGAAGCTATTTCTGTGCCAAATTTTGTCAAGATCGGTTTCGCGGTTGAATCGTTAAAAGGCAACAAACAGACAGAGGGTCAGAGAGAGTTACTTTCGCATTTATTATACGAGTATTATGCATTATACTCGTATATTTGTTAAAATGCTCAGTTTCAAATTATCATGCTGTTTTTTTTATTTTCGTTAAAAATTGAGGTTGCCGCTATAATCTCAACTTTTAATGAAAATAAAAAAACGTCACTACGTAGCGGGCAAGAAAATATAAAACAACAGGACAAAACCTAACAACCTACAAAAATAAAATCCAAGTATGCTCGATTGTTCGGAGTCGACTTTGATAAAGGCCAAAAAATTATCTAAGTTGGCATCTCTCGCGGTGTTTTCGTCAAGGGTTATTTTTTAAAGAAATCCTTTGCTTGGATAAAAAAGTGAGGAAATTTGAAAACGGCCATTATTGGAATATTTTATCTGCCTCGAAATAAGTGATAGACACATTTATATAAGAAAATCATATTTTTTCTTGTCAGCCCATCAAAATTCCACTGCTGAACATAGGTCTCCCCCATAGACTGACACAAAACACGGTGCTGAGCATCTTGAATCCATCGACTTTCCGCAAAACCATGCAAGTCGTATCCGGACAAGGTTGCCACTCGAGAACCTTACTTCCCCAACAGTTATCGGTTCTACGAGCTATTTTGCCAACCATTACTGGAAGGAAATGCAAATACACCATTTGCATTTCCTTCCTTTAGACAAGATCCTTTTTAAGGTAAGGTAATGAACGTTTAGCGGCAAAGGTTACATCGCTATAACTCGGTACATGGATAACTCATGATTATAACCTAATTAATCATCAGCGTTTCTGTGACTTCCGATCTTGGATTCTGTATCCTTTTGTTGGGCAGAAGGCTGACAACTGTATTGCGCCATAACAATTTGCTTTCAGCTTCGTGCGAAGGTCCCGAATAATTTTACATACATACAGTCACGCCTTTTTCCCATATAAGGGGTGAGCAGAGGCCACAAACGCAGTCCACCTTTCGCTTCGCGAGAAAAGAGACCTGGCGGGTGGCGAACCACGTCGCCGCTATTTTGGTACGAGTCCAAAGAAGTCTTACTCCACTTTGCGCTCCCACGTGCTGCATATTATCGTGATAATCTGCTCGAATAAAGGCTGTCCGTATAAAGTCTTGCACAACGCGTACACACGATTCACCCGTGTTCCAGGGCGGTTCTCACCGCCCAGAGTTACCGACACACAAGTCGACAGTCCGAATGGACGCCCGCAGCCTCCCTCGGACGGTTATTAGATGACTTAAAATATTTAAGGTTTTCGAAATCGCAAAAGCACGCAACGAACGCGGCACAGTCCGAATTTCGAGGTTTTTATTTATTTATTTATGTATTTATGTTTGGATCAAACCAAACCTGGCACGCGGGCCCCTGGTCCGCGAGCACAGTATCCGATGAAGCTGTAAAAGCCGCGAAGGCTAACAGCAATTACATCACCGAAATATATATAATGTTTTGTTGCCTCTTACGACACCTCGGTAGGAAAGAGGTAGGTGCTATTCTACTCTGCCGGACACCTATCTTCGAATAATTTTGACTGTAAAATGTCTTTTTGCAACTTAATATTTATAAGAATTACGATTACGGCACTAGGAAGCAGGTCGCGGGTTCGATTCATGTTATAATTATTTGTATACCTGCGCATAGTTATTCGGAGCTGAAAGTTTTCTGATTTTAGATTTGTGCATGTGGAATTTAAGAGTTTGTGCGTAGTTGAATTTATGTACGTAAAACGCACTCACGCACGGTACATATAATTAAAAAAAAAAGAGTTAGGAACACGTAGCATTCGGAGTACGCGCGCTCATATTAAACAATCTAGTAATAGTTTGATGCGAGCGCGCGTTCATTGTTCATCGTTCTTAATCACTTACAAATAAAAATCTAATCGCAAAGGAATAACTACAAAAGTAAATACATCAACGATACCGCTCAATACATATACAATTTAAAACTAGCTTAAAAGAAAGAAGGTACGAACTTTGATGATTGATCATTCATTTAACTATTTGAGACGTTATAATGAAAAAAGGCTAAA
This sequence comes from Luehdorfia chinensis, assembly GCA_019845155.1. Lineage (NCBI taxonomy): Eukaryota > Metazoa > Arthropoda > Insecta > Lepidoptera > Papilionidae > Luehdorfia > Luehdorfia chinensis. The sequence continues at coordinate 1,412,526 of JAHVAK010000006.1, read as the reverse complement.
TTGATCGCAGTCACTATCCGCAATGTAGGCCAACTTAGTACCTGTTCAGTTTATTTATTTATTTAAACTTTAATTGCACACACAAAAATAAAGATGTACAAAAAGGCGGACTTAATGCTACAAGGCATTCTCTACCAGTCTACCTCCGGGTCGAGCAGAGAAGATGTACTGGGTGCCAAGATCAAACAAAAAGAAATAACCACAGTAATCTATAAAAAATTACTAATACATAAAGAAATAAACTATTCTGTAATATGCAATAATAATAACAAACAAAAATAGATATAATATTTACATTATACAGGGTCTGTCGTAAATAATGGATAACCCGTAAACTGGAGTTGGTCCGGATGTGAAACTGTAAGAAAATCGTATCTTCTTGCCAGGCTTTCTAACCATATCAAAATGGCGTAGAATTTTTTACTTTTTTATAAATTTCGCTACTTTTTTCATTCATTCACTCATCAAGAATGCGCGCACGCAACTCTTCCACAGAACTTATTGCTTCGCTGTACACTTTTTCCTTAATACAGCCCCAGTAAAAAAAGTCCAACGGGTTAAGGTCTGGCGAACGTGGAGGCCATAAAATTGGACCCAATCGCCCAATCCATCTATCTGGATATGTGGTATTTAAATGTTCCCTTACACGAACAGCGTAATGTGCTGGACACCCATCATTTTGTAGCCACATCTCGTTTCTTATCTCCTGTGGAACGTCTTCCAGTAATCCAGGTAAAGTATTTACTAAAAAATCCAAATAAATATCCGCATTTAATATTGCCGGCAACTCAAATGGACCAATGATTTGTCCGTTAATAATTCCAGTCCACAAATTTATTTTTAACTGATACTGCGATCGGTCTTCGCGTATCAATCTTGGGTTTTCAAGTTGCCAGCTGTGTAAATTGTGGAGGTTCAAAAAACCATCTTTTCGACACGTTGACTCGTCGCTCCATAAAATTTTATCAAAATAAGTTTGGTCTTCCCTCATCTTTCGCAGCATTGTGCGACAAAATGTTACTCTCGCAGCAGCGTCCCTTGGCATTAATGTCTGAACTCTTTGATAATGATAGGGATATAATTCATGTCTTTTTAAAATTCTGTGAACGGATTTTTGAGGTATACCGGTACGCCGTGAAATAACACTTATGGACGTACCAGGGTCTTCTGCGACTATTTCTAGTACTTCCGCTGCATTGTGTCGTTGAGGTCGTCCTTCACTGGCCCCGGATAAGCGTCGGATTAAAAGATCTTTTATTAGGCGATGTAGAGCATGTATTGCTGCCGGCGGAGGGCACTTCGAGCATTTAGTTTAAGTTATTGATAAATATTTTTTTACTAAAATTAACCTGGTTTTCTTCTGAATATCCTTAATAGTGGCCCGATATTGTTTGTGTAAAGAATCTTGGTAGAATAAAATCATTATGACAAAGTTTTATAACCATTTATAAAAATACTTGGAACATCAAAATTCTGACCTTAATATTGATCTCGCTCCTGTAACTTAATATTGCTTGTAAAGTACACATTGTAATATCTTTTTAGAATCTAGACATACTAGACAATTTATTAAGATCATGGGCAGCTATAGCGCAGTACTTTTTTTTTCACAGTAAATTATCAAAAGTTGACATTAAGAAAAAAATTGTTTAAAAAAGAACTTAAAATGACGATTTTGAAAATGTTTAACGTTAAAAACACCTAAAGTTGTACTAAAATTAAATAATACACGTCTTCAGGAGTATAATACTAAAAAAATCACACTGAAATACCTAAATTTGATGAAATGGCAACGGAATGAATGAAAAAAGTAGCGAAATTTATAAAAAAGTATAAAAGGCTACGCCATTTTGATATGGTTAGAAAGCCTGGCAAGAAGATACGATTTTCTTACAGTTTCACATCCGGACCAACTCCAGTTTACGGGTTATCCATTATTTACGACAGACCCTGTATATACATACACACATGCGCAATAAACACTTATCTACATACATACAAATATACACACATACATATACATAAAATATGACTAGTTTCAGAGTTCAAGAAAGAAAGCAAATACGTTTAGTAAAAGAAAAGAAGTAGAAATTTATAGCAAACATTAGAAAGAAAATAACCCTACTACGACAATGCAAGATAGTGGTTCCAGAGCAACCGCCCATTGAATAATTTTGGAAATAAAGTTTTTTTTAATGGCAGATTTTGTCAACCCAGCGAATATAGGCAGGAAAAAGTACTGAAACTGGGTTTATAGAAAACATACAATTTTTTGATTTTTATTATAATATTTTTGCAACAACATTTTACCTTTATCAAATTAATAAGCTGTGCTGCTGCCAAATTTTAGTCGTATCATATCATTTCCCACTGTTTCCGAATGAATAGAATTCAAAACTTTCGTTTGCTCATTACAGTCTGTTATTTTGTTTTGTTTCTATTAAAAATGGTACTAGAAATAAGTGATGACTGCTTTTGGATATGTGTGCGGGATGTTAAAATAAAGAAAAAAAAACTGGTTCTAGAGCAAAATGCCGGGGCGCCTAAAAGAAATGCTTAAATATAAGATTAAAATAAAAAAAAGATTTTTATCATGTTTAATTAAAAAAAAAACGATTTTAATCAATTTCGAAACTTAAAAATTCGAAAATAACACAGTCTTTTAATGTATTCATTTAATGAAATTTAATTATGTGTACGTTTTATAATGATGTAATGTAATGGGGCAAGAAATATTGTAATAATTAATCAAGCCCAATGTTTGTAATATTTTTAGTTTCACGTGTAGATTCGAAGGCTCGAAGTAGAGAGCCTGTATAGTTTATTTATGATAAACATTTTCGCACCTGATTGGAGCAGCTAATAAGTGATTGTATAGTAGAGATATTTACACCTTGTACCGACAATGTCATTTATAACAGTCACTAGCACAGTCAGTGCCGTGTGGTGGCGGCTCGTTAAAAGAATACTACCCCTCCATCTCATCCAATGGATCTCGTAAAAGGCGAGTAAGGAATAAAACTGCACTGTGCACCCAACACGGCTCACCACCTATCACACCAAGTGCATTATATTGTTTTGGTGAAACGTGGATTGTGGCAGTCATCTGCTTTTGCAGTGAGTGCCCAGTCTCTGACTACCGCTTATGGGATACAGTCGTGATCTTATGTATGTACTAGCAAAGAGCCGTGGTAGCACACAGGACGGGCGGTCGCCTTAAATTTCATAGTACGCGAGTGACCTGAGTTCGATGCCCGGTACCAAACCCCTTACAGATATGAGAGGAGGCCTGTTTTCAGTAGTGGGACATTTATAGCTGTTACTCTACTATCTCTCTATATAACAGCATTGAAGCAAAATAGTGTGAAATTTTATTAAAAATAATAAAAAAACACTTTTTTATCTATTTTGTGGGAACACAAACAATGTTGTAAATTAAAGATTTACTAAGACTTTAACAATAAATAAATTAAAGACTATAACGTTAGTTTCCCCCTCGTGCACTAATTAAAGTTTCCATCCTTCTAGGCAAGCTGCGAATTATGTTATCTATTGTATCTTGGGACAAGCTCTGCCACTCTTCAAGTAATGCGTTTTGCAGTTCTCTCTGGTTGTTGGGGGGTTGGTATTCTGGATTTAACACTTTTCTTTAACAAGTCCCCATGCTCTATAGGATTCATATATGGGGATCTTGCTGGCCACTGTATCACTGTTATGCCCACATGGTTTAGATATGCTTGGACTGAGCGAGCACTGTGAGCCCGAGCATTATCCTGCATGAGAATAAAGCCGTCATCATTAAAGCCGACAAACGGCAAAACGTGTTCTTCTAAAATATCCCAGATGTGCCTATCAGCAGTCATATTCCCTCTATCGACCATCACTAACTCCGTACGCGCTCCGAAATTTATCCCTCCCCACACCAAAACTGAGCCGCCTCTATAATTCACCGTATTTTCAAAATGAGTGTGAATGTATTGTTCTCTTTTGCGTCTCCATACTCTCTGCCTTCCAAAACAAATAATTTTCCAATCGGATTAGTATTTCCTGATATTAGCGCTTCCAAACATACAAACTCCCCAGCCTTATTATAGTTGTAAGACGGCTTTTGTTATCAACTTCGTCATTGCGTTTTGTTAAAAATCCATCTACATTTATTTTCACGATGTACCATCACAGAATACCATCATCGAATAAATCTATATATATTATTTCTCGGTGTTTTTAGTCGGTATGAAATATCTCCCTCAATACTGCATCAAAATCTATGATACGCCTTTTTGAAAATTGTTTTTCACTGATGTACTCGTAAAAAGAAATAAGACAGTTGTCGGTTGGAGTTATTTACATTCTTTCAAGAAGGTGGATGGCGCCATCTGGTCAGCGCGAAATATTCGTACGGGTTAGTTAGTAAAGTATAAATATTACTTTAAGCTAATAACTTTCTGGGTATGTCCTAGGTATGTAACAGGACGTTTTAAGGTGACGAGCGCAGTGCAAAGCTTTCCAATTAAGATACCGCGACTCTTATGGGAGGGCATTGCACTAAAATCCACATAAAATGGCATTAAGTTATTATGTACCGGTTGTGTACTACTAGTGGTAGGATTCCTATGCAGGAATCCGTCTCCACCCCCGGGCCAGTTGTTCTCCCGTGAAGTAGTAGTGTGCAAACATACTGTGTTTCGGTTTAAAGGGCAGTGAGAGTTAGTGCAATTACTAGGCATATGAGACTTAGAACTGACGTGTCAGGGTGACGAGCACAATGTATGTGGTACCACACAGAAGTGTTTTGGGTGACACATTATTTAAAACGATTTGCTCGTCTTGGCACTTTTTTCGGTAGTACGTAGTAAAAAATTGTTTTAACCCTTATACTATAATATACTATACGACATCGACACGTTCACGATTAAGATATTGATTGAAATTGTGTTACAAATATCACGTTTTTATGCTTGATTAAGTTTCTTCAGTCCATTTGTTGTAATTTGCCGTGTGATTCCTGTGCGAGAGAATCCATAACTCAAGTCTCCCGTGGGTATCGTAAAAGGCGACTAAGGGAATGAAATAACGAAACAAGAAGATGGACCACAGCATTTGTGCAAACCATTATAATTTGGTTAGTAATGCGACATATGCCAACTACAATTAACTGGCAAGATGACGAAACTATCAACATGATGACGATGAATTGTAATGATTATGAGTAAAATAATTTTAAGTATTTGATTCAAATATGAGACAGATATTGCAGATGAAAAGTAGCCGGAAGTTCATATGTTCTGATCTGGAGAGGCTGTATCTTCCTTCCAGGAGTCTTTAGAACTTCTGTATGTAATTTTGCTTCAATGAAACTTTGATAGAGCGATACAGGATCCATAAGCTATTTCTTAGGCTTATCAGCTAATACAGACGTCGCCACATAAGTAAAGTTCTGAAGGTTATTAAAGTACTTAGTGTTCTCATAATGAAAAATTTCAAGTCTCAGTTTCCCGCGGGGGCGAAATGTGGGCTACGGGTGTGGTCTCTGCATACCTCTGGAAAAAGGCGTGACTGTATGTATGTACGTATGCATATAGATGCGATTCACGTCTCTAGTACTATTATTTTACCTCACGTAACGAAGTTATGTTAAGAGTTATGATGATATAATGAGGTTCTTATCTATAATTCTTCAAGACACTGTATGCTCATTTTGCGTAGATGGGGAAAAATTAGACGTAAATAAATTAAAAAGTTGAAGGAACCCCGTATTGAATATGACATCAGGAATCCTGTCAGCCCCCCCCCCCCCCCCTCCGACCAGTTTTGCTGCAAAACGTTTGAAACATCGGGTTATAAATAGTTAAAAAATAAACGCAACGCGTAAAATTAGTTATATTAAATAATCAGGTTATTAAAATAATAGGTCGGAAATTCATTTCCGCGCTGCCGTTCCAATATACTTTAATTCAAAAGATATTTCGCCAGTCATCACACTAATATCGAAAGTTATTTAGGTCGAATATTAAGGACTAATTTGTCGTCTTATTATTAGACATTATGTTCAAGCACTTACGACGCCCGATGACGCACTAGCGACGCCGTCGCCGACTCAGCTTCACAGATAAATTCATATATATCAAGGCCGATCTATGCAAACCTGCATAATATTCAACCTTATATTTCTTAATTAAAGTTATCATATACAGAACACCTCTGGTGATGCAGATGTTCACGGGAACAGGTGATCACCAATTGTTATGTGGTCCTTTAGAGAGTTCGCCCATGCTTCGATAAATAAACTTTTGGATAAGTACTAAAATATTATATAATATTGACCACAGTAGCTGTTTTCATTTTTGCTGGACTATTTGATCAGCGCTGATTTGTATTGGTAGGTTTGTTTTTTTAATTTATTTAATTATACTTTTTTTTATCTATAATATTAAGTAAAAATGTCTTCTACTATAAAGAACTATGAAAGCGTTATTTTTTAGTCGGAAGTCAACAGTCAGATAGACAGGTTACCAAATGTTATGTAGTGACGACGCCTATAGCGATATTCCAGCAAACCTATATACAGATAACCGACTCTACAATAAAACTGCTGGAACGAATCGAGGACAATTTAAGCGACTTGAACAGATAGGCTCTTAAAGCGCAAACAAATCTGACTATAATGATATATGATATTAATACATGTATAAAGTACAGTAACAGCCTATAAGAGCACAGGTCTCCTCTAATTTCTGAGAGGCTTTTGAGCCGGTTAAAGTCGGCCGAGCTGCTCCGATGAAATATTATTATTTCAGGAACGCCGGTTTCCTCACGATATTTTTATTCATCGCTGAGCACGTTGTAAATCAGCACTTAAAATTGCAGAAAAATTTTAATAGAATTTTAGAGCGGCACCTCTACGGCGCCTGGTATCGAACTTTAGCTTCCGAAGATTTCAAGTAATAGACATTTAGACATAAAAAAAAACGTTTTTATAATATCAGATTCAGTTTAGTTAGTGAATAAGTTAATGTATTAAAAAGGGAAAAAAATTAAAATTACAGACAGACACTTCATTTTTTATTTGTATTAATTTATTCATAGATATTTATCAACTACAGAAACACAAAACAGTCTTTCAGATCAAAATTCATCAAAGGCTACATAATAAATTCACAGTAGTTTGTTGGTAGAACAGATACTTACGAATTTATCTGTTCTATTATATTGAGAGATCATTTTTGCGAGGCAAATAAATTTGAAAAAAAAACCCTTAAAACGCGGCATAACTTTTCAAGACGTAACCGGCAGTGCATTGCCTAAACTGCGATTATAATTTTGTTAAGAATTAAGGATATTATTGTTATTATGTAGTTGTATGATTGTGTACATTCTGTGAGAATGCGCAGTACATTGTTTCAAAACAAAACAGTTTAATTTTTCGCTGGTTTTACCGCTTTTATTTTGTTTTACAGCATATATTTTGTGATGATCACATCAGGGTTTTGGAGGATGGAAATTTGTTTGAAATTGAAAAGTTATATGACTAGGACTACAATATACTAATATCCTTCTTTTTTTTTTTGAGAAATTCACCAAGACAAACAAAAAAATCACCTGATGGTAAGTGCAATGTCTGCCCATAACAAATACTGGTGTCACCCAGAGCACTTCTGTGTGTCACCACACTGCACCTGTCCCCCTGAGACAGTTCTTAAGCAATTCAGATCAAAACACAGTAACATTTGCACACTACTTTTTCATGGTAGAATAACTGACCCTGTGGTGATACCTACCTAAACGGACTCCAGCATAGGAGGTCTTCCTTTATCAACTATGTTGAGACAAATTTTATTGCACCAGGTATGTCAATAGTCCAACCAGAGTTCCAACAATCTTCACTACATGGTCTATATCAACTACCAAAACTAATGGAACAATTACTGTCAACAAGCTATCTATTAATCTATAAATATACAATAAGAAAAAGAACATTCAACCAAATCACACTAAATCTATACATAACTAGAACCTACATGTGGTATCACAAGTACCAGCACTACTGTAATTCTATCACATAATCTTGAACTCTAGCATAAGAATTCTTCCACCAGTAGATTATCGACTAGGTTGAAATGGATATTTTTACACCAGATATGTCAATAGTCCAACCAGAGTTCCAACAATCTTCACTATGTGGTCTATATCATCTACAAGAACTAATGGAACAATTACTGTCAACAAGCCATCTATTAATCTATATATATACAATAAGAAAAAAGAACATTTAACATAATCACATTAAATCTATACATAACTAGAACCTATGTGTGGTATCAGAAGTACTGGCACTTGTAATTCTATCAGCCAATCTTGAACTGTGAGCTTCTTAATTTGAATGTGCACAGTGTACTGCGAGTCAAATGAGAATTTCAGTACATCATTTTTACGAATACTATGGTGAAAGATTTTTGAATGTATTAGCCACACAAATGTTTACGAACAGAGCTATATTTAGGCACCGAATGCTTCCTGAACAAAGTGACTTGTGACTAATATCAGACCCTGCCTAAAATTCCCTAGTAGTAGAGATTAACATACCACACCCCAATGATGTTGCCCCCTGACAAAAATCCATGATAAATCATGTAAATAAAAGCAGATTGCAGGTTGTTGAATACAGATAAGAGTTCTTAATCAATAGGCAAACAAATGATTTGGTTTAGTGGGAACTGCACTTTGTAATAGGATGTAATAAATAAGCCTTGTCCAGTGCAGCTCAGTAACTCAAAAACTGTTACTGCCATTGTTACTGCAATTTATTTATACAGACCTCAATTGAACTGAGTCTTATAGTGAAGGTCAGTGATCCTTCATCTATCCTGCAATGTGCTTCCAGGGAGCTGTTTTTATCGCAACAGATATAACACAGCACTGGCTAAAAAATTGGGTAAGCACAACCTAAGATCTTGTTTGAGGTATAAATAAAATGAAACAGCATGAGCATATAATCAACAGAAGGTGATAGATTCATTTGTAATAAAATGTAAGGACAACAAGATTGTCTTCAATGTACTGATGACACAGTCACAATGGAAGAATTGCTGAAGGACCTTAGTACTATGATTATTGGTGTCAATAGTGTTTTACAGTTGGCCTATCCATCTTAAGATGAACATGGACTCATCGTGTTTAACATCTTTGTCACACTTATACTAGTTATTGTTGGAACACTACACCAAGTTGTTGACAAATATGTATACCTAGAGAAAATTATCTGACTAGTTAAACCATGCTTGAAACTAAAAAATTTAGAAATGGGCATTTTGTGATAAAGTAGATACATTTTTTAAATTGCTCTGTTAGCACTATCATTTTGCACCACTATGCTCTTACATGTTTTCTTAAGTTGCACACTCATGTTATTAATTTTCTTTCAATATAAAGCTTTATAGACTCTTTTCTATAAACTTATGGAGCTAAAGTACACAATAGGTCTTACCATTTCATTTTCAAGAAAAAACTTTCCCCAATTGTAAACGGATAAACAAATTACAAAAACCATCCAATTTTATTTATTTATAAAGGTGTAATCTAATTAAATTAACTTTATTTAAATTAATTAGTATATTTGTGTTTTTTGTTTAAGAAAAACTATGACACACACTAGGATATCTCCTGAGTGCATTTTAAAGACATAAATTTGACATGCCCAACACAACAAAACCCAAAAACCAACAATTTGTTATTGAACAAATGTTGGATACAAACCCAGGTTTTCCATTTGTTCAAGTGTTTTCAAATCACAGTGGTCACTAGTCAAATATTAAAACGAGGTTCTATACATTTATTTTGGTTCATTATAATGTTATTGCAAACACATAAGGCCACAGTCATCCAATAAACCCATGTCCCAAATTATTATAAACAAACAATTTGTGTTGCAGAAATAATGGCTTCAGCTAAGATTTAAATGCAGATCCTACCATATAGCAGACAGATATGCGAACCACTGAGCAATCTGGTTATCATTAAATTAGTACAGTGGTTTACTGTACCATAAGTAAATAACCACCATAAAATTGATAGGTCAGTCCTTCAAACATTTTTGTAAGTTTTAAGAATTACAAGTTTGTAGTGCATGACACATTGTATAACATTTAAAAGTGTATACATGCTAGTTGGACATACTGAGGTCAATTGGACTACAAATTTGGTGTCATATTTTAGTGTCATGGGCAATAGAACTAAATTGACTAAGATGATCTCATCTTTGATTAAAAATCTAGTAACAGTAAACCACAGCAAATCATGCTCAAACCATTGATATACACACAATGATATACACATTTCCATACAAAATCACTTCAATTAGCACCCTTAATTGATAAATAATATCCTAAATATTAAAAGAAAGACAAAGACCACAAATTCCAATTAAATAAACATGAATTCAATCTTATGCCCACAACATAAAGTAGCTTTTTAAATTAAATTAACTATTATTCCACACCATTTTGACCATCCTTGTGTTGGCACGGCTGACATGATAATAATCAAAATAAGCATGTTGTGCTTTCTTTTATTGCAGACGTCTTTGAGTCATTGACTGTGTTTTTGAGTCATTGATTATGTATGTGTATTGCCATTGAAGAATTGTTTGCCAGAAGTTTTAATCAGCAAGTGAATAAGTATCAATAGTGTATAAAGCTACATCTGTAATTCTATATATTAATATGTGAAGATAACACTTTACATCTTTTTAAGCATATTATGCACATGCTTGAGTGTGAGATTAAGCATAGATAATGTTTATATAGAGAAGTGCAGAAAGCTAAAACTTATAAATAATGTTTTATGTTAAAAATATTTTAAATTCCATAAAAAATTAAGTTGAGTGGTCACTCAATGGTAAAAATGTTATGTAAATATACTATAGTCACAAAATGTAAAATTTATTCTGAGCTTGATAATCTTTTTTCTAGGAAGTACATCCTAATCTCAATAAACATGAATTTGAAACAAAAATTCAGTTCAATAAATGATTTTCTTAAACAACTATCAGAAAAATAACCTTATAGTGCTTTTAAAACAACCATTTTAAATTTATGATTTCACAACAGACATTATGACAGCAACAGTAATAATAGGGAATCTTAACTGAGGTATGTCCCATGCAAGCAAATGACTGTGATTGTTAATTTCAAGGATTTAATTACCTTTCAATTAAATTGTTGACATACTAAATCAAATAAGAAGTTAAGTAAAATTGTATAATTGTCCCTACAGTATAAAGAGATTCCCCCCTTGCTGTGAGTTAGTTATTGGATTATTTACATTATTTATTTGGTCATCAGATGACTGCCTGACTGTGTGTGTAGTGGACTGGAAGGCTTAGTTATGGTTCCTGAATGTAAATACCAGCCAGTATTTCTTACAAACTGCACCTGGCTATTCCTTTGATCTTATCCGAAAAGCATAACCTCATAAATGGGAAAATGAAAAAAGTGCCTCTACAATATGCCCAAATTCTTATGACACTATGATATACCCTGCAAGTGACTATTGTGGTCGAATTCAGAAGGATATCATTGTCGTAAACCATCTTATGCATATAAGCATATAAGCTTAAATTTATTACCCATCATAGGTATGACAAGAAAAAGTATGTATCATTTAAATTATATTTTTTGTAAGCAATAAGTGACGTTAGCTTTAAGATCTTAAACATAACTTAAACAAGTTCTGTTTATATGACCACATTCTAAAACAATTATTAAATAAATAATTTGTCAAAACAACAAAAATAAACAGATATGACAATCCTAAAACATTTATGATTAATGATAAGACTTATCAAAAATTAAACCAATGAAAACTACTATTAATTGTACAAAGAAGGTACTGAAAGTTTATATGTAAGTACATCCTACCAATTATAGATTTTTAGTATATGAACAAGTTCCCTATTCTATAATTTGATAGTCCTAAAGGGATTTTTGTATAGTGTCGCATAGCGAAATTTTGGAATGCCAAAATATAAAAAATTACAAAATCAGGAACTCAAGTAATGACTTTTGCCTTACCTCACCACTGCGGGCCGCTGGGGAATTTTCTTCAATTTTGTAAATAATGTGTGGCAAACCGGCTTCGCCGAGAAGAGAAAATCCGAATCCTAAGTTGTCACTACGATTCAGGACCACTAGCCTTTCGTCAGCCATATTCAGTGTAAAGCAGCATTGGTTAACATCCTCATAAGGATTTCACTAGTATCACTTAATAACACTTCATAAATGGCTTGGGCAATTAATATTACTAAATAAATTTAATGAAAATACTCATAATTACAATATACGACAAGCAAGCGCACCCAACCAAAGGCAAAGCGACGACAGGCACAGATTGTATAAGATATATGTAACGAAGAAGGTGCAGTATTCCAAAACGTACAAATTAAAATTGTTTTGAAGATCATTATGAGAATCAGTAAGAGGAGCTGGAAAGAAAATTTTCGACCTCATTTCGTATTTTAAGTTTAGAAAAGAACCTTTTTCTGAAATCATCACAGGTAGTTCATATCTAAGCAATCTATGAAAGTTAGTTTAAAATATTATGAATAATTAATGTAGAAAAATAATTGACGCATTTGATTTATTTTAAATAATTCTTGGAAAATTACATTTTGTTTTTAAATTCCAATTTTCTGAAATTAACCATTTAATTAATATGACATCGTTAGATTCTGATTCAAACATTGATATTGAAAAAAACCCTGTTATCGATACAAACAAATATAATTGAGGTATCTGTTTTTAATAACAAAATAACAGCTTTTTACTCAATGCTTATGAAAGTATATACCATACTTTATAAAAAAATCAATTTCTAAAATTGTTGTCTGTCTATCTGTTTGTTCCGGATAATCTCCGAAACGGCTGGACCGATTTTGACGGGACTTTTAATGACAGATAGCTGGTATTATAGTGAAAAACTTAGGCTGCTTTAATTTTAGTAAATCGAAAATCGATTGGTGTCGGCTTTTTTACGCGGGTAAAACCGCGGGGCACAGCTAGTTAAAGTATAATTATGGTCTTACTTCAAATAATCTATGTATACAATACTATAAATACTAAATAAAATTGCAGCAGTATATTTACTCGCAGTGTTATTTATTTAAACATTTGAATCGCGGCATTCTGAACGCAGAAAATTATGAACGCTGAACGCAAAAAAAATTATTAAGCATTAGTCCCTGTGATTTTCTGTCACATAGTTATCTCTTATGTAAATTATTACATAGGAGTCGAAGATGACTGTTCGACTACTCGAAAATTGGCGGTAGTGTTTTATTGATTTTTTTAGTTTCTGTTTATATTTTGAGTTTTGATGTTTAACATTGATAGTTTATTAGGTAACAAGTAATCGCTTAACTGAATAGTGATTGGAAAATCAATACAAGACCAAAACTGTGTTTTTCTTCAAATCTTCAGTAAAAGTCAACTATCATTTTACTGTAGTGTAGATCTTAACGAAGTCGATTTGGTAGCTAATTGCCAGGATCAAAGAAATAAGAAGAAATACGTATGCTCTGTACAAAATAATTTTTCATGAAATTGATAAATATTTTTGACTTATTGTAAAACGAGATGAAAAAGGGTCCAGGGTCACCGCTGCACCCTTTGAAAACCGGGATAGGGATAAAACCGGGAATAACTTTTGTAGCTCAATTTCTGATACGTATACTAATCAAAGTAAATGTTACTTAAGTTTTATTATATTAGAATATTCAGTTTATGTAAAGGTTATAGAAGTTCGACTTAATGTTGGGCGCGAATACCTAAATATGACCTTTTGACTTTCCACAAGTGTGAAGCCGGACTTCTCAGAGGACTGCGGAGATTCGCACTCCATTTCAGACTAACGCGTCCATCGTTCCTGTCTTTTTATTTTTTCGGGGAAGTGGCCGCCGGGTATAGACAGAGATGATGGATGCCTAGGTGTGTATCCCTAGTGCGTCCAAGTGTGAATCTTATTTTGCACACTTTTGGGTGTGTAAAAATTATTATATCTACGCGGGGACTTGTCTAATTTAATTAGTCTACGTTGACTAGGGATCAACCCTTTTTTTATCATAGGTAATGCCTAACGCATACGCCTTCACGGCCCCTTCTTGGGAGAGGACAGCTCCTCCCCACTCTCCTTCTCAGCAAGGCGCGCCGGAACACAAGACGCGCCTTCGTACACGGCCTCCCTTTGGTGTGGGCAACGCGGATGTCACGTGGCCAGGAAACTCGCACTCGAAAGCACTAGTTTTCCCGGCCCCGGCGACGGATCTGGTCTGTGGCTCCACCGCCAACCACATTACGTCCGCGGGGGACAGGGAGAGAGGCAACGCAACACGTACACTCCTCTTCCCCCGCGACTCCACCTCGGCTGAGAAGGGCAGGGTGGGCAGTTCCGACTCACGGACTCATCGACCGGCCCCGCCAGAGTCGCGGAGCATAGGTAGAGAGGCAACGATACAACTACACTCCTCTTCCTCCGCGACTCCACCTCGGCTGCGGAGGGCAGCGTACTGCTCCCCCCAGCAGTCCACCTATTCGCACCCAGAGAGGGCTTGTGCAGCCCATTCGGAGCGACCTCCTCGGGCAAGCCTGATGCCACAGGCTGACCATGTGGACCCCTCTCAGCTTTACCGTGGGTGACCAAGCCACGGTTACTAAACCCCCCCGCCACGACAAGGCGAGAACCCAACCGCGGGCAGACGGGGCTAGCCCTAAGCAAGCTTCGTTATTACCGTTAGGTGGGTACCAACCTAAGCTCAACCACTGGAGAGTGGATTTACAAAATGACGACTGAGAAATGCTTTTCAAAGAACAATAGAACAAAGCAATCAAAATCGCTTATTTTTTTAATTCCCGAAATGACTCGGAGCACAGGTAGCTGCACAGGACGATCGGACTACTTGAGTGGGACGTAGTGAGGCACTAGCCGACCGTCAAGCATAGAGCATAGAGTGCAACTTCAGCCATCTTCATTGACCCCGCATGTAGTATGAATAGGGACATCACATATTTTAGCAAAAATAATAACTCCAATGAACAACTTTCATGAATGACTTTTGGCGGCAACTCGAAAAGAAGCGGTAGAACTTTTGACTTTTGGCGGCAACTCGAAAAATGCCAGTAGTGTTTTTATTTAATTTTGTGATTTCTGTGTATGTTTGGAGTTTTGATGTTTAATAATGATAGTTAATTAGCAGCAAGTGCTCCTGAAAGTGTACAGTAATTGGAAAATTCAATTCAAGACCAAAATTGTGCTTTTCGTTTTGTCTCCATCAGTCCACCAAATCTTCAGTAAAGTCAACTATCAATTTACTGTCGATCAAAATTTTATATCTTGCTGCTTGAAGATTGTATATTTGGATATGTTACTTGACACTGGAAAATAGTTTATGACTGTTTCCATTAATAAATAAATAAAAAAAAAAAAGAAGCGGTAGTGTTTTTATTTAATTTTGTAATTTCTGTCTATATTTGGAGTTTTGATGTTCAATATTGATAGTTTATTATGCTGCAAGTGCTCCTGAAAGTGTACAGTCATTGGAAAATTCAATTCAAGACCAATATTGTGCTTTTCGTGTTGTCCAGCAAATCTTCAGTAAAAGTCAACTATCATCTTACTGTCGATCATAATTTTGAAGTCTTGCTGCTTGGATATGTAACTTGACAATGGAATATAGTCTATGACTGTTTCCATTAATAAATAAATAAAATACTTTATCCAGGGAAAGACTTACTACTATTGCCATAGATAAATATAAACGTTCCATTTTGACCATAACCATTTTGACATTAGATTGAGAGTGAACATAGCAGCTTTAAATTTTTAAGAATTTTGAGTGGTTGATCTTGATTCGGTTTTAAGTTTTGACTTTGACGATTCATGCTAACGCTTACCAATTCAATTCATTCACTCTACATAGTACATTCTATACAGTAGTGGTAGTAGTGTTGTGTAATAGATTATATTTTTAACTCATATTACAACTAAAAATGTATTTTGTTTCGAATGTAATTAAAGTTACTATACCTAATTACTTAGCTAGTTTGCCAATTCCTGATTCTTTCGGTGGATGGTTCCGTCTTGGAGGTAAAAATATTGCATTTTCCTTGTGTGTAATAAATGGTCCTTGACATGGGATTTCCCTCTTGAGTAGGAAAGAGTTCTCGTAACTGACAATTAAAACTTTCGCTGGAGTAGTTAATTAGTACTATACTTTCACAACGCTTTAGTGTTATTTGATAGTGTCCTGTATCGATATATATTTGATTTAAAATTAGAGCACAAGGTTGCTCCTGTTATTGATGATAAATTTGTTTAGTACAAACATATACCTCATAAATAAGTATATATATCACTAAAGTTAGCCCACTTTAATAATAACACGTCACCATCATCATTGTAGTCTTTAAAGCACACTGCTTGTGTATATCTCATGGGAAGTTATTGTCATTGTTTGACCATGCTTGTTATTATCTATGGGCTGAGATGGGGTAATGGAAATTAAATTCTCCCTCACTGACAATGCACACCTCACAAGTTACTGTAACCAGAAGAATAATGTACAATAAAAGAATTTTGTTATATATATAACACTAAAACTGAATAAAAGTAACAAAGCAATTTTATTTCATGTAGGCCAATCATAGCTATAAGGATTATCAAAATGGATTTTTTAGTGTTATTTCAGAATAAATTGTGATATGTTGTCCCTTCCCTCTGACCCTCTTTTTTCTCAGATTGTACTCTATTTTGAAGGTTGTTACCACAATAAAGTAGAAATTGTAATGGAGGTCACACTGAACATTGCTCAAATTTGTCCTGATGAACACAACTAATATTTAAACTAATATATAGGGTATTGTAGATGTTAGTATAGATAAGGTTTGATGGAATTCACCGTCTAGGTGATTTTTCCTTTACTAACCAACTTAAAAAAAGGATGAAGTTCTCAATTTGTCTGTATTTTTTTTAAGTATGTTCAGACATAACTTTATGAACCAATATAAATTATTCTTTTTTTATTGGAAAGGTATAATAATTTTGGTCAAGTTCTGATGATTGGTTCCATGAGGAAATCATGAAATTCTTAAATTTGCTTAAACATGCTTGTAGCTGCTGTGTTGAAGTCAGTTTTTGATTAAATAATTATTTTACTAGTCATTATCACCTGTCCTAGATTGTTGTTTCTCATTCTTATATGTTGAACTGATATTATTTTAAGATCTCCTATTGTTGAGTTGAGTGAAGATATGTTGATGAGACATAATGATGTAACTAGAAGTATAACTCATAGTTCTTCTTGTTTTAACATAATTTTTATTTAATTTGAAGATGAGATTTGTGTATAAAAATTGAAACGAAAAAAAAAATGGATTAAGAGTTTTTAGTCAACTGGATCTTTGATAGGAAAATAATTCTATAATATTATTATGAATGATGTTTTAGTAAAATTGAAACTAATTTAGGTAAAAGTGATGACTGTAGTCACTCCTGTTAATTAATATTTGGCGGATGATATTGCCAATGAAAAGGGTAGCTACCCGCCAGATCGAGTGGTCTGATCTGGGGAGGACGTCTCCTCCAACTAGTAATATTTAGATGTAGTATATATAGTTCGCATCTCAGAAAACTTTCATAGCGCGATTATGGACCTATGCGAATATTTCTTGAGCTTCTCATGTGGCGACATAGATGTCGCTACATCACTCCCCCGCTGAGACTGGAAGTCGTAGTTTTAGCGTGGAGAACTTGAGACGTCAGGTGATGAGGTGCAGTCTGGCATTGCGGTGAACTTGTGTCCAGGTCTTCAGTGCGTCGAGACGTATGGAGACAAGTGTTGATGCCACAGGAGTCAACCTGAGGAGAAGGGGGCCCCACCCTTGATGATCCTCAGTGGCTGAGAGACTAGGAAGCACACGTTGTGCCGACAGTAGTCTGGTGCTGTGACTGTGATGGCTGCCGATGACGTTGTTGCTATTTGTTCGGAGAAGCTGTACTGCGTGATGTTCATACAGGGGTCACCATTTTGGCGGATGATGGTGCCAAGGTAAAGGGTAGCTACCCGCCAGATCGGTTGGTCTGATCTGGGGAGGATGTCTCCTCCAACTAGTAATATTTAGATGTAGTATATATAGTTCGCATCTCAGAAAACTTTCAATATTTCTTGAGCTTCTCATGTGGCGACATAGATGTCGCTACAAATACAATAACAAAATTAATTACTCTTGTGTTAGTTATGTAGAATTAAAATGTTATCTTTTGTTGAATTTAATTTTGTGTACATACTGCTTAAGTTTTTTATGTTTTATGCAATGTGCAAAACTGGTTTAGTAGATAGGTGTCATTGTATTGTGGACTGCCTTAATTCTTGCAAATCATATATCATTTTACTAATGTATCTTATAATTACTTTGAAAAAGATTACAATATATTTTTAAATTTTATTCCAATTTAAGATGTTCAGCATATAAAATTAAAGACTTGAAGAAAAAGTGAGCATTATTTCACTTAGGTGTAAATTTACTTACTTACTTTCTTTAGAAATAAACATGGCAATTTGGAATAGTGTTGTTTCCATGAAATCATCAATATATAAATCATATATTATGTTCAAGCTGTAGGGTTAACTATGTTATGTTGTTTAAGTGTTATAGTTATTAGGAGACATTATTAAAATTATTGTCTTAAATAATACATTTATTGACTTTATTGAAATGAACACTTCAAACAATGATGGCTTTTGTTTTCTATTCAATAATTCTATTGACATATTTGCAGTCAATTAAAACCTAGTCATTGCTGAAATAAAATTAATTATTTATAACATGCAACAACCATGATATGTCAGGGACATGACAGAGATACATTGAATATAAAATGGAAAATAGTATTTCATACTGTTATGTGTAATAAACAAAAGTTCTTATTTAATATTAGTAGTAGCAAGCAGTAACAGCAGTCTTTGCAACTTGTTCCAGAAATAATCACAATCCGTAAACTATTTTTTTATATAGGAATTATTAATATAGGAGTTCAATGTGACTTCTTTGTGCCCTCAGTAGTCCTCTTGGCTGATTTTCGTCCATTGCTACAACTTCTGAATTCAGTTGGAAGTAATCAAGTGACTTGACTGAGATATTAGACATACATAGAGTTACGGCTCATTCCTTTTGGTGTAGGCAGAAACCACATCTTTTGACTTGTTACAATCTTGACACTCTACTTTCATTAACATTTTCATGTAAGCTCGTCCTTAAAACGACTACGATCTGATCATGATCACATCAGTTGACAATTTAACAGTGCAAAGGTTTTAGAAAAACTTAAATTGACATTGTTACTGGTTACCTACAACTACTTTGTCCATTTTTAAGACATTGTAATTTGCTTCTGTTTCAGTAAAAGATTGGATTGCTCTTCTACCTCCTACCCTTGCAGTGGGTGGTATTTCATACTACTCATATCAGACAATTAAGAAAGCAAAGGAGGCTGGTAATGGCCAAATAAATCCGTGTATCAGAAAAGATATTAACAAAGTTGTTGATTTCATCGATATTGAGGATATTACAGAGAAGGCTTCCCTATGTAGATGTTGGAGGAGCAAAAATGTAAGTAATTATGCATTTTAAGATCACATACAAAATATTTTAATAATGTTTTAATATAATGCAATAGTTATTTAGTGAAGATTATAGTAATTGTATCCACCTTCAATATCAAAGTTGCTTTTATATTTTTTGCAATTACATAAATTAACTAGAAAAGGTATATTTTTTAAGCATTTACATTCATTAACATTCATTATAGGAGTATTCTATTTACTTTATGTATTTATCATGAGTGATAACATATCACAACTGCTAATGTACCATAATCTCATTATCTCAGTGACAAAGTAGGTGTATTTATGTTTTAATGTATATATATTGTGTAACTAACACATACAATATAATTGACAACCATGTGGTCTAGTGGAAAGAGTAACAGTTTGCTACACCATGGGTCCTGGGTTCAAATCTCAGCCAGAGTCTAAATTCGTGCATATAAATTGTTCATTTTTGGATCCGATTGTGATGTGATTATCCCCGTGTCTCTACAACTGCATCTTAGGCTACCTCCGATGTAGCCGCGAAAGAGTTATCACAGGCGCGGTAGGTTAGGACGACTGAGTACACATGTGGCATTTTAATATCTCCTGTGCAGTTGATAGCTTCCGACAGTTTTCGCAAGTTGTCGCCGTGGTCACAAATCGGCTGAGAAGACATAATCGATGTGTAACTTGGAACAGTGTTATTAATAAGTAGGTTTTTTATTAGTGAACAAAGAGTGACTGTCACATATACTATAGTTTACTTGATGGCAAGTGGTCACTGCGGCCAATGCCCATAAAGTCTAACATTTCTCTTAAATCGTGAGTGTGTTTTACAAACAAATTTTCAATGCATTACACAACCTGTAAACCAACGATTTGAGTTTTTGCCAATATATTGGCTCGCAACTGGGATTCAAAATCATAAAGCAGTATAGAAATCAGTCACTTTGACCTATAGGCGACGTGTTCGTCTAATGATGTAGATCCTGTGTCATCCATGAGAACTATCATAGCATTGTGGTGGTAGGATTCCTATGCAGGAATGCATCTAGGTAGGTACCACCCCAGGGCCAGTTATTCTGCCGTGAAGCAATAGTGTGTGTGCAAGCATTACTGTGTTTCGGTTTGAAGGGTACTGTGAGCTAGTGTAATCACTGGGCATTTGAGACTTAAGTACTGATGCTTCAGGGTGACGTGTGCAGTGTGGTGCCACACAGAAATATTCTGGGTGACACTGCATTTGTTGTGGGCGGACGTTGCACTTACCATCAGGTGAACGTTTTGCTCATTTCATCACTTTATACAATAAAAAAAAAATTAGGTCTTCAATTATTTTCACTCACCACTTGCAACAGCCACTTCTGCTACTATACGCTGGTATTCTATGAGATTGTATATGTCTGAGTACTACTGAAGCATTTATATACATACTACTAGACACCACGCGCCTCTTCGTTGGGCGTAATGTGTTCATCCCGTTTACCTAATTAGGAGGTAAATGTTCGTAAATTCCGTTCTTAATGTATGCGGAATTTCAAGTCAATAGGTCTTGTAGTAATCATTTTATGCATAGGAAGCCACAATGTTGTTATTAATAGAGCTATGATGAATTTGAAGAAGTAAGCAAAAATACACATATTGTTAGTTTTGTTTAGGGAATTATATTTAATATTCTTTTATGTTTTATTTCAGTGGCCGTATTGTGACGGCGCTCATGGTGCTCACAATAAGGCGACTGGGGACAATACTGGCCCAGTAGTTGTGAGACATAAGGAGAATAAGTAAAAAATGCATCATATTAGTTGTAATGATACACAAATGCCAGCAAGTGATAAAAATGTGATTTTTTTAGATAGCCATGCTTAACACTTTTTGATAAACCTTTTAAAATCATTGCATTTAGTATGCATTTCGAGAGTATTTTGGATTAAAAGTTTTGAATATTGGTTTCTTGAGAATAAATGTGTACTGTCAAAAAGTGTAAGGTGTGTCTCTACCTTAAGCTTAAATTGTTATTAAATAATAAAATCAGTATGAACAAAGTTTACAAAATGCAATTACTTTATTGTGTCTGTTACTTTACAATATTTATGAATTTTTACTTTACACACTGTTTAAAATCATTGTTGTTTTGTAATAAAATTAAATCCTTTTGTACAATTATTCATTCTTAATAAACTTATTGACGCTTTTATTTTTGTTAAACACAAACGAGGTTCTGAGTATACAAAAAGTGACACTATATTTAGAATATTAATTTCCTATATTTACCGCATCACAGATATATTTTGATTCTAAACTTAATATACATAATGCATAATATAAATACCTTGAGTCAGCCCCTTATTACAAATTGCTTTATTCTAAAAGTTTACAGTATCTAATGTACTTAATATGGCACAAGGCAGATTATGTCTCGAGATTTAGAAATATTACATTTTTCATGTTACATTATACATAATTTTGTTGTATATGTAATAATAAACAAATGCAATTATTTACTACATTCTACATTCAAAATGTGAATATAAATATGTTAATTGTCCCTACAAGGCTTATCTCAATTACAAACATCATTTCATAGTTTGTATAAACGTTATCACACACATTTTCCTAAAGGCAAAAACAATGCGAAAAAAAATAGAAGAAAATATATTGCGGCCGCATGATATTGAAAGTCAGTCTTATTGCTCCAGATTCCACTGAAGAGTTTGTTTTATGGTACAAGAACCACGTCCAAGAGCTATGAGTAGATAATAACACAATTCTTATCTATTGACTTCATTATTGATGTTTACAACTGTAACAAAAAATATTATTATTTAATAAATTGTTGTTTTATTTACATATAATTGCGTATATTACAATGATTACTTGAGCTCATCTAAAAATATATAACTTTATTATAGATAGCCGTAGCAGCTCAAGGGTCGAGCCCTATCTTAAAATTTAGTAACACCCGAGTGACTTACTCGTAGGTTCGATACTCGGTGCGGGCGGTACAATATTAAATACCTAATAACCACGTTTTCTTTATCGAAGAGAGGCAAGCTACTCATTTGATGGTAATTAAACCGCCACCTATGAACAGCACTAAAGGAATTGCGGCTGGATTGCCGGCGTTTCAAAAAGGAGTAGGCTCTTTTCTTGATATATTTTCGGTGATGTAATTGCTGTTAGCCGTCTCGGCTTTTACAGCTTCATCGGATACTTTTACAGCTTCATCGGATACTACTTTTCTTGAAGGTCCCTGTTTCAGACCGAGGTTCAGAAAATGGCCGTGCGTGCAGGAAATTCTTTAAAAAGCACACAGTTGAGAATGCCAACCATCAAGTTGACGTGGAAGACCCCGTAGTTAATGAGATAAAAAATGCAAACCCACAAAAATTATACCGACCTTGCACCTTGTAAAATTATACGTGCAGTGGATCCACGTGAAATCATCCCTGTTTTTTTTATATCAATGTTGTCACTGATTTCGATAACTGCCAGTAGTTATCAAATAAAAATATAAGGATTAAAAAAATATCAAGGAATCAAATAAGGTCAACCGGGGCAATTGCGTTATATTTTTTACACACACATTTTTAATGCCGCTTAAAGTGTTGGTTATTGAAGGATTAAAAATGCTATGGTGTATAAGTATTTTAGGACTATCTGGATACAAGATGAATGTGTTAATTTCTTTGATATCTTGACATAAAAAGAGCAAATTGCGTTTTTTTTTTTTTAAACGGGAATTTGAGACGTAGTTACCATTTTGGGCAAACGCGTCTATTAATGAACATTAAATGGGTTAGCTTCCAGAACTGATATCAAGATATTGTGTTTAAGATATAGTTGTCTATTAGAATTTATAAATATTTATGAAAAATATGAAATATTCAAGTGTTAATAGATGATATAATAAACACGGGGAAAATGCGTCTACTTTTTCATAGAAGCATTTATCCCTTGGAAAATTCAGAAGTGCTCAACTTTTTACATGAAAAAGCTTAATAATATTATTTATATTATAACAGTTCGTTTTTGTTGCGACGTCAGAGTTGGTACCGTAGTAAAAGTTATTCATACTCAATAGCTGAACATCCTGCGAAGATTTGGTAAAACACCTAAATTTCACCTTGTAATTTTTTTTACGACATCACGTTACCAATCTAGGTAGAAGTAATAACATAGATCAAAATAAAAATTTATAGAATAGGCAGGTAAGCTTTTGATCTATATACTGATGAAAGTCTATATTTTCTAAGTATTTATCGATATAGATATATTTCAATATAACCATAGTGGAATATGCTCGTCACCTGAAATATAAATTCGAACAAAAAAACTAAACAGTAGTACTCTTTATATAATGGAAAAGAAATAGTTTTTATCACATTAATTTGAGATATACTTAATTATATGATTATACTTAAAATTGTACCAAGAAAAAGGTTGACGATCTCTATTATCGGGGCAAATGCGTCATACAGACGCAATTCCCTCAAAAGAGTGAACGCATTTACCTCAACAAATCAAACCTAAACTCAAAACTTTCAGTCGTTACATTTCAACAATCAAAGCAATTACAATAAAATAATTGTTTGTACATATAGCCAATAAATATTATTTACGTGCACTATTAAATAGAAATGGATAAACGATAAAAATACTAATTTAATAAAGCTTTTGTCCACTCATGGCACGAGACACAATTTCACAGAAACAATGTGATTTTTAAAATGGCTCATGGTTGGGATATTTTTCACACAATGCCCTCCATCGATATTTTATATAATAAGTTTTCATCAAATAGATTTCCCTAGATTGCATATGATATTATAACGCAAGTAGTTTTCCAGTAATCTCGAATAAACGCTATTGCCCAAAAGACGCCAATGCCCCGGTTGACCTTAAGTAAAATAATCAAGGAATTTAAAAATTGTAACTATGTTCATGTATGTTCTACAGGTAGTAGGGGCCCTATAATAAAACTACAGTAGTGTACTGTAGTTTTATGTGAGCTAGTGTAATCACTTGTCATATGAGACTAAAGAACTGATGTGTCAAGGAGACCGGCGCAGTGTAGAGCCACATAGAACAGTTCGGGGTGACCCAGCATTGGTTATGTTTGTGAAACGTCTGTCACTTAAGATAAGGTGAACGTTTTGCTCGTTTATCACTATGTTCAAAAATAATAAAAAGATCTATGTACTGCATCGAGTAGTTAATGTTTTATTAGTCTCGCCCCGGTTGCGTATGGTTATGTTAGTCTACAAATCTACATAGAGAAAAATAGCATCAACCCGTTTACCCATTAAGAGTAATTGTTCGCAACATCCATTCTTAGTTGGAGATTCGAGAAAGGGTAGGTCTTGTAGTTTTGGAGACATCGTGATGACGTAGTAGTAGATCGCTTTTATTTATATGGATAGAGATAGATTGTTATTATTCTTACTCCATGCTCAAGTGGACTCACCCAAAGCTTGGTGTAGGAGTACGCAATTACAATTGCAATTCTATTAATTGAAAGATTTTTTAAAACTTTTGTACTATCTTATACTGATGACTCTTGTTCAGAATTAGACTCGTGTATAATAAATACTCCTTAAATGTCTCGAAAATATACATTGTTGTGGGTGTATCGTATAATAATACTTACTTCAATTCTTGTCTCAGCTACATTCTCTTCATTTCTTAGAAGTTCATGTTTTAGGCCATTCCTTTTCCTGAAAATTTAACGATACTGTTAATACTTTATTTTAATCTATATAATGATAGGAAATGAATTCATTGAAAATTATATTGATCAGGATTGTGCTGTGTGATAGCAGCCTAAGAATATTTATCACCCTATTTTATTTGTTACACCCACGGAGGCTATTGTAAGAGGCGACTATGGGAAATCTTTGGAAAATCTTGTTTCCGAACTGAATAACCATCCCCAAAAATTCCAAACCGAAAACGCTGACCGATGACAGTTAGCAACGTGTAAGGCGTTTTCTACTGGGATGCCAATCCGCCTTCTAATCGTGGTGGGTACGGCTCATCTTCCCAACTAGGAAGAGGCCTATGTCCAGCAGTGGACTGTTTACAGATAGACAACGACGATCAGTATTTTATCCCTTGCTATTATATATTACGGAGACCAAAGTCACCGAAAAAAATTTATCCATACTAATGTTTTAAATGCGAAGGTAACTCTGTCTGTCTTTCCCGTTTGTTACCTTTTTACGGTTCAACCACTGAACTGATCTTGACGAAATTTGGCACACAGATAGCTTGCATCCTGGACACGGACATAGGACTTTTTTATCTAGTAAAGTAGTAGTATACTAGATACTAGTTCTTTATAATTTACGAATTTTTAAAAATAGTCTGTCTACAATAATTGGTCTGCACTAGAGTTGCCAACCGTCTTTTTTCCCCAGAATAAGGGAATAGCAGACAACTGTTTTTCTAGGGTGTAATAGTTTTCCAAGTAGCGCCCAACTAATTTTTTAAACCGTCCTGGTGTTTTATAATTCGATACTTTTATTTCTTATTTCATGAATTATACTTTTATTTATAAAAGAGAGGGCAAACGAGCAAACAAATCACCTGGCAATTAATAAAAATACTTTTATCTATAAAATACAGATACTTTCATAAAAATGGCTACGGTTATTAGTGGAGTTTCATTGATTCTGTTTGTTTTGTTTGTTGAAATTTGTCTGTTTGTTGAAATATCTAAATATTTCTTCTAGAAAAATATTTCTAGTCATACTAACAATATCAACAATAGTATAGAGTTGCTTTAGTTACAAAGTTTCCCAATACAAAGTCACTGTTAATCGTCGATTAACTACAGCATCTAACATGAAAAAGTGAAGACCGTTTACTAAACCAGAATAAACCTGTCCGAACCATGGAACACGTTGTCCTCTTTTACAAGTTCCACTCGTTTTACAACGCAGTTTCCGTTCGTCTTACTTGACCGCTTCCTACGCCGCAGTGCATCGGGAAGATATATATTAAGTTACCCCACACAATGGTCGTCTCACATTACATGGGAAGCCACAAATAAAGCGAGTGTGAACCTACTCGCATTGATATGGAAACCTTGTAGTGAATAGACGAGAAATTTATGTGCCATATTTTATGGTAAAGCTTGCTTTTGATGAAATTGCTTAATTTCAATAGCAGCAGTTGGTAAAATATGTGCATATGGTTAAAAAGATAATATAAATTGTAAAAATGGTTATGATACTGTCATTGTAAACTGTCACTTTCGAGTAGGCAACGAAAACATATTGGGCGCATTCTTGGTCGATTTCAAGTAAGCATGTAACTTTAGTAGTTATACTAAGTAACATGTTACTTAACTAACTTAATTCAACTTAGGTTAAGTTGTGGTATGCTCACAATTTGAACGCAGTACCTGCGAATATGACGACCGCGTGGCCTAGTGTTCAGAGTACGAGACTTCTGGGTTCGAATCTCAGCCGGAGCCAACTTTTGTGCAAAAATATAAATTGTTGGTTTTCGGGTCTGGTTGTTTTTAATGTGAAATTTATGTCCGCAAAACGCACCCACGGTACAGGATAAATCTTACCGTTAAGTACTGTAAACGTAAAGTTGTGTGTTATCCATACTAATGTTATAAACCCTCTGTGTCCCTCTGTCTATTTGTTACCTTTTCACGGCTCAACAGTTGATTGCCGATCTTGACGAAATTCGGCACAGAGATACCTGGGGTCCTGATGACGGACATAGGATACGTTTTATTCCAGAAAATAAAGTTCCCATGGGCTTTAAAAAAAACACCTAAATCCACGCCGATGGAGCAGCGGGTTACAGCTAGTATCTCTATATAATTAAAACGCAGTCGTGAAAATATAAAACGTATGTTATGCTATCGTCGGGAATTAGTTAATTTATTAAAACTAATGTAATGACTTACAGACGTCGCGTCATTGAGAGTTGTTAAGCAATTGTAATTAACAATAGTACTTAATTAATTAGGCTACTAATACTAATCATCAGTTACTTACAAGTATATCCTCCTCCACACTATGAGAGAAGTATAGGCGATGCACATTATGGAGCAGGTGACAACCACCATGATACCAGCGGCGGCACCGATGGGCTCACCCCGTGAACCTGCGTACCGTAATCTTTGTGAATCCCTACTTACGGATACATCGGGAACTATAAACATAAAATTGTAAATCTTATTAGTTAACTTGAAAATATTGATGAAAAATAAAGCGACATAGGCTGTACCCGCCATTTTGCTAGCGCGGATTTTAAAATAATTGTAAACTCAGACTCTTTTGTGATTTTACGACAAAACAAAAACCTACTTTTCAGTAATGTGTCCAGATTTCAAATCAATAACTTTATTAGCTTTAAGATTACGTCCGTTCGCACAGACCACTAAGTTTTATTCAAAGAGATGAAAATCATTAAGTTATAGTCATATCTTATTCAATTTATTTGTGATAAATATGGATTCAATGCGAAATAAAACTTCCACCTCATTTACTATTTAATGGATTTGATATAAAGCCTTGTAATCCTTTCAGTTTAGTAATTTTGAATACTGATTTTTTAAAATCAAAATCTAATTAATTATGAATTTGTCAAAAACTAGATCATAATTTGGCAATGCATATGATTTGAAGCTTACCGACTTAAAGTAAAGTAGGTAAAAATTGTTTAGCAGTGTCAACTAGAAAATTTGTATTCGATAAATCGGTATAATTAGTATTTAGCTATTTAACTATGTAAGCTTAATGATGTGAAATTTGTGTCTGTTAAACGCACCCACGGTACAGAAGAAATCCTACCGTATATATTAAGACTCCTTTTTTTGCCAGCGTTAATTTTTTGACCTGTAGCCTAAGCAAATCTGAACTAAATCCGTAGTCGATTTGAGAGATTTGTGTTGTAGTGAGAGGAATGTAATACGAAGACCAGAGTCGTAAAATCACAGAGGCGCTCGGCCGTGAAAAATTCGAATTCGAACCCTGGTGCCAGTACCTCTAAAATTATCAATAGCCATTTTAAATGATCATTTGCCTCGTTCTCGGCAGTGAAGTCAGTTTAAGAATATTTACTGAAATATATGCTTAAATGATTTACAATCGAATTGTTACAAAGCATATGCAAATTGTTAAGATGTGGTATTTTATTGCTTGCAACTGCGTTACAATTAGCCGCCGGTGTTATTACATCTATAAGAGGGCTATCAAGTGTTGCTGCATGATTTGTATGCAGGATGTGTAGTGTTGACTCTTATAAATATTGGCAAAGTTATACATATTTACGTTTACATACACGTTACATATTACGTTACTGCATACATTACAACTTATATACACTTTAAAATTGATACATACACACAATAAACCAGAACTAGTTTCAATATTTCTTCGTTATTTGACTTTTATTTTCACGAGGTCGTATAATATAATGATCTTATTTTTACAAAATGAAGCAGATTTTAATAATAAAACATCAGATACTGAAGTGACCGCCTATAAATGTCCCACTGCTGAGCACAGGCCACGACTCTATTTTAGAGCGCTTTGGATCTGAGAAGAGTCCGCCACGCTGCTCCAATGCGAATTGGCGGACACAAACATATTCTCCAATTGTTATTAAACACAGTTATTATTCACAGTAGACATTTTTAAATTTTATCGGCAATTTTAAGTGCTGATTCAGCGCGTGTTAGAGGGGGAGAAGATAACATCGTGATGAAACCGGCATGTCTAAAGAACACAAATATTTCGAGAATATGTCGAGACAGCGTTGCGGAGTGTTCTCGGTTTCAAAAACCCTATCTAAAGTGATAGGAGGCTTGTGACCAGCAGTCGGAAATTTAAAGGGTAGTTATACTCTACTTTTACTTGTACACAGTATAAGTTTGTTCCATCGTAACATCTAAAAAGATTTGAAATTTACAAGGATTCTTAAAAATGTGAACAAAGTCGGGAGCTTATCTTGTTTGCATCAAATACTAAAATAGTATACTGTAAAGTCTCTCAACGATCCAAATTATGTATATTGTCCTTGAAATATTTTTTTTAAACTTAAACAAAAGCTGATTTTCAAAAGCTCTAGTTATCTAAAATGGGTTTATTTTAAAGACAATTAAATACTGTAATGTTTTTTGCATGTTCATATTTGTAGCTGCCAGTGTGCTTTGGAGTTTGCGTTGTCGACTCAAATACCCAGTGTAAAAAGATCATAAACTAATGTCAGATGTTACACAGTACAATATGTTTTGAGTCGAGCTTTTGTATTACTTTATTATTTTCATTATGCAAAATAGTTAGCCATAGGTTGCACTATACTTGTTTTTAATAGAAGAAAAGACAAACGAGCTAGCGGCCTCTGAAGCTAAATAATCACCGCCGCGAATTAACATCCGCAATACTAAAATAATTGTGTACTAGAAAGGGTGTGTTGCTGGCCTTGAATTTACTTTGTTACTGCTCTTAGTATTTTCAACATGTAAATTATACAGGTGTTGGAGTTAAAGTGTATTTTAATACTAACCTTGCAAAAACTCTGCTTCTGAGTCCGGTGTTAAAGTGACGTCTGCACGGACGTCCTCTAAGTCTTCTGGGAAAGAAGGAAGGTCTATGTGTTGCTCGTTGTCGTCCCGGGAATGCAGCATGTCAAACACTTCTGAACTGATAACAGATTAAATTGATTTTAAATATTCTTCTCCAATATTCATTAGTATTATATAGAGTATCAACACAATTAGAAGCATAGCTCGTAGATCCGATGATGGTGGACATAATAAATATAACAAATCCGTCTTTGTAGGTACCACCCCAGGGCTTCACGTCAGAATAACTGATTCTGACGTGAAGCAGTATCGTGCAAACATTACTGTGTTTCGGTTTGAAGGGCACTGTGAGCTAGCGTAATCATTGGGCATATGAGACTTAAGAACTTATGTATAAGGGTGATGGGCACAGTGTGGTGTCACGCAGAAAACTTCTGCGTGACACATCATTTGTTATGGGCAGACGTTACACTTACCATCACGTGAACGTTTTGCTCGTTTCATCACTTTATCCAATTAAAAAAAATCTGCTTATTACGTTTTTCCCTTTAATTTGTTATGTAATTTTTGTAATTATTGTGGTTGGCTTTTCTAAAATGAAAAAAACGGCAGGGCAATGTATCCAATTTTGTGAGAATTTGATGAGTTTCTGTCAAATATCTACCTTTAATAGACAAATCAGACGATAGATAGATTGGATATTGAAACTGTTCGTAAGTTAACAGTTGATTGTTGCATAGCCACGGCAGCTTTCGCAGTTCTATAAGATAAGGATTATAAGTAACGTTGCGATGGGATACAATATTCATATTATTATGGCTACTTCTATCGCTTTAAAAAAATAAATGAAAGTTACATTGTTATCACAGTGCAATTATCCGCAGTAACTTTACTTAAGTCACTTTCTTAACGTAATTACTGCAAACTCATCACCTTTCACTTCTACATTTATTAGGTCTTATATCGCAAGTATGTAGCCCCGCGGGCAAGTAGCCATTTTTCGATACTCTATCAAGTACTGACGTCGATGAAAGCGTAGCTCTACGGCCAGCGCACTTGCCCACTGATACTTGTGTTCGAATCAGAGTCGAAACCAATGTGTATTACGATTTATTGATTTTTCTATCCCTGTGTGCCATAGAATTCGGGAATGTAAGGGGGATCTATATAAAGACCCTTCCGACAATACGATATATCCAGCGCAGGTAACAGTTTCTGATAGTTACAGAAAAGTGGGGCTTGGGAATTATGATCTTTCTCTTTTTAAAGAAAATGTAATTTAACTTTTATACGCGTAAACAATTTCATGCCAAACACATTGTCGAATCAAATTGTACAGAAATATTATGATTATTAATTTAACTATACTTTCCCGTTATTTCTTAGCGTCTAACTATTAATTAAGCAGCCTTTCAAAGAATCAAGTTCAATGCAAACGGCGGTGGGCAGTTTGCATACATAATAATGGCTACAACTGCATATATTACGTTAATACCACTAAAAATAATTTCTTATTTAATTTAACCGGTTTAGTCGATTCGTTAGAGAGGCACGGCACAGAAACTGCGTTTTATTACCAGATATTGGTTTTAGCAACATACAAACGAGACATTTGCGGTCCAGCGATGAACATCTGCTCGTGTTTGCAACTAGTTTCTACAAGGATAGTACAGATAAAACTAGATCAGTAAATTCCGCTTCTTATTATTAATATAAAATAAGAAAGGTAATATAAAACGAATAAAAAGGTAAAAACAGAGATTAATCCATCTGTAATAATAAGTCAACTAAACTTTATCGTGCAGTACCTTCCTAAAATTTTATTTAACCGCACATTTGCGGCTTAGTGACTTACCTACTAACACCATCTTTATCGTCCACTAGAAGTTTCAAAAGTGTGGCGTTGGCCTCCAATGTTTTGTATCGACTATTATCTTCAACTTCTTTTACAATGTTTGGTAGAGTGCTCTGTCCAACTGATAGATTCTGAGTAGAAGATGATTTGAAACCTAGAGCAAAATTAGTTCTTAGATTAGTCAATCATTCAATTTAATAATTATAAGGTCTTTCTTAAAATAAATTATTAACTGATTTTTTTAAGCAACATCTAAGTTAGCTTTTTAGTTAGTTTAAACATTTTTCTTCAGTGATAAGTTTCTCGCGTTTAATATTTATGTAATATGATTATAAATTAACCGTTAGTAATATAAGTGCTGAGAAGCACGTGGAGTATCACTTAGCTTATCCGAAAGCAAACATTTTCACTGCCGACCAACTGAGCATTTCACTTAGTGGGCCAGGCGGAACGTAAACTTAATTGTATGCTTAACGGTGTTAATAACCCGGTTAGAGTGCCTACATTAAAAAGTTATAATTTTTTTTTATAATATAACGTTGGTAATAAGATAAATGATTCAAAACTTTAAACATGGTCAGTTCGTGATATTCCGCTGACCTTATAATTAAAAGTGAAAGTACTCATACTTTACAAGACAAATCGTTGACAAGTTTTATTTTTAGATGCCTTTGTTTGATATAATATCTATAGCCTTAATGTTTATACTAATAAAGCTCTGAAAATAAACAATTGCCTTGTTATGGTGCCAATTAAGTTCTCAAAAAAGTAATACGCAAAAAGGCAACGCTCATAAACGGTTGAAAATATACAAAAACCATCGTGATTTCTACGATTTCTCCCTATTGAGATCAAGGCAGCACAGAATCCAATCGCAGTGCTATAGCAATTATCATATATATTCTAATGTGAAAGATTCTATTAAGAGTAAGTAACACTAAATACTTCTGGTAATTTGTGAAGTCAAAGCAAGAACAACCAGCGATTCCGAAATCCATCATTTATAATGACCAAAAATTAACTATCGGTCACGACATCTGTGAGGGATTTTTCTCTCTCTCTATTTTCGATGGATTCATTACACTGCTGACCAAGTTCGTGATTTGCTACGTAAAACCTTAATATAAGTTCGGGCGAAGACTTCATACACTCATTGTTTATCGTCAATTGCGCGGATGTTTTGGCCACCCCCTTAAGAATAATTTTCAACAGATCGTTAAAAGAGAGCACCTTTCCGACAAAATGGGAACAGGCTCTCATTAAGCGAATCCATAAAAAGTATAATATAATATATGTGTATACATATTAAACTATATTTAGTAAGATTTCGAAAAATTAGTTTATGATAATATATATTTAATAGTAGCGGGTAGTGTACCTGGAGAGCAGCACGGTTTGTTACGAAATCGATCAGTCACAAGTAACTTAGCAGTTTTTTTGGTTTATGTGTTAAAAATATGGAAATAACAGATTGTTGTGATTTACACGGATTTTGAAAAGCATTCGACCGTGTGGATCATAATATTCTAGCCAATAAACTAAACAAACTCGGTATACATGGCGATCTTCTGAGATGGTTACAGTCATATTTAAGAAATAGATGTCAAGCTGTGGTGTCAGGAGGATTTAGGTCGGATGACGTAGCGATGCCATCTGGGGTTCCGCGGGGACTCTCATTTGGGTTCACTTCTCTATAATGCATATATGTATGACATGTATGACTGTTTCCATTACTGCAACTACATGAGACACCAAATTCTATCGGATTATTAATGATCACTCAGACTACACTAAGCTTCAGTCGGACTTGATACGTTTATCGAATTACTATAATATGAATAGAAACACAAAAACCTTAATAACTGCCAATGCACATACTTCAGTTCCAGTAATCCTTGAAAATATAATATCCACGAAAAATAATGATAACATCCCAATTAGCCGAACCACCGTCGTTCGCGATCGGTCTAGTTGGACAGTAGGTTAACGATGAATGAGCATATTTATAGCATCATAAGAAACGAGCAAAACGTTCACCTGATGGTAAGTGCAACGTCTGCCCATAACAAACGCTGTGTCACCCAGAAAATTCCTGTGTGACACCACACTGTGCCCATCACCCTGAGACATGAGTTCTTAAGTCTCATATTCTTAGGGCTCACAATGCCTCACAGTAATGTTTTCACACTACTGCTTCACGGCGGAATAACAGGCCTCGGGGTGGTACCTACCCCTCTCAAAGATAGTTCGTGCCTACGCTCTCTATACTGTGCATATGTTCGGAGCACGCTTGAATATGCAAGTCCTATTTGGTCACCTCAATACATAACTCATAAGCAACGTTTAGAACAACTTCAGTCAACATTTTGAAAACACTTAACCGCCGTACCCGAATCTGTTTGATAATTATGACGATTGTTGCAGACACGTCCCGATAACGAAGACTTTTAACCGATACAATGTTTCTATTTGATATAATAAATAACCGATTCGATTGTCCAACCCTTGTTAATAATATCAATTTCGCTCTGAAAAAAACAAAATACGGTCCTCTTCGAAAAGCACCAAACAAGGATCTTTTTATATACCTCACCATCGCACTAATTATGCCAGAAACTCTGTCATTGGCTTCTGGCGCCAACTCGCAAAGTGGCAATTGTGTTTTTATTAAAATTTTAAAACTCTGTTTATATTTGGAGTTTATATATTGATGAAAATGTACAGTGATTGGAAAATTCAATTCAAGAGCAAATTATGCTTTTCGTTTTGTCTCCATAAGTCCAGCAAATCTTTAGTAAAAGTTAACTATCACTTTACTGTCGATCAAAATTTTGATTTCTTGCTTCTTTAAGATTGTATACTTGGATATGTTACTTGACAATGGAAAATAGTTTATGACTGTTCCCATTAATAAATAAATAATAATAACTCCGTCATGTCTTGCATATTAAAAAATTACAATAAAAGCTTTATTGACATTGACATATTCTGACACTCACGATCCTCTTTCACAAAAAAAACCTATTAATATATTGTTGTAATTCCAACAGCAATGGCACTATGAATGGATATGTAAAAGTTTATATTGTAGGTTAACATACACACGCACACGGACATATAAAAAAACCCAGCACGCACGCACATTCACACGGCGCACACGCTTGCATACACATACATGTTTTTTATGCACACAAAAATATTCCAGTGTGGCATCATCAAAATGTTATTATTTATATTTTCAGTAAGATGTTTTTGCTTTTGTTAATTGTGACGTTATAATTTAAGATAATGTAATGGAAATTGACATTGGCTAATTCGTCTTATGTATATGCATTTAATTTTTATAACTTATCATGTGCCACAACTGTCGATTTCCTTAAAATAAAATAAAAAATAATAATAATCAAGTAATAAAAATTGAAGACAGAACAATTTTACGGGGTTTGGTAAACGAATCAGCATGTAATATCGCAAGAGAGTATTATTGTTTTGTCAGCATGTTTTTTTATGGAAGAGTGGGCAAACGAGCAAGTGGCTCACCTGATGGTAAGTGGTCACCGCCGCCCTTGAACTACAATATCCGAAGAATAGCAGATGCGTTGTCGGCCTGCCTTTGAGAAAGGAATAGATTATTTTCTTAAAGGTCCCTAAGTCGTATCGGTCCGGAAAAACCGCTGGCCTGGATTGCCCACCATCAAGGTGGTGACGATGGAATTTTGCGCTGTGCCGCAATGAGCGATGGTGAAAATTAGCGGCTGGAATTAATCCGAACAATTCCTAGGAACACTCCCCATGGTAGATCCTATAAAAAATGCAAGGAGATGCAACATCTCCAACAGCAACATCATAAGCCAGTGGATCGAGCCTATCAGATAGAACATGGTCGTCGACCATCCGAGCCGCTCTGCAACAGTACTACATGTGCGGCCGAACCTGCGCCTTATAAAGTTGCAAGCGTTGGGCCGGCATGAAGTACTGTCGGGCTCTACTGAGCACGCCAAGCATGTATGTCAATTTGATCACTGAGATTATTTAACAGTTTACACAACCTTGGAATTGGAGAGTTCGCACCGAGCACTAACTTGCGGAGAGGTGGACATAACGGAGTGATGGGTGCACGCGGGATTCTACGAGGAACGCGAAGTTTAAATAATCGATGTAAAGGCGCGCAATTGATTTGATTTTTAAACAGTTTGATGGCGAAAGAAATATCTAATCGGTTACTTACGCGAACCTCCTGCTCACGAGTCTTTTTCGACGAAGCTGTAAAAGCCACCTGGCTTCAAAAAATAAACAACTAGATGTCCTCAGTTTTATTTATCGCATACGTTTCCTACATACATGTCATTTAAATTATTCTTAAAAGTTATCTGCCCATACTAGTAAGACTCGTATCTTATCTGTAATGTCTTTCTGTCGTCATTATACCGCCAAGGGACTGTTTCCGTTCGTAATTATCAGACGTTGAGTTATTTACTTATTTCATCGACACTAGCTGACACAGCTCCTTCTATGTATATTTACTTTTGACAAGGTCTTCTTGCGGAGCACTAGAGGCTACTCTAAATTTAGAAAATATATTGTAAAATATTTCTATATAGTTGTAGGTATATTAGTATGCTTTAATCAATAATAAAAATTAGAAATATAATACTATTGAGTTTTTTTACAACTGCTCGTTATGCTCTCTGGTGCTTATTGACTAAGAAATATATTTACCTACTGTATTTTTCTTCCGACCTTAGTCACTGTTTAACCAAGTTGTTTGTACCTTAAGAATCTAAATAAATATTGACTGTCTATTAAGGTTTGTGGGGAACCTTATTCTATCGGTTAAAACCATTGCTAATGGTAAAAAAAAACTTATCGTTATATCAATATTGATTACAGGAATACATAAAACTGATGACGATTATAATAATAAACCAGTTTAAAAATATTAGAACATTGTGTACGCGGAAACGATTAACTTCTGCGTTCGTCCGGCAGCTAATTTGTAAAGCAAGGCACAGTCGTGTATTTATTTAAACTAAAATAATATATTTTTAATCAATATAAATAAATTAATTTTCACTCTCTGTCTGTACTACCAGATATAACTTAAAAACTACTAAAGCTACTGACATAAATTTGCGCTGATAACAACGTAGTATAGTAACCCAAGAACTAACTTAATTTATTACTTAACTAAATCCTTGCTTAGAATTTGCTTAAACACAATTTTTATCGCAATACCTCGGAATGGTCTAGATTTCAGTGAATCCACAACTTAACGCATCCCTTTAAAATAATAAAGAAAGAAAAAAGAAAAAAAAGTGAAAAGTAAATGATGCGATGATGTAAGTTGTATCCTCCTGTCCGATTATCGGCCACGGCGACAACTTCCATATACTGTCGGAAGCTATCAACTGCGTCGGAGATCTTACAGTGCCAAGTGCACGCACAAACACAAAGGCATTCACTCATTCTAACCTACCCGCGCCCGATGTAACGCTCATGCGATAAGACCGGAGGTAGGCTAGAAATTAGTGTCAGAAACATGGGACAATCAATACACAATTTACGCCCTCCTACTCGGCAACTGGTCGTAAGATTTCTATACAGGAATCCGTCAGGGTGATTATTCTGCCGTAACGCAGTAGTATGCAAACATTACTGTTTGGGTTTGAAGGGCACTGAGAAGGGGACTTAAAAACAGATGTCTCAGAGTGACGGGCGCAGAGTGGTGTCCATACCCGTCACACATAACAGCGTTAGCAGACGTTACACATACTAAAAGGTGAACGATATGATCGGTTCATCACTGAACACAAAACTGAACGCAGTAACAAAACCATTTCAAACAACACTTACCCGTAACCGTCGTTATTTTCCTAGGAGAAAATATAATATTATTCTTAATGTAAGTAATCTTTTTTAGAGTTATTTTGATTAACATTAGTTGTTACACTAGTAGTTATAATTATAACCTTAAAGTTCAAAAGCACGAACCGCAAAATATTACTTCAGTTTTAAACGTTACCAATAAGTCTAAGCACTTAAATCATAGATCAATTAAAGAAGTAATTATTGTAACATATCGGAGAAGCGTGATGATTTTAGTAATTAAAATGCCCGTTATTAAATTTAGTTGACCTCCTTGGAACAGAAAGAATTTAGTTAGTTCTATTTGATATCTATTCATTAGAGAATAGAATAATAGTTTGAAATTGGTTGTACACATACCTACAGCCGTATCGAGAATATTCTTTATCCGGCCGTGAATTGGTTAAGTGCTTTGTTATCACTTCACCCAAATAGCTATAGGGTTGCCATAAATTCTGTTAGGTTTTTCCAGTAAGACTAGATTGGGTTAATATTCGGAATAGAATAGCAAACTGTAATAGATAAACTATCTTTAAATTCGTAAGGATAGCTTTGATTGTGCTCCTCCTGGACTTTTTAAAAGGATTATCATAAATCATAAATAATGAAATATTCGTGTCTGATGTGTCATTTTTTTGTATATAAATATTTTTCCTGTTATGTATATATATTATGTAAGATCGAATAAACCTATTAAAATGAAGCATGCACAGATTATAAATAGTAACTCTAGACCTAGTCAGTCTTTATCGTTTGTGATTTACAATAATTCCGCGTAGTCTTTCATACAAAGTCTTTGATTAATAAAAGGTATACTTAACTTTAAGTAAAAGATGTCTGCGACGTTATTCAAAGATAATTTAACATGAACAAAATATTTAAATCTATGCAATTATTATTTCTCGACCTTCCAACCTTCGGATTATGATTTCCCAGATTGTAGGTAGAAATTTCATAAATATTTTTGACGCTAAGGTTTTACATATTATTTCAAAGCCTTTTCAGCGTGTACAAAATGAGCTCAAATTCGAGCCCTAAACCTGTTCAGTGTAGCCTGTTATAGCGGTATTGAAAGTGGCCAAGAATTCTACCGGACCCAGTTTTTCGTCCACAGCGAAGTTAAAAGAGCTGTCTCAGTATTTATTATAGGTACGATCAGTTGGCTTTGTATGTTGCTTTGTTGCTTTTGTAATTTTGGCGGTCATTTTAAGATGGAAAAAGCATTTATTGTTGCATTTACAACACGGGAGCATTATATTAGAGCAGTTTGATACACTCTCCCTTACCCTTTCGAAAAATATATAAATCCTGTGCCAAGCATTGTAAATTGTTACTTCGCTAGTTACACTCGTACTCGTATTTCACTTTTATATTCTCAAGAATATCAAAAACGATACGTAGACTTAATAATTTTATTGACATATTAAATCGATCTTTACACATCCCATTATTATATACTACACCGTAGTATATATTATTTAGATACGTAGAGAGAGACAAAGATAAGCTTGGCCAAGAGTTAGGTAACGGTTGTATTGTGTTACGCGTACATCTACAACCCTAGCCTACATTCACGAGTCAATTAAACGCGTTGTCACGTTTCTAAAGGTAAAATAATCTCTGCTACATTCAACGAGAAAGGTTACGTTAAGGTAAATAAGATTGAAATCTCTCATTGACGGCCTTTTGAGTACAAAGTTATGAATCACTGTGTATCTTTACAAATTATTTATAGTAGTATATAAGTTCGTTCATAGTGTTTACGCAAATAATTCTGGTTTTCTTATTACTCGGACCAATTTTGGAGTAGTCGGATAAACAAAGTGGGCATGGAATAAAACTAATTGTTAGGTTCTCCTTGTTTCAAACATGGTTACGGGGAGATGTAAGACGTCCTGATGTATTCGTTAATCCGGGTTACCTTCAGCTCTCTTCTCGAAATTTTATAAATTATAATATCCCTATCCGTTATTAGTACCTAACCATACAGTGTATCACAATGCCATCTATTGCTGTGTACAAGCCTCTCAACTTAGAAGAATTTGCCGTAATCACTAAGCTTGGGTGGCGTATTTGCTTAATAAAAGCCGCCGTGCACCTAAGACGCTGCCCATTACCGATCTGGATATGAGAATTATTCACATTTTTGTGATGGTTATTCTGCTTTTTTGTTTAATTTATTTCAATTCCGTCTACCAGGTTTTCTTTATCCGACGTATTTTTTTTTAAAAAATGGTGACTTTCTGTTGGATATTATCGTGGGTGCGTTTTACAGACATAAATTTCATATGCACCACTTTACAAGACCCGGAAACCAACAATTTTTGTATTGCACAAATGTTGGCTTCGGGAAGAGAAGTCAGGTACCACGCGGCCACGCGGTCGCTGCCTATTTGCATAAACACTATAAATTAAATTTTAGACATATATAAATTACACGATTTCTGTGACTTAGTGAAACTACAACATTATTATTTATATGAATGATATGATCATTAATTATAACGGGTTTATCTACAAAAGTTAAAGGAATTTATAGGTTGGCTCGCTAAAAGTTTTTCTAAAAAAGATAACCAACATTGCTAACTATTAAACAGTTATATTTAAATGAATATATAATAATATCATAACATTATTATATATATTTATATTCAAATACACTACTTTTTCAGGATACAAATTTATGCTGAGTTCTCGTGTTTGGTGACTCAGTATTTGAGTAATTACTCCCGGACTACTAGTATCTAACTTAATCGTTAACGGAAAGATTTTTCGAAGCGTATGAATCACACCTCCGCATTTACAAATCACTCGGTTCTCAGAATAAGTGAACGCTAACATAATTAAATTGTAATTAAATAAGATGACCCGCAATGACTAATATTTGAACTTTCGACTGGAAACATTTGTTTAATTTACTTCTATTTC
Organism: Luehdorfia chinensis; assembly: GCA_019845155.1. Taxonomy (NCBI): domain Eukaryota; kingdom Metazoa; phylum Arthropoda; class Insecta; order Lepidoptera; family Papilionidae; genus Luehdorfia; species Luehdorfia chinensis. The sequence goes on along the minus strand of JAHVAK010000006.1, from coordinate 1,371,687 downwards.
GATGATAGTAAAAAATTATAATAATATTACAATTTAGCTGTGCCCCTTGGTTTCACCCGCGTAATAAGGCCGACCCCGATCGAGGATATAAATATATACTTCCCTATTTGAATCGGATTTTAGGGTTTTAATTTTTTTGCCCGGAACCCCAATTATTTATCTAAAATTAAAGTAGCCTTAGTTAGTTTAAGTATTTAGTTTCATATATATGTAATTTCGGAGATGTAATTGCTGTTAGCAATTATTTATCTAAAATTAAAGTAGTCCTTACTTAGTTTAAGTATTTAGTTTCATATATATGTAATTTCGGAGATGTAATTGCTGTTAGCCTTTTTGGCTTTTACAGCTTCGTCGGCTACTGTGCTCACGGGCGAGGGGCCTGCGTGCCAAGTTTGGTTTGACCCAAACATAAATACATAAATAATACTCATACAAAAACCTCGAAATTCGGACTGTCGCGTTCGCTGCGTACTTGCACGATTTCGAATATCTCAAAATAATTTTAAGTCGTCTAATGACCGTCTGAGGGAGGCTGCGAGCCTCCATTCGGACTGTCGACTTGTGTGTCGAACTCTGGGCGGTGAGAACCGCCCTGGAACACTAAGTTTCATAAGCATTGAGTAAAAAGCTGTATTTTGTTATTACAAACAGACTGTTAAATTATATTTATATGTATAGACTATAGATGAACATACATATGTACTTAACTGATAACAGTTTATTAGCGAACTGAGAAGAAATATCTACGACGCGATATGTTTTTGCTGTGCAATTGCCAAGGAACGATATTGTTTATGTAAACAAAGGATGTATTATAATAACAGAGTCGCAAAATATTTGTTAATTAGTAATTAAAACTAAATGTACAAAATTTTTGAATTAGCAATTCAATGGTTAGTAAATGCAATGCTAGGCTTGGCATATATTTTTTCGCATTTTAATATTTTTGATGGGATTTAAAATTCGAGGTATTACTTTCCTTATGTTTAAAATAAAATTCGGCAAGGGTGACGGAGCCATGTCCACCGGTCTTGGGATACTAGATCGAGTTTTTTTTACAAAGTAAAACATGAATTATTTTCGAATTTTATTTAAAGTGTTTTAGCTTAGGAGCAGAGTGACAACATAGGAAAATAAATATTATTTACACAGACGTTACTCGGAGTTTCACTGTGTTTATAAAAATAACTATTGGTAATATCATATATGTAGTAATTGGTTACCCTGTGGTTTTTACAGCTTCATTTGTTTAGTGTAGTGCCGTGTCAGGAACCTTGCATCTCATATGGTTTTCCGTTATTACCAGATTAGGTATTTTAGATTTTGTTAGGTTATCATCTACCGGAGGCAAATAGTTTTACTGCCAATTCCCTTAAACACTTTTTACGACAATTACCATTACCTTTTTTTTTTACTTTGACCAAATTATATTTATATAAAAAATTATGTTGACGTTTGATTCGAAATTTAAATATAAAGTTAGTAGTACGAATATTTATGGTTATTTTAGATTGTTTTATCTCTACTGGATTTTCTTACCCATTGTAGCCACAGCAAACAAATATAGGAACTGGTATTGCGCCATTTCATAACAGGGACACTGTAAATAATGAAAATTTGTATAAAGATGTGCTCAAGTTACTTACTAGCTATTTTACTAAAACTAAAAGAAAAGTTTATTAAGTGCGTTAAAGATAAATGCATATTTTATGCTCTTTTTTAAATGATATAGGCCTAGAAAAGTTATAATACGTGCTAAGTTAAATGGTAATTTTATTGCCACATTATACAGAACCTTTAACTAACAATTTCGTTATAACGTGTACAGACGAAAACTATCAATTTAAAAAGTAAGTATTTGTTACACACATTTTTTTAATCTGGGAAATAGCAGGATTTCAAAATATGAAATGCTGTTATAAACAAAGAAAGCATATTTTAAATCACAAACAAGTAAAGTTAAGAATTATATTATTTAAATTAATGTTATTGCATTAACAAAGGAAAAATTATGTTAATAAATTGACAAAAAATAATGTAGACACAATTAATTACTAATAATTACTCGGTGTATATATGAGTTTGAAAACATGCGTTAATATAATTTGTGACTTACTGTGTACTGTCAGTGTCATAATTCTTTAGTTATAAATAAGAGGTTTAAGCTTAACTTTCGCGATAGAAAACTAGAAAACCAGTTCTGTGCCCAGACAGTGATACATATGTCTAAAAATACCTGGACGCGTTTCGTGATGCGATCGACGATGAGACTGCTCTTTGCACGTCCAACTTAATGCATTAGCCACTTGGTTTCGACACTCGATTTTTTTTACGTATCGCAACTATCCAAAGCAACGCGTCTCGCGTGCGTGCACGCCGGTTTCATGTGATATTCTGCGATCGCGCATTCGTCGACTCAATGCGGTAGCAGTGAGCAGTGAGTGCCGCTGACCTCAGCGATGCGGGAAGTTCAACTTATTACAGCATTGGATGCGGTATGGAAGGTAATTAATGGTATTCTAGCTAGTATACTTACGGTCATGAGTCATCGACGTCATCATCGTTAATGCACCTGCGAGACCGATTGATAGTAGTCAGTTCATGTGAAAACGTAATAATAGATAATATCATCTCTAAACTTCCCACCGGTGGCTCTTCTTCCATTGTGGGGGCTGCACGCTGCCCCACTACGGGTTTGGACAAACCATTTAATAAAATGTCAAGTCAGCATGTTTATCCGAAAATTTTACAAATCACAGTTCAATTTAGAGGTGAGCTGTGAGGGTTTTGGAGCTGGGAAGTGTCCGCCACGCTGCTCCAATGCCAGATGGCGGACTTCACATGTCCTTGAAATATTTATTATTTCTCAAACATGCAGGATTCCTCACGATGTTTTCTTTCACCGCTCGGCGCTTTTTTCTTTGACCATGTGCTGATTTACCACATGAGCCGATCCGTGGTAAATCAGCACATAAAATTGCAATTAACAATTTTTGGGGTGCCAGCACCGGGAATCGAACTCAGGCCACTCGCGTACTATGAAATTAAAAGCGTTTCTTTCAAATAATATATAATACTTTTGCATAATGTTAAAGTTACAATCACTATATCCTCCTCCTCCTCCTCCTTTCAGCCTATCAATAGTCCACTGCTGAACATAGGCCTCCCCCATAGATTGCCACAAAAGTTTGTAGCTCTCGTTTTGGGGCAAAATGGCAAAATCACTATATAGCCTAAAGAATCCAAACATGATTGACTTCATAATTTTTTACGACTGCAAGATCTTTCTTAACTCCACGGCGGCGACCTCTCTCAGGAGTTGAACTACGCCCCCCTGCGCAGCAACTTCATCTACTCACATGCTTCCTTGATACCTCGCAGCGTTAAGGTCCGGTAGAATTTTACTTTTATTGTGTACCTGCGACTGGCCTCTTGGAATTAACGCGATGACTAATCCGCATTAAAAAGTAGTCTGTGTTGAATGTTATTCATTCACCTAAAGATTTTCGTTGTTTAAATAAATATTGCTATAATGACTAAACTTAATATTATGACATTGATGTGTATGTGTGAAAAAAAAAGGTTTAAAGCACAGAATTTTAGTTCTTGAATGTGAAACTAAAATCAGTGATCCCAAAAAACATTAATAAATATTTTAATATTTTTTCTTACATAGTAAGAATCTTTATTAAATATTTTTTGTAACTTCTTAAGAAATTGAGAACATAGAACATATAGTCATGCCTTTTTCCCCACAAAGGGGTAGGCAGATACCACACACGTAATCCACTTTTCGCCCCCGCGGGAGACGTGACGGGTAGCGAACCACGTCGCTGCTATTTTGGTACGAGTCACTTATTCCGCTTTGCGTTCCCACGAGCGAATGGCATGCGATAAGCACCGATAGTATAATTCCCTTTATGTTAAACGGGAGGTCCTGGGTTCAGTGTATGCTTCTCGGTTTTACCTATTAACACAACGCTTCAAAATTTCGGAATTCTGTCAGATCCTCTATAAAGACTTCCATTTATTGAATTAATCCATTATTTTATTAAGAGTTGTAATCCAACAAATTGAGAACTCTTATAGTTATAACATTTGACGATACGTGTGAAAAAATGGAGATATAGAAAAGACGCATTATTATTAATATGCAAGAGAAAAATATTATTTGACACTTTTCGCCATTTTAGATTTTTTTAACACTTGCTTTTTGTTAAGGACAGTAGACAGTATCCCCGTGTTTATCACAGCTTCATTGGCCTCAGGACTCGTGGATATATAAACGTTCATACATGTGTGCGTACTAAGTATATAATGTGTGCCATATATTCATAAATTCCCTGGGCGTGAGACTTATAAACTGATGTCTCAGGGTGACGGGCGCGGTGTGGTGTCACTCAAAGGTGTTCTGGGTGGCACGGCTCTGACTTACTTATCAGGTGAACGTTTTGCTAGTTTCGACACTTTATCCAATAAAAATGTAGTATGGTATAGTGCACCATATAACTGCTTTAAAATTTTTGACTACAACTTCCAGTAAATTAGAATTTCGTTACGCCTCGGTTAAAGGTTGTTCACGTATTAAACTAACGCAAATGGTTGACTGTTAGCCAAATAAGCATAGTTTAAAAGTCACTAGAGTTTTGTTAGAATCTTATTAGAAACAATTCAAAATTAAAATCGTTTTCAAATTCCTTTTTATTACTAACAGTAGGACATTTGTCATTTACTAAAATTTAAATTTATCCAAAAGGCAACAAATAATTTCATTACACAAAGCGAAATGGCTGACGTCCTAAAGCAGCGATTCCCAACCTGTGGTATGCGTACCCCTGGGGGTTACGTTTAGGTTACATTTAGGGTACGTGAAAATCATATTGGTAATGGCGGAAATACTGAGAATTTAAAACAGTTAACTTATATAAACATTATTGTAATGTATTATATCTGGAATATGTTGTTTAAAATGAACCTTATTACTAATAACATACTATGGTACTAGTCTATGAGCGTTGGGTTGGTAAAATACAGTACATTCGTTTGTATACCGCCTGTCCAAGCGGATACTGTAAGCAAAATATTCTTCAAAATAAAAAGTTTTATTAAGGGGTACGGGAACGAAAAACGGTTGGGAAGCACTGTCCTAAAGTAACGAGTACGCAAAGGGAAAGAATGAAACGTGTGTGAAGAAAACTGTAATACACCTACGGCCCATATTGTAGAACAATTTGTCGTCAGTGCTGAAACTATTCGCCGCCATTTGCATAGTATAGGGTTTCACTGCTGGCGTTATGCTAAAAAAGTTTATTTGACTGATGGCTATAAAGCAGCTCGGTTGAATTTTGCAAGGAAGTTCTTAAATTTCCATTGATCATTCACAATATTTACAGTCGAAAAATTCTTCAAATCCAGCCAACATCGTCCATTATATTTCTGGCGTTATAACAATAAAAGATATGATGAAGGTCATGTAGTCTGGTAGAATTAGTGCAAACGTTTGGAGCTGGTTGTCGGCTGACGGAATTGGTGAATTATGAATTATGTTAATACTTTAGAAAACGTCGTGTTACCCACCGTCCGGAACGTTTACCCAGAAAATTGGTTTCTCCAATTTTACTATTTACAACTGTCTTTGTATCATGTATATTACATACTGCTAGAATTACCCGCGACCAGTTCCAAGGATACCGATACATTCGGTACATTCGCCTGATTTAAACCTAATTGAATATCTTTGGGGGCTTATGGTGCAACAATGAAATCACCGCATTGAGAGATTTGGGAGTTGCAAAGAACACGCATTGCATAGAGACTTGGGAGTCTATATGCGGTTTGAATATTTGTTCGCGACTTGTTAATTCAATGAAAAGGCGATTGCTAGCGGTCATTGAAGAGAATGGCGGAAATACGTATTACTAATTCAATGTTCTATTATCATTCACTAGAAAATGTTTCAACTTTTATGCTGCTAATTTTATAGACCTGTTACTCGTATTATAGGTATAGGTATATATATACTGATAGTTATAGGAAGGAAAATCAGTTTTTTGTATCTTTTAGTATTTTTTTTTAATTTTAAATTCAATGTTATAGGTAACATCATTATTTGCCCTTTGGGATAAGTATATTGAAATTACGTGACATTTCAAATTTTAAATTTTATATTAATACATTTTATTTGAATTCTTGTATGATCGTCTTTTCAATTATATCACTCAAATAATAAGAAAATACGCTAAACAAGAACAAGATGCAACAAATAATATTTCGATTACACGGTGGTGTGTGCTTTATCAATGTACTGGTGGTAGGATTCCTATGCAGGAATCCGCCTAGGTAGGTACCACCCCAGGGCCAGTTATTCTGCCGTGAAGCAGTAGTGTGCAAACGTTACTGTGTTTCGGTTTGAAGGGCACTGAGAGCTAGCGTAATCACAGGGCATATGAGACTTAAGAACTGATGTCTCAGGGTGATGGGCACAGTGAGGTGTCACACAGAAATGTTCTGGGTGACACAGCATTTGTTATGGGCAGACGTTGCACTTACCATCAGGTGAACGTTTTGCTCGTTTCATCACTTTATACAATAAAAAAAAATGCACGAAATGAAATAACAGTCCTAATTTCAAATATAATACAATAAACGCGGAATATAGGAATTTACACGTCACTGACATCATGCAGTGGTGACAGTGGTATTTAACTGTCACATTAATATTTTAAGCGAAATAAAACCTTGTAGTTTTGTGATGTGCAGACGACATTCAACCTAAAGCAATTACATTGTTGACCTTAGATACTTCGCAAGCAGTACCTATTTACTATATTCCTTCGCTTATTTATTAAATAAGGTATCTGGTTAATAGGTAGGCGACTAGATAAGAGGTTCAGACGTTGATTCGGAGTATTAACTTGTGTAAATCGATGTTGGTGGTTTACTATTACTTAAACCACCAACATCGATTTGGTGGTGGACTATTATGTTTAAAAAAAGTCCGCAATGCAATTTCTTCTTGTAACATTGATAAACACAAACCCTTTATAACTATCTCTAGGCATGACAGTTTTTTTTAAGTGTTCCGCCTGTACTGCAACCATACTGCAACTGAAGTGTGTTATCAAGCCGTGATGACATTCCTATGCTTTACACTTATAATAACCAAAGTTTATTTGTTGACCTTGACCTTGGTTCGATTCCCGGTGCCGGCACCACTAAAATTGTTAATTGCAATTTTAAGTGCTGATTTACCACGTGCTCTGCGGTGAAGGAAAACATCGTGAGGAAACCTGCATGTCTGAGAAATAAAAAATATTTCGAAGGCATGTGAAGTCCGCCAACCCGCATTGGAGCAGCGAGGCGGATTTTTCCTAGCTCCAAAAACCCTCTCAGAAATGAGAGGAGGCCTGTGCTCAGCAGTGGAATATTTATAGGCTGAAACTTTTATACAGGTACACGTACTAAGCACAAACCTTGACTACGACGTGTATAAAATATAATAATTCCTACGACATGTACATTTATGTACCAATTAGGTAAGAATAATTTCTAAAAAAAGACGAACGCAACTCGGCCGCGCAGCGTTCTGGAGCTGCAGTAAATCTTCTCGTCCATTTTTTATACTTTAGAAGCAAAAGTCATTATAGTTAATTCAAAAGTCTCTCGCCACACGTACGTATCGCCACAGTGATGACCTACAAAAATGAATCGTGATCCTGTGTTGTAGCTCAGAGTCGCTTACAGTTTGTCTAGACTAGAATAACCGGAGAGGTAGTAGGTCGGCTACATAGCTCGCAGAAATTATAAACATATGTAAAAAAGATATAAGCATGTGTATACCTCATACTGGCAAACGCAGTGAAAGACGCACCATGAGGTAAAGCAATGTGCTGCTTTATTTTGTTGATAAATGCGGGTGACTTGAGACCAAGCTTAACGGTAATACATTGGAGAGAACTAAGTTTAGCAGGCGATTTGTGATAGGCTTTTATAATATATAATGATTGATGATGCGGATTAAACGCGATTTTTTATCGGTCATAAGTACAATATAACGTAAGCAGCAAGATAAAAAACGAAACTTAATCTAATGACACTGTAATTGTAGCCCGTTTTGCTTAGCACAAGTCAGTCCAAGTCTTCCCAGTTCCAATTTCAAATCCATCCAAGTGCTCATTTCACAGGCACAGTACTGTGCGAATTAATATGAATAAACCATAATTTTCACTATTTTTATTTTTTTCGCGGTTGGTAAACCTTTTATGTCGAAAGTAGCGGGAACTTTGTCACCAGTTAGTAAGTAAAACCATATTTCAAGGCGTAGAAGTATTGCTTTTCCTCTTCTTTTTTAAATAAACGTGTTTTTTTTAAAGTAGGTTGCTGAGGCTATATTCGGGCTTAGTTTATTTTTTATTTGTGAAAATGGATATAACTCAAAAAAGCGCACAAAGATTGTTACTTTGAGCGAAAACACATTAATAACTGAAAGAGACATTTCCAAGGAGTGTGGTGTAAATTTAGGTTAAAAGGGAAGAAAAAGAAAGACAAGACAAGACAACAGCCAGATGAAGCTTTTTTAATAAGAGAAAGCAAATTAAACTAGAAAAACTAGCCAAGAACTTCAGAAAAACGTAGTATATGCTGGAGTTTTTTTTCATGACTCCACTGTACGAAAAATACTAATATAGGGTGGAAGAAAAACAATGAGACCTAAAAAAAAACAATTATTGACTGTTCAAATGATGAGAAAAAGATACAAAGTTATATCTATATATAACTATATTGCCCTATGGCAAAAACAATATGTTAGCTGGACTGTTGACAACCAGGGACTTAATTACCGTTAAATAATGGTATATTTTAATTTCGGTATGACGTCATCCCGTTTTATAACGATATCATTTAATTTAAGGTACCTAAATATTTGGGTTAAGGTTACGGTAAGATTTTTAGGCAGTGATATTTGTCCTTGACAGTGAGTCGTTCTGTCTCTATCAACGCAAGACCACTGCACTCGCTACCCCAACGAGCAAAGAGGTTTGCCACGCTAAATTTCGTGGCCGCGTGAAATATTGCACTGTGCAATTCAGTTTATAGCAGAGACCCTTCGAACTTAAAATCAAAATGTATAAAAGCTTTCAAAAAAGAGTTTTTATTTATTTTTTACCAACTTAGATCACGGATCTCAATAAAAAAATATGCTACTTTTTTAACATTTTGTTTTATTTGTAAGAGTGAATTTCCGCGAGGGTCACGTATAAATTTGAATAAACATGAAGTTTTGTGCACCTCAGAAATACTACCACCGCCGAACTATATATAAATTAATTATGTATTAGAAATAGCCTAATATGTCTAATACATAATTAATATATAAAATTCATACTCAATAATAGCTAATACGTATATACCTTATTTCTGTGAAACTGTTGGAATTTGTTAATCCAAACCCAAAATATTTCCGAGATAAAAAGAAGCTTCAATTAATCTCTGAAAAGTTCTCTACCTGCCTATCCCTCAGACCACGATACACCCTTAGACCATGTTACAGTCAGCCCCGAAAACTACCACCCATACATATATCCACCTAACACTGTACTAACAGTAAACAGTTACCTACCATATGACACGCACAACGACGCGCGACCGCCGTATGGAGCGGTGCGCACTCGCGTTGCAAGGCGGTTCTCATCGCCCAGAGTTACCGATACCCAAGTCGACAGTCCGAACGGAGGTCCGAACCCTCCCTAGGACGGTCATTAGATGACTATTTATTATTTACATAATAAAACATCCATCTCGTGACACTTCTGACGCAAGAGTGACCTGAATTTGATAGGAAGTTTAGGAGCTTATTTATGTATATATGTTTGTGTTAAACCAAACCTGGACCAGGGGCTGGTGAGCGCAGCTATCTGATGCTGTGAAATCCAAAAAGGCTTACAGGAATTACATCACCAAAATTATATATATACCTGTCTATTAAATAGCTCTGCACTAAATTTGAAATAATAGCGATTTTTACAAGAAGAAGTCATTACAGGTGTAAATTTAGGAAAAAAATTGAGGCGCGCTATTCACACACAAGTTAATTTCTGATAGTACCTAGACAAAAGATAATCGACATTATTGACTTTTGAATTATATCACTATAGAAATTACTTATTATTTTACTATCATTATGGTTACCGTAATATTTGGTCCAATTTGACGATGTTTTAGGAGAACGAATAGTAACATAATAATTTAATAAATGTTCAAATGCGGCCGTAAATTAGTTTAGCACAGTTTATGAAACTTAACCCAAACAACCCAACCATCTTCCTTATTGAAATTAGGATGTTTTTTAATTTCAATAGCCTCGCGAATCATCCTTGGTAGGAATCGGTGTTCTTTTGCAAGGATTTGTGGTCTATCAAATCTGATGTAATGGTTGGGATGATCCAGAACATGGTCGCCACCGGCTTGGGATCCTATTATTAATAAAATTAAATCAAAAACCAAGCATACCACTGCAAGGCTTCAAGACACAGTAAGCTCTTTCTGCGTAGATCGGACTACAAATAATAATTAAAAGCTGAAGGTACTCCGGGTTAACTATGAACTGTCACCTCAGTCCCCCCGTGACCATGGGTGCTGTAAAGCGTCCGAAACGTCGGGTAAAAATAGTTCAAAATTAAACGCGATAAAATCCGTAAAAAAGTAGTTTTATGAGATATTTATTTAAATTACCTTAATCTTTTATTTACTAAAATTATAATTATTTTTTATAAAAAATAATTACCGTACGCTTGTGCCAAATTATTATGAAAAGTGAAACAACATCGTTTAGGCTATCAAATATCATTAAAAGTGCAGGAATAAATCCGAAAAATGATTTATTAATGAAGTAATTTTAAGTTATAATCTCCGCGAAAAGGCTGAAAATTGACGTCTCAGTCTCTAGAACGTAATTTATCGCACGCGCGTCGGGTGCTTTGTTTGTATTTTAATAACTAGTTATTGGCTTCGGGTATCGCAACTGCGTTTTCGGTTCGAAGGAAAATCATGTTTTTGTGAATAAATACTTTTGCTCGACAACTATGTATTGACGTGACGGATAGATAGATGAAAATTAACTTTCCTTCATACTTTGTCCAGGCTTAGGACTGGCTGCCTATACAGGTGGCCATCGGATAGTCTGTGCAGGTGGCAGGCGTAGTTAAAAGTTCATTTGATTTAATGTACATTATTATTATGTACATATCTACAACCGTCCGTTCCGCGCAATAAATAGTTACTGTTAATAAATAGTTTCGATACGAGTTTGTCACACGTCACGCACGTCTTAAACAATAACAAAAGATTACCTAAAATGTCGGTTTGCGCGATTAAAGTGTGTAGGAATTGTAAAGGATGGTTAATAACAACAATTAAAAACATCACCTTCCATCGGAAAGTAAACAATGAGCTGTCTTATCCCCCTAAAAACGCACGAGTGGCAGTGCAACGCCTGTCTGTTAGACATTGGACTGGCGTGTAAAAGTTAACCTGTATTTATTGTTGCGTATAAAGGACGATTCTCTATCTAGACATTTAAGTAATCAAAGTCAATAAAAAGTGTTTACATTCTCTTTGACATATATAATTATCTATGACTTTGAAAGTGACGTTATCCGTTTGAAATTCTACTATTTTATTAATTATTTCTATATTTTAAGAACTTTTGCAACATTGTTTTATATAATTACAGTAGTAGATTGAATTATATTTAATTTAATATAAAAATGGACGGCGACACTGGTAAATTACATCGTCTGCATGTTGTAAACTTTAATGAAGTTGCAAATGAGAAGTTAAAAGCATATGGATACCATTTATTTGGAAATAAAACTGAATGTTCCGGAAAGAGAAAAGGAAGAATAAATGATGGCGGTTGTAATAAAGATAAAAGTGTTAAAACAAAATCAAAAGTGGTGAATGTACTTCCAAATATGGACACAAAATGTGATCTCAAATCTAAACTATCAAGTACGTAATAAATATGGAGGTTTCTGATAATTCCAGAAAATAACATTGCCTTACATACATTTTTTTTTTGCAGAAGTAGATAAAAAATACATGCGAAAGAATTTGATTGATCTCCGAGGTTTGAGGCGTACGTTATCGCCAAATAATTCAGTTTGTAGTAGTAACACGAAACAGAAATCTTCTGTTTATGACGAAGTTAAAGTGTTATACGAACGTGAAGTTGCTAAAAGTGGTGACAAAACATATTTATCGTTAAAGTCCTCTAATACAAGAAAAGTGCAGTCCAATAAAGGACTCTCATCAGATCTATTCGGCTTTCAACGTTGTAACCAGCGAAAACGTAATTTTAACTATAACATGAATGTGATTTATAAGTTTTTACGAAAAGATCTAAGGGATAAGAACTTTAAATCCCATGAGGTATTGCGCTGCAAACATTATTCTTTTGAAAAGATTGCTCAAGATAAATCTAAAAAGAAATCTTCATTTGTTAAATGCGAAAGTGAAGTTCCTACTCACTATAATTTAATTAATTTCACCGAATGCAACAGTACTTCAAATATTTATATGTTAAAGCCTCGAAATCTAAATAAAATGGTACCTTTAAAAAATGACAACGCTGCTTGTTCTTGTTCAGATCTTGATAAATGTAAATCAATATTGAAGAAAACCGATAGTCTCAGAGGTGTCTATAAAGATCCATTAAAAATTAAAGTTAAGGAAAAGAAAGTTGCAACTGCAAATGTCTCGGCTTCGAAACCATTTTCATGGCAAACAACAGCTGTTAATATTTGTCAGCCTACTGGGAGGATATGCAAACGCTCAAAACATAGCCTTAATGTTAAGCCCAATCTTTGCAATAGACCTAAAAGAAGAATTAAACTGTTGCTCGATCCATTAACCTTCTTTAAAGCTCTCATTAAATATGTTCTTTCTGTGATAGCTGTAATTGTATGGTCGCCTTGTATATTAGTAATAGCACTTTTCTGGTTGATTTCGTATCCATTACGACCTCTACGGGAGATCGATAATAATACAAATAAGAGAAAAAGAAATGAAACAGAGAAACCTTCACATAAACGAAGTGGTAGCAAAAAACAATCAAAACGCAGTAAATCCACGAAACAAAAAATATACAACGGATTACAGTTGCATGACTCTTCCTCACAAAATTCTTTGAAATTAAATAATATAATGCCTTTTGAAACGCCAGTTAATTCTCAAAAGAAAGACATCCTGCGTAGTGGAAAATGGCCGATAAAAGCTTTGAAGAAGCAAATAGCCCTTCAGAACAACAGTGGTTTTCGCGTCCTTGGTCGCGCTGCTTCTGTAATAGCATTTCCTAGCGCTGTTTTTAAACCATGTATGGCCACAAAAAGACAAAAAAATGTAACTTTTCAGAAGTCTTATGAAAAATCATTGGATAATTTTCCGAAAGTAAGGAACAAGAAGAAACATCATGTTGGTAAAACATCACATACATGCTTAGAAATAATCGATCCTGTAAAAAAACCATTTGATGCATGTGCAGAAATATGTAAAAATAAACAACGTCTTGAAAAAAAATCGTCGTTGCATAAAGAATCAAACAGAAGACAAAATAAGCAATATTCCAATCAAAATATCCCAAAGGAATGTCCAGAAATTATGATAAATAAAGTAAATCCTATTCGAAAACGTAAGAAAGTAAAAGTTTGCATGCCAAAGTCCTTACCAAAATTTATTCAAACAGCTCTCCACCGTAGTTGCTCTACCCCTAATGATTTTGTAAATTTCCATAAACTTTCCAAAAATTTTAATGACACAGATATTACTTCTGAATGTGCTAAATTAACGAAACATAGTGAACATAACTTACACAGAAAAATAAAAGATCGAAATAAAATACGCAGAACACCTTGTATTGCAAAACGCCGTTCTACTATTCAACTTCAGACAGTCCCTTGTCAAAAGCTTTCTTCGAGTAGCAGATCTACTGAAAACAAGGATACTCCAAGCAAACCTGAAAAAAGTACTGAAGATATCATTGGCAAATCTACTTCTATCATTAAATTTTTCCCACCACCCTCTCATATGGGAAAAGTTATAACTGTTACCAAATATTTTCCACCAGAACGTACTATAAACAAAACTGCTTCTGTTATTAAATTCTTTCCAGCACCACATCACCGTTCTCATGCATCTGCCAGCAATACTCCACGAGTTAAAGAAGATACAAAGAAAGAAGCTATTGAAAAAGATGTAACCCGTAAAGAACCAAATGCAGAAACTAAAGAGGATACAAAAGAAGAATCAAAAATTAAAACAACATCTGTCATAAAATTCTTTCCATCGCCACGTCATGACAAACATTCTGTAGGGAGTATCACGAGCGTACCAAAAACTTCTTCAATAATTAAGTTTATTTCATCATTACGCCGTCGTACTCATACTACGTCAAGTAATACCGGTCCGTTAAAAACTACGTCTGTTATGAAATTTTTCCCTGCACCCCATAACGAAAAACATACTACATCTAGTAATACTAGTGTTCCTAAAACGGTTTCCTTAGCAAATGCTTTTAAATCGTTACGACGTAAGACACGTACTACAGCAAGCAGTACTGGCCCTCTAAAAGCTACTTCTGTAATGAAATTTTTCCCTGCACCACAACATCAAAAACGCTCTTCCGCTATTAATACTGCTGTACCAAAACCACCGTCTTTAACAAAATTTCTTTCTACATTACGCCGTCACAGGCGTACAACTGCTAGCAATACTAGCTTACTGAAGTCTACATCTGTAATGAAGTTTTTTCCACCACCTCGACATAGCCGACGTACTTCAGGTAGTAATACGAGTCTTCCGAAAACATCTTCTGCTATGAAGTTCTTTTCATTTCTACGCCGACAGAAGCGTACAACTGCGAGCAATACTAGTGCACTAAAGACAACCTCTGTAATGAAATTCTTTCCTCCGCCGCATCCTCATCGACGGACATCAGGTAGTAGTACGGATTTACTCAAAACAACATCAGTTTTCAAATTTTTACCACAACCGCGACATCGTACGCAAACTTCAGCAATCAACACTAGTTCAATAATAAAAGAAGAAAAAACGAAATCCAAAAACGAAAAAACGCCAACATTTCAAAAACCTTCAAGAAAAATTGAATCGGGAAAAGCGACGCAGGTAGTCAAATTTTTTCCACAACCACGACGTAGTATGCGGACATCTGGGATCAGTGCCCGCTCGATTGAAACAGGCAAGATTAAAGAAAAATTACCAAGTAAATCTAGTAAATCTATCTCTACGCCAAAAGATATGATAAGAAAATCGACTTCTATAATTAAATTTTTTCCTCAACCTAGACACGTTACCCACACATCAGAGACCAGTACACGCCGTTTCCAAAAAAACAAGAAAATTGCTGCCCTAAAACCAACAAAAATAATAAAATTCTTTCCACATCCTGATAAGCTTTTATTGTCTTCTTCTAGTCGCAATTTAACAGAAACACCACCTACAAAGGAAAAGGGAGACAAATTTAAAGTTCAATTAGGTACTCTAGAAAAATCTGCGGCATATTCTCCGGTAAAAAATAAAGAGACGGAAAAAGCCCAGCAACTTACTAAAAAAGAGATAGCAAAATGTGAACTTCAAAAAAAATCAACCTTACATCCCACGATAGTAAAAAAAGAAACTGAAAAAACTAAGCAACATATTAAAAAAGAAATGGATAAATCTAAACGACCAGAAAAGCCCACCACAGATCCCACGCTTAAAAAAAAAGACAGCGGAAAATCTAAGCAACTTAGTGCCGGTAGAATTATTTCTGTACATAAGTTTTACTTGCCTCGGCGTCCTCGTACTCATGACACCGCAAGCAGCCCAAGACGTATTAAGCTACGTTCTACACAGGCCATGTTAAAAAGATCTTCACCAATTATTAAATTTTATCCGCCACCACGATATCGTAAGACTGGTAGTGTAAAGTCTGAAATAAAAAAGGTGAAACGAATTTCTAGTAAAAAAGAACATACGGAAGTATCAAAAAAGGGTGACCAAATAAAAAAGGCGAATCCAATTTTTACTAAAAATGAACATACGGAAGTATCAAAAAAGAGCGCTCTAATAAAAAAGGCGAAACCAATTTCTAGTAAAAAAGAACACTTGGAAGTTTCAAAAAAGGGCCCTCAGAAAACATTTTTACGTAGAGTACGAAAAACACCAAACAGTTCTACTACTAGGATAGTGACTAAGTATATTCCTCCTCCGCGGCCTCGTTTTCGTATACGTACATCGGCTGTTAATACACGCCCTATTCCGAAGACGAAGATTAAAAACAGACTTACTCAATCTGGTTTCCCACAAGCCCAGAAACCATGGCGTGTAGATAAAGAAAAAATGAACAAATCTCAAATTAACAAACTGTGCGAAAGCATGGAAAATGTTCTACCAACCTGTATAGTATCAAAAATTATAAGAAAAAAACCTGTTCCAAAGAGACGTCGTTTTGGAAAGCTTAGAAAATTCTGTTCAAATTTAATTGGGTTAGGACCAGCTATTAATTGCGAAGATATACTCGTTCAGTCGAAACACAAACCGTGCTCCTGGATTAACGAACGCTGGCCCTCTGTTTATCCTGCATTTTTAGCTTTACACAAAATATATAATAATTTAATTCACCTTTTATTCTTTGTACTAGCAGCGTGTGTTTGGTGCCCACTTTTTTGTTGGTGCTTTTTTTTCTATTCCGTTATATTGCGGAGATTTTTTTGCGGATGAGTTTTATTTTACAATACATTACATATTTTCTGTAACCTTTTATTTTTTTAAGACTTTTACGCAGCGAACGAAAAAAACATAGAAGCTACCTGTTAAGTAGAAAGAGATTTAAGTAGCAAGAGAACATTTTTACGTTTTTTTAAAGAAGTATTCAATATTACTCATATCATTATTTTAATTAATCAAAGTAGCGTTTCTATATTGCTGATCTTTGATCGCGCGCTGTTTATCCCTTTCACTCTCATTATTAACGGAATAACGTTGCCGCTTTCCTTTTTTTATGGAAGAGGGGGCAAACGAGCAAGCGGCTCACCTGATGGTAAGTGATAACCGCCGCCCATGAACATTTACAAAACCAGAGGCCGCCCATGAACATCTACAATAGCAGATGTGTAGCGGGCGTTTGAGAAAGGAATAGGCTCTTTTCTTGAAGGTCCCTAAGTCGTATCGGTCCAGAAAACAGCGGATTCCATAAAGTGCTTGTGCGTGGCAGAAAATTCTGCGAAAAACGAACTGTAATGGAATACCAAACATCAAGGTGGTGACGATGGAATGGTGTAAATCAGCGGCTGGACTTAATCCGAACAATTCTTCTGAACACTCCCCATGGTAGAACCTATAAAAAATGCAAAGAGATGCAACATCTCTTCGCAAAGCCAGGGGATCAAGCCGATCAGATAGAACATAGTCGTCGACGATTCGAGCCGCTCTTCGTTGAATGCGGTGTGGTGAAATGGAAGCAGCTGACACTGAAGCGCCCTCGCCCAGAGATGAGAACAGTACTCAATGTGCGGTCGAACCTGCGCCTTATAAAGTTGCAAGCGTTGGGCCGGCATGAAGTACTGTCTCGCTTTACTGAGCACGCCAAGCTTTTTGGAAGGCAATTTGGCCTTCTCTTCCAGGTGACCGCGAAACTGAACGTCACTCGATATGTCAACGCCAAAAATACCGATACTGGCTAAGGCAACGAGGGGAGTGCTCTCAAAATGAGATGATACGACGGAGGGTTTCCTTTTAGCGGTAAACGCGCAAACCTATGTCTTTTTAGGGTTGAACTGGACTAAATTTAGTCGGTCCCAATCCGAGATTTTGTTAGACAAAATCTCGACTTCAGACAAGTTTGTTCCGGTACTCGTCAATGTGTTCCCGAGAAATATTAGCACGGCCGGTGTATACGGCATTACTAGTGCTGTTATCTGCATAACAATAAATGTTACTAATTTGTAACATATCATTGATATGCAGAAGAAACAGGGTTGGCGATAGCACACAGCCTTGTGGGACACCAGCATTCACAGACTTAGAGCCCGAGCATGCACCGTCAACTACGACCTGGATGCTCCGATCTGTGAGAAAACTGGTGACCCAATTGCAATATTTCTCGGGAAGTCTATAAGAAGGAAGCTTCGAAAGAAGCGCTTTGTAACAGACCCGATCAAAGGCCTTCGCTATGTCCATGCTAACTGCCAGGGCCTCCCCCTTGCTCTCGACTACCTCCGCCCGTATGAAAATGAATGAAGTACACTAGAAGATTGCTGAGCTTACCGACCCCGACGGAAGCCGTACTGGCGGTCACTAATCAGCTGGTGCTCCTCTAAGTACCTCAAGAGCTATAATGATTTCTTAAATTTACGCGAACACTACACATTGAAATGAAACTAATTTTACAGATTTTATCGCGTTTTATTTTATTATTTATAACCCGACGTTTCGAGTGCTTTACAGCACCCATGGTCACGGGCGGACTGAGGTGACAGATGTCCCGATGTCATAGTTAACCCGGAGTACCTTCAGCTTTTAATTATTATTCCTTGTCCGATCTACGCAGAAAGAGCTTACTGTATCTTGAAGTCTTGCAGTGGTATGCTTAGTTTTTGATTTAATTTTATTAATTATAGGATCCCAAGCTGGTGGTAATACCCAACCATCTTCTCTATTAAAATTAGGATGTTTTTTAATTTCAATAGCCTCGCGAATCATCCTTGGTAGGAATCGGTGTTCCTTTGCGAGGATTTGTGGTTTATCAAACCTGATGTAATGGTTGGGATGATCCAGAACATGGTCACAGACTGCAGACTTCCTAGAGCGACGATGCTTCACGTCAGCTATATGTTCTTTTACGCGGGTTTTAACTGATCTTTTTGTTTGCCCTATGTAAGAGAGATCACATTCACAATCCAGCTTGTATACTCCTGCATCTTGTAGAGGGATGTTACACTTGACAGATGGTAAAAACTGACTTATCTTCTTAGGCGGCTTAAAAAATGTTCTTATGGAAGCCCGCTTCAAGATATAGCCAATCTTGTCCGTGACTCCTCTGACATATGGTAGGACTGCAGGTACATGCTCGACTGTGGCCGGCTTCACTCGGTCACTGCGACGAAGGCGCGGAACCCGAAGCTTGTTGTCTTGCAAAACTTGCTTGACATGCTGAAGCTCGGCGGCCAGGTGTTTACTGTCACAGATCCCTTGTGCTCTCTGAAACAAAGATTTGCCCACGGTAGCTAGCTGTGAAGGATGGTGGTGAGATTCACCATTTAAGTACCTATTTGTATGGGTCTTTTTCCTATACACACTTTTTCCTATAAACATTAGCCAAACCACCGAAGTTGTATGGGTTACCCAAAATACACAAACTCAATGCTCCGCTACGTCCAATAGTGAGTCAAATCGATTCACCAACTTACAGATTGGCTCAACATGTGGCTAAAATACTCTCCCCACTTAGAGGACACACAAGAGCACACACAAAGGATTCCTACCATTTTGTCAGTGAGATAAAAGACCTACATCTTACTGACAATGAAACTATGGTTAGTTTTGATGTCCAGTCGTTATTTACATGCCTACCTGTTGAAGACTGCATCTCAATTGTAACTAGGAAGCTAACAGAGAACAACATGCCAGTAGAACATGCAGAATTACTCAGACATTGCCTAACATCTGGCTATCTATTGTGGAAGGAGCAATACTACCGGCAAGTAGATGGTGTGGCCATGGGCTCCCCAGTATCTCCCATTGTTGCTGACATCTTCATGGAAGACTTTGAGGAGAAAGCCCTCCGTACTTCTCCAGTAAATCCAAGGTTCTACAAGCGGTACGTAGATGATACTTTCACAATACTACCTTCTGATAAAGTCATTGCATTTTTAGACCACCTTAACTCCATAAATTCTAAAATACAATTTACAATGGAGTTAGAGACAAATAACTGTTTAGCTTTTCTAGATGTTTTAATAATTAGAAATCCTAATAACACCTTGAGTCACACTGTGTATAGGAAAAAGACCCATACAAATAGGTACTTAAACGGCTGAATCTCACCACCATCCTTCACAGCTAGCTACCGTGGGCAAATCTTTGTTTCAGAGAGCACAAGGGATCTGTGACAGTAAACACCTGGCCGCCGAGCTTCAGCATGTCAAGCAAGTTTTGCAAGACAACAAGCTTCGGGTTCCGCGCCTTCGTCGCAGTGACCGAGTGAAGCCGGCCACAGTCGAGCGTGTACCTGCAGTCCTACCATATGTCAGAGGAGTCACGGACAAGATTGGCTATATCTTGAAGCGGGCTTCCATAAGAACATTTTTTAAGCCGCCTAAGAAGATAAGTCAGTTTTTACCATCTGTCAAGTGTAACATCCCTCTACAAGATGCAGGAGTATACAAGCTGGATTGTGAATGTGGTCTCTCTTACATAGGGCAAACAAAAAGATCAGTTAAAACCCGCGTAAAAGAACATATAGCTGACGTGAAGCATCGTCGCTCTAGGAAGTCTGCAGTCTGTGACCATGTTCTGGATCATCCCAACCATTACATCAGATTTGATAAACCACAAATCCTCGCAAAAGAACACCGATTCCTACCAAGGATGATTCGCGAGGCTATTGAAATTAAAAAACATCCTAATTTTAATAGAGAAGATGGTTGGGTATTACCACCAGCTTGGGATCCTATAATTAATAAAATTAAATCAAAAACCAAGCATACCTCTGCAAGACTTCAAGACACAGTAAGCTCTTTCTGCGTAGATCGGACAAGGAATAATAATTAAAAGCTGAAGGTACTCCGGGTTAACTATGACATCGGGACATCTGTCACCTCAGTCCGCCCGTGACCATGGGTGCTGTAAAGCACTCGAAACGTCGGGTTATAAATAATAAAATAAAACGCGATAAAATCTGTAAAATTAGTTTCATTTAAATACCTCAAGAGCTGGCAGTTCATAATGGACACCATTATTTTGGAGAGCAAAGAGGTGATGACAATCGGCCTTGTAGTTGGAAAGATCCGAGCTGTTGCCTTTTTTCGGGATCGGGTGCACCTAAGCTGTCTTCCATGACTTCGGGACGACGCCTAGAGAGTAAAAGATGCGTTAAAACCGGTGCTAACTCTGGAGCACACACACAATAGGCGGAATGCCATCAGGCCCACTCGACTTGTTGATATCTAGGGAGAGTAGTGCTTTGCGCACTGAGCTTTGCCAGAACCTGATATCTGGCATAGAGCACTCACACCGCGGGATGGTCAGCAGTGAGTTCCCCCTGTCGTCAAGAGTCGAGTTCGACGCAAAATGAGAGCCAAGAAGATCGGCTTTCTCTTTGCGTCATGGGCCAACGAATTTTCCTCCCATGATTAGGCACTGTACTCCGGATCAGAAAGTGGTCCGAAGATCCCGGAGGGGCATCGACGGAGACCACATAGCCGTCCGGATGAGAATTCAGCATAAGATCCAGCAGGGAAGGTGGATGATCCTCAACGTCTGGTATCCGCGTCGGCGAAGTAACCAGTTGTGTCAGATCATATGTCGGGGCAAAGTCACAGACAGACCTCCCCGCATGATCGGTGGTTCGAGGTCGAAGCCATTCGGTGTGGTGGGCGTTGAAGTCGCCGAGCATCACGATCTCTGCGGATGGAATCTGCTGAAGCACGGAATCTGCAGCCATTTGGAAGTGGTCGATGAGTCGGTCAGTTTCGGTATTACCGCTGTGGGACCTATAGGGGCACCCATAGACGCGAGGATGGTCGTCGCTGTCTATGCGTAGCCAAATGGTGGACAGGTCCCTTAAGACCCCAGGAACTTTAAGACTGCCGAGGCGTTGAGAACATATATCCTCTCGGATGTACACACAAACCCCGGCCCGGGCACAAACGAATTTTTGAGCTTGTACCCCGGGTAGGAAAGATAAGAGGTATCCGCCGGAGAGGATATCTGCGTCTCGGTAAGAAAAAGCAAGGCCGGCTTTGCTGTCTCCAGATGGTAGCGGATGGCATCAACGTTTAATGTAGTGATATTGCAGAAATCCACGGCAATTTTTTGCTACGTTTGCCTCGAACAGTTCGGGAATAGAGCGGAACTTTGCGCCCCCCACCCCCCCAGAATACGAGGGGCAGCCTGAGCATCCACGCTCAGGTAGCGACTGGTAGCCCGAGCACGGGTGCCCAGATGGGGAATTCTCAAGCACCGGTGGTGCCGGTATCCCCCTGAAACTGAAACCCAGAAGTTTGTTAAACATCTTCTTCACGCCGGTATTCTGTGAGGTCGTGGTACTTCCCCGGTCAGCCTCTAAATGTCCCACAGCTGAGCATAGCCCTTTCCTCATTTCTGAGAGGGTTTTGCAGCTAGGAAGAATCCGCCACGCTGCTCCAATGCGGGTTGGCGGACTTCACATGTCTTCGAAATATTTTTTTTATTTCTCAGACATACAGATTTCCTCACGGTGTTTAACTTCACCGTCGAGCACGTGGTAAATCAGCACTTAAAATTGCAATTAACAATTTTAGTGGTGCCGGCACCGGGAATCGAACCCAGGTCACTCGCGTACTATGGAATTGAATGCCAGTGCCTGAGCCGCGACGGCTTTGTAAGTAACTATGATAAAAATAAAATAAAGTAAAATATTTCTTATTACTTAATTATGGTAAGTAATTTCGTGAACTATGTATATTGTTTTTACCGAATAGCGGGTAATTTGGCGATAAATCGAGGTAGCGGGTAATTTGGCGGGTATTTCTTGTCTTGAGCGTAAAACCGAGTATTTTGTTGTACGGTCGACAGAGAATAGAGATATAGACGGGCTCTTAAAATAATAATAATATCTAAAGTGAGAAGGCGTTATATTAGATTGATTGAGGTTTGAGCAACAAAAACTGCGGTTTTTTGTCTCTCTTCGCGTATAGGTTTGTTACGTTAGGGGGGCAAACAAGTTAACGGCGTATTAAGAATTTTTCATAAATATTGTATAAGAAATTTTAAAGGTTGTGCCACTGGTGGTTTTTATTTTTAATAACGTACTATGTATTAAACAGTTATGATAAATTGCTTTATAACAGGCTGTAAAAGCCGCAGAGAAAGAAATCAACCAAATATAATCTTCCATCGGCAAGTAGGTAATATTTTTATTATAGCTATGTAAAATTTTATATTAAATAGATTAATGTGCATTATTGTATTAAAAAAAGCTTTTAACAGTGGAAAAATTTGTCTACTGTTGTTAAACCCAAAGGACTATAATCCAACTATTTACAGATGACACGAGGTAGTTATCTAATTCGCATTTATGTCGATTAGTCATGTAAAATTACTTTGGAATTTCTTATATTTATGCTATAATTTAAGCAAAATGAGCTTTTTTTATTGGATTAACTGAAGTTACGAGCAAAACGTTCACGTGAAAATAAGTGCAACGTTTGCTCATAACAAATGCTGTGTACAGAAAATTTTTGTTTTTTAGTTCTCCGAGTGTACCAGCTTTATATAAAATTATAAATTAATAATTATTTTGGGTTTTATCCGAATTCTATTTTTTGTTGATCTTAATACATTTTTTATTTATTTGGATCAACAGTTTACACTATATAATTATATTACACGAATTTTTCTTATAGGAATTCATATAAATAATAGTGTAACCAACACCGTTGACCATGAGTTAACATTATAGTTGAGAAGTAGCGCACATTTATAATTAAAATGTCTAACTATTGTGTGTACTGAACTATACAGAGTTACATAAAATCACTACACATATTTGTTATTTTGTACTCATTAGTAGTAATTCTTTTGTAAACTTACATATTTTAGGGGTGAAAATATCAATATTATTAAAAATATTAATGTAACAATTCATCAATATATAAGCGGGGGATCCTTTACCTGCGTTTGTTCGGCATCTCTTACTAGCAAATGTAGGATTGGCACGCCCGCTATGGCACACTGTTCTAATGGGTACCCTATATGATAACATACATACATACAACATAATATGATTTGAATGTAATTTTATTTTTCTTTAAATATGTTGACCTTAAAAGGAGGACTACGTTTTTAATCATATGATAGATCACAATCTAAACCAGTTCTTGAAACAGAAAATTTTTCCGGTAACAGAAAACAATCATCATTAAAAAACATGAGAAGATATCAGGCACATGTATAATCATCACGTGATAAAGCAAAGCCTTTATAGATACACTTTTGGCGTATGATATTGCCAATCAAAAGGGTAGAGGCCTACCCGCCAGATCGGGTCTGGACGTCTCCTCCAACCAGTAATATTTAGATGTTGTATATATAGTTCGCATGTCAGAAAACT
Organism: Luehdorfia chinensis; assembly: GCA_019845155.1. NCBI lineage: Eukaryota > Metazoa > Arthropoda > Insecta > Lepidoptera > Papilionidae > Luehdorfia > Luehdorfia chinensis. The sequence goes on along the minus strand of JAHVAK010000006.1, from coordinate 1,347,320 downwards.
TTCATAGTGCGATTATGGTATGTATGAAAATATTTCTTGAGCTTCTCATGTTGTGACATAGATGTCGTTACATCACTCTCCCGCTGAGACTGGAAGTCGTTGTGGTTAGTGGTTAGCGTTGAGAAAAAGTGACGTCAGGCGATGAGGTGCAGTCTAGCATTGCGTTGAACCTGTGTCCAGGTCCAGGTCTTCAGTGCGTCGAGACGTATGAAGACAAGTGTTGATGCTGCAGGAGTCAGCCTGAGGAGAAGGGAGCGCCGTTGATCCTCAATGGTTGAGAGACTAGGCAGCACGAGTTGTGCCGACAGTAGTCTGGAACTGTGACTGCGATGGCAGCCGATGACGTTATTGCTGTGGTTCGGAGAAGCTGGCTGTGGGATGTTCATACAAGGGTCACCAGTTTGGCGGATGATAGTGCCAAGGAAAGCCAGATCGAGTGGTCTGATCTGAGGAGGACGTCTCCTCCGACTAGTAATATTTAGATGTTGTATATAACTATCATTGCGCGATTATAGAATGTATGAAATATTTCTTGAGCTTCTCATCTGGCGACATACGAGTAGATGTCGCTACACACTTACCGACAAAAAAAATATTAGAAAATAAAAAATAGTATTTTAAAAAAGAACGTAAATACGAGACAAAACAAAGACAAACCACGATACGAAGGAGCGCATGTGTCAAGCAAAATGGATAGAAACACTTGTCCCGTTAAGGTAAAAAGAAAACTCGATACAAATGTACCTTTAAGGGTACTACTTAATTAAACAGTTGAAGAGACTAGTTGTCTTTTTAAAAACCTTCAGCGGCACTCCTGATACTACTTAGTCTACAAGCCTGTATGGTTGACAAGCGCTATACTTAGTTACTTAGACCATAACTTTTTTATATTGTATGCCAAACTTAGCAACATATAATTTAGCTCGCCCAGACTCGCACAATGCCTGCATTGCTACATACATACATAAGATCACGACTGTATCCCATAAGGGGTAGTCAGAGACTGGGCACTCACTGCAAAAACAGATGACTGCCACAATCCACGTTTCACCAAAACAATATAATGCACTTGGTGTGATAGGTGGTGAGCCCATTGCCACTATCGCTGTTGGTTGCACAGTAAATACGAGGGTGGATTGAAAAGTACTCGGCCTAACCAAGAAAATAAACACATACTAAATCAGTTATATTTTTATTTTTCTACATAATCACCATCAAGTTCAATACACTTTTGCCACCTCCCCTTCCAAGCATTTAGACCGTTAAAAAAAAATGATTCTTCCTTAAGAGTCAAAATATGCGTCTACAGCTGCTTTGACCTCGTCGTTTGTCGAAAATCTTTGACCTCCCAAGTGCTTTTTTAGGTTAGGGAACAGAAAGAAGTCTGATGGTGCCAGATCAGGTGAATACGGCGGATGCGGTAACAGTTCAAAGCCACAGTTGTGAATTCCAGCCATTGACTGTACTGACGTGTGAACACGGGCGTTATCTTGATGAAACAGGACTTTTCTTCTGAGCATTCCTCGACGTGTTTCTTTTATTTCCTCTCGTAAACGACGTAGTAAGGTGCAGTAGTAATCAGAGTTTATAGTCTGACCCCTTTCAAGATAATCAATCATAATCACACCTTTCGAGTCCCAGAATACTGAAGCCATCACCTTATTTGCCGACAAAATCGACTTAGCCTTTTTAGGGGGTGGTGAACCAGGTCTTCTCCACTGTTTTGATTGTTGTTTTGTTTCCGGTGTACAGTAATGAACCCATGTTTCGTCCATAGTAACAAAACGATTCAAAAAATCATCTGCATCGGCTTCAAATAACTCCCAAACAGTCGCGTGAAATAGTCAATCGCGTCCTTTTTTGTTCAACTGAAAGCAGTCGCGGAACCCACCTCGCAGACACCTTGTGGAAACCCAACTCGTTGACAATGATGTTTTGAGTTCGTTCATAAGAGATGCCTATAATCTCGGCTATCTCTCTAATTTTTAATCTGCGGTCTCCCATTATTAAATCAAGTACTTTTTTAATATTTTCGTCAGTAGTTGACGTCGAAGGCCTTCCAGAGCGGGGTTCATCTTTCATACTCTCTCTACTACGCTTAAATTCTGCTATCCATTTTTTGACGGATGAATATGACAGAGCACAATCGCCTAATGTACTGACCATGTCATCATGGATGGCTTTTGATGATAGCCCCTTCTTATGGAGGTACTTAATGACGGCACGCTGCTCGATTTGCTCCATTCGCGGAAATTATGACCGATTACTTTGTTAATAAATTTATAAAATCACAACTAATTATCGCACACGTTTCGAACTTCACACAATGAACTAGTCTGAACTGAACTAAATAATGTGGGTAGATTTGATTTTTAGAATTGAATGGATCTGTGTTAGGCCGAGTACTTTTCAATCCACCCTCGTTTAGGACTATGTAAAATGATAGTCGTTGAATGCGAATCTACTTGCTGATATGTTAAAAACAAAACTGTGGTTAACAAGTTAGCTTAAGCAAAGTTATTTTAATTAAATTGTAATAATTTAAAAAATCAAAATTTTCTGGTAATTTGTGTTTGGAGGCGGGTAAAAGCGGGTATTCTTGATATTTGTTAAGGGTAATCGGATGAGCTATGTCTGGCAGCCCTGTATCCACAGAGTACATATACCATACATATACATACATATACTGGATCCGAACAGAATTTATAAACGTCAAAGTCAAACAATTATACAAACGTTTGTTATTAATTAAAATATATTGTAATGTATGTATTGCATATGGATCACCTTAATTAACTTGGATTATTTCCCCTTTGTTTTCACATTGCTGTTATTATATTTTAGTTAGGATGTTACAGACAGTTATGCCTGATAAAAGCATTCGGCAAACCGGAGACCTGACTTCCTTAGAACCAGCAGCCAGGGTTAAGCAATTAGCACATTATGGGACCATGGTTGAAGTAGACTCTAATGTGCCACCGCGAAGGTAAGATTTTTTTGTTTCTATCACTGTCCATTATTATGTTTCTTTTGCGTATAAGATCTGAGTCGGACTTATTGAATTGTTATGTACTACGGACTAGAAGAGACTCCTTCTAGTACGTAGTACATAATAATTCAACTTGATTATTTGTAATAAGATCTAGGAGTACGCTCTTTAACTTATTTAGTTAGTGTCGCAACATGACGTTTGAGTGATTGGCCTTACTTCAAATAAAATTCATTCATGTGTACAGTTTCAATAACTTGAACTTACTCCGCTCGGGATTCAAGCGGCTGACTTCGCAAGTCACCCACTCTCACTTACTCTAGGAGGCAACCCTCCTGAATGAAGTAACTGACCGAGCTGAGGCCGTCCCCCTTGGGCACAGGACTACGGACCAAGACGAGGTCCCTTCTCGGGTTCCCTTGTGCTGGTCATCCATAAATAAAGGTTTTGGCACCTTTAAATTTGGTGAAGCTGTAAAAGTCTTTGGGTTAACAGTGACCAACATATGCGTGACAGATGCTTGTTGAGACAAACAAGAGAACACCTAGCCACCGTGAACTCTTCCATAATTCTCTGGTAAAAGAGGGAAAGTGGAAATGGTGAAATATGTCTAGTTATTTCACAGATCAGTGCTCAATATTTTTTTTGTTCTAGGTATTATAGATCAGGTTTAGAGATGGTAAGAATGGCCAATGTGTATTTGGCTGAAGGTAGCCTTGAAAATGCTTACATATTGTATATGAAATTCATGACATTATTTCTGGAGAAGATAAGGAAGCATCCAGAATATAATTCAGTTCCTGCAGATGTGAAGTCTGTTAACCAAGCTAAGCTCAAGGAAGTGATGCCTAAAGCGGAAAAACTTAAACAAAAGCTTCTTGAACAATATGTAAAAGAACATGAACATTATAAAGAAAATGAGGTAGATATTTTAATTAGATACTTTAAATAAAAAATTAAAAAATGACTTACTAATATGCTTTTTTGTCTGTAGTGTGTTAGATAATATAAGTATTTTACATATATTTCTTATTAGCAATTATTGAAATATGATGAACAATGATTTTAAAGAAATTAGGAGATATATTCACAGTGGCATGTGATATTTTACTTATAGAAGAAAAGCCTTATTGCTGAAGAAGCTAGAAAGAGACAAGAACAAGAAGATGCTAAACTTGCAAAACGCCTGCAGGCTGATGAAAATAGACAGGATGGCAACATGTCAACACCACACCTGTTACATGCGGTACAAGATTTTTTTTTATACATTTTTGAGTTTTTGTTGTTTATTTCATTTTAAGCTTCAACAACATTGGTATTGTTAATAATCAATAAGGTGCAATCATAAACTGTACCTACCTTTCACAAGGCAAGCTCAAAACCACATTGATAATGTCACATAGTGGAATAAAATATGTGCCATGTTTTCGTGTATAATTTTAGGGTTTGGCTCAACAAGCTTTAAAGAGTGCTATGCTCATCATTTATCGGATATAGTCTGTACAACTAGTGTAACCAACAGCTTGCGTAAAGGATTAGTAATCTGAAATGCCAACCAGCAAGTCACATTGCTTGTAGATTCGGTAATGAATGACCAAAACATTTTTTTACTGGCAAAGCCAATGGAAAAGGTTGTCCTGTCTGCATGCAGGTGACTCAGACTACCATATGTTCACCAGCGGATTTGAGATAGTCTGCAAAGGTGATGGTGATAACCTATTTGTAAATCTATTAGAGTGGGGAAATTGATGGTTGGTTAAGGTGGTGACAATAATTGACTTTTCAAATGAACTGTTTGTTTTTCTCCTATTGTACTAAAAATTGCTTAAATATTGCTTTTCAGGAAGAATGGGCGGTGTCACCATCAGCTCCGGCAGTAGACGGAGTGCTGTACCCTGACGATTTCGCATCGGAACCGGTTCGGCCTCCGGCACATCACTACCAGCCCGTGCCGCCGCTGATACCGCCATCTCGACCTCATCAGTAATTATGGTTTAACAATTTATAATATGGCCATGTCGTTAGATTGTTCGGGTTCATTTTGGTGACAATTCAATGATATATAAAAATTATACTCGAGAAAGCTAAAATTTATATAGCAATGTATATACAGGATATACATTGCTATATAAATTTTAGCTTTGGGTCAGTTTTTTTGTAACTATGTGATTTTCTACACACACTGAAAAAACTTTCTAAAGATCAGTCTTATCTTCAAATATTTTAAAGAAACTTTGCATAATGTTTAGTGTAACAATGATAATAATGAAATCTACACTAATAATACAAAGAGATAAAGCTTGGATGTAAGAGGTAATCTCTAAAACTAATGATCCGATTCTGAAAATTCTTTTACTAGTATTAAATAAGTTAAAAACTGCAAATTGTCATCTGCTCATACAGTGCAGAAAACTACATATACTACAAGTGCCATTGTATGCCCTGCCTGCTACTATACTTATAGTAGTAAATGAGACATGATCTCAAATTTAATATTGCGCTATAATTTTTCTCTTCGTTTTATACCCCTTCCATTGGATAACCCTTTTATAAGAATGACAATTTGAAACGAATAACACCTACAAGTCCACAGTATCAGTACCTAAACGCCTACCTAAAAGCCTACAATATCCACTTATAAATATCAAGTGCCCCTACAACTGCGACAATAGCGGTTACCTTCTGAATGGGTAATCCTTATGTACTTTGAAAGAATAATATCTTCAAAAGGCTTACCATTCACGGTTTTGAAGAGTTTAACGCGATGAATAGGTAATCTTATGAAAAGGTTAAGCAAATTATAAGCTTATCCAGTCCCTGGACACCACACTGTGCCTGTCACCCGTGAGACATCACTTCTCATTCGCCCAGTGATTACACTAGCTCTCAGTGACCTTCAAACCGCAACACATTAATGTTTGCACACTACTGCTTCACGGCAGAATAACTGGTTCTGGGGTGGTGCCTACCTGCACGGTTTTGCGGGAAATCGATGATTGCAGAGGGCTTAGGACCGTGTTTTGTGCCAATCTTTTCGGGAGGCTTATGTCCAGCGGTGGACTTGATGTTGGCTTAAAAATGAAGTTGATGATTTTTTTTTACCCAATTGGAGTCATGGTAATCTGGTAATGCTTTTACTTTACTACAACTCGAAAGCATGTGCAGCAATCCGCTTCTTACTGGGCCCCGTATTTACATCTGTTTAATAGAGTTTTTGCAATTGCGTGGTAAAACTAGTCTCCAGCCCATCGCAAAGCTATGGGACATATGAACGCTGAAGTTATTATTATTTTACCCAGTGAAACGGATGAGGCGTTGCCGCCATTATCTGCGGGACGCAGACTTCGCGCAGTGTTGGTACCAGCATCTCTTCTGGCTCGATTTCAAACGCTGGCAACCCCTAACACTGCACGCAACATCGAGCTTTGCGGCATCCTCGCCGGCATACTTGTAATTATCAATACTTATATTAGATATTATAAATGTGAAATAAGAACCAAACTGACAGGCCTTCTGTCAGTCTGTTAGTTACCTTTTCATTGCCCATCAGCTTAATCGATTTTAACGAAATTTAGTACAGAGATAGCTTGCATCCCAGAGACGGACATAAATTATTATCTCAGAAAATCAAAGAGTTGCCATGGGATTTTTCAGATTAATGTGACATTAGCCTGATAGGTGTCCCGGCAGAGTAGAATAGCACCCACCACTTTCCTACCGAGGTGTCGTAAGAGGCGACTAAGGTATTGTATGGACTGCCTTTATTCGTGCAGAATAATATGAAATATGCAATGCTGTCGTTACAGTGCTCTGAGTAAGAATGTTTTGACTCGTACCATAATGGTGGCGACGTGGTTAGCCACCCGTCACGTATCGTTTCCCGCGAGGCGAAAAGTGGGCTACGGAGTGGCCTCTGTCTACCCCCCTTATATGGGAAAACGGCGTGACTGTATGTTTGTATGTGACGCGACGATACCCTAACTTTTCATAGTAACGCGTTTGCTAACGCGTACAACCTAAGATGCAATTTTACGTGTTAATTTACGTCATGTCCGGAACTGATGTAAAATATGGTACAAACCGGCACGAAAGAAAAAATAATATTCTATGAAAATATGAAACTTATCAAAAACCTCTCATCTTACAGAATACACATCATAACTTCCCTCTCCTTATCTGTTACTTTTTGGTATATACTACATCCACGCGGAGTTAGTCGCGGGCGTCATCTAGTTGTATTATAAGGTTCAAACTGGGGCACCAGGGATCGAACTCAGGTCACTCGCTTACTATGAAATTTAAAGCCTCTGAGGTACCACAACTCTTCAGTTTAAATATACATTCATTAATATATAGAAGACAGTGTGTCGCATTTGTAACATAAACATATTGACTATACATTCTTTTCTTAATCGATTATGCTATAGAATTCCTACACATTGCAACAGTCCCTGACTTTATGAATATGTTTTAATGTTTATGTTTTTACGCAAATGTTGGTTACGGCTGGGACGCGAACCCAGGACCAACGGCGTTTTCATATCATTTCAATAATAAAATAGATGACTATAATGGATTTGCTTGACAAATCTTGATGTTATTTAAAAAAAAACTTTTTGTAATCGTTGAACAATTGTGTGCAACGGTGGTACGCAATAAGTATTAAATTTTTACATTGAATATATAATCAAAAAAGTAAAAAATATTGTATTATAGGAGCGAGACCAACTCAAAATCACTCATGTGATAGTTCCCAAACAGACTGGCACCGCTGACTCGTGCAGCACCAATAACGAGGAGGAAATATTCCATTATCAGGATCAACACAACCTCATCACCCTCGGATGGATTCACGTGAGTATGTTTACGTTTTTGCAATTGACGAAGGCGTTTGGCGACTGTGATTAAAATGTGTCTGTATACCATTTTAATGTGTGTCCTCACATTATTATGGTACACTTACTTACGTAATAAATAAAGGAATTAATAAGTATATTAATAAGTATTAATAAGTTATCCTTTAAACAGCATGAACCTGCATGCAAAATCAAAAACGGTGTTAATTACCTACTTTTTGAAGAATACCGCCTACAGCAGCGTGTACATGCATAATGCTAATATGTCGTATAGTATATAAATTCAAGTGGGTGGGTGAAAAATGAATTGAAAGATTTTATTATTACATTGAGTTACATACATACAGATCAAGCTAATAAAATCGTGTTAATAAGTGGTTTTAAATTTTTTTTTGAATTTGTTTTTAGAAAATGGTAAAATATATGTCCGATAAATATACAGTCCGGATGCTAAAAGAATGCCTTAGTGACGTATTTTAGTTGGTCATGACTAATGATGGGCAAAAAGTAACACTAGTATTTGAATTTTTTCAACCGACCCAAGAAAAGAGTAACTACGTTTCAATACTTGTTTGTCTAGTTTCTAAGGAGCTGGTCTTTATCGTCTTCTACTTGACGTATACTTGTATTATTATCAATTACTCGTATAATTCATTCTGATATCTCGGTCAAAGTTTTCGAAAATAACATTCTTCATTTTTTCGACGACCTTCACCTAGTCATCTCTAGTGACTTACCCGCAGCTTTCTTTTAATAGGTTCTGCATCTTTTTTGTGTCGAATGGTGGAAAAGTGTTTTACGGGCTTAGTAACCCTTCATTTGAGCCCAGATTAGCCTAATCGCATTATACTGGCAATAATATGGAGGAATTGTGAGAACGCGATGACCAGAGCCACAGAGCCAGTTCATCTATTTCATATTGCACATTTGCAAGCTTATTGTCTTTAACTAGTTTGATCAGTACTGTTTTTAGCATCTGCATATTTGCGTCAATGCTATTTCTTTGTAGCTAAGTTATCAATTATTCTTTTATATTTGCTTGGGTAAGTGCTTTCAGTATTACAATTTTAATTAATTTTTGGCACATCACTACAAAAATAAACAGTTGACATAATCTTATTTATATAAGTTTTAGATTTGCAAGCTGAAGGCAATAGGCCGGCCATATACGAGGGGTGATCCAAAAGTAATGATAATCAGTTATTTCTAGTGCACACAAAAATACAAAAAAATTTCAGTCACTTACTCAGTTAACCACTAGTTCAGGGAAAAAAAATCATATAAATAGGCCACGATTCCCGGGAGCTACATTCATTTGAATACGGACTGTCAAGGAGTGAACATCAAAATGGAAAAACACGAAATCAGAGCTGTCATTAAATACCTCTGCTTGAAAAAAATGTCTACCAAAGACATACACAGCGACTTGGTGGAAACATTAGGGGACTCTTCTCCTCCATATTCCACAGTTGCACGCTGGGCTAAGGAGTTTAAGTTGGGAAGAACATCGACGGAAGACGAACACCGCGAAGGACGCCCATCGACGTCCCTCACTGAAGAAAATGTGAAAAAAGTTGAAGAAGTTGTATTGGAAGATCGAAGAGTGACTATCAGGCATGTAGCTGAGGTCACAGGGATCTCATATGGCAGCATTCAAAGAATCCTTGCGAACGAATTGCATATGAGAAAGGTCTCCGCGCGTTGGGTACCGAAAATGTTAAACGACGAGCAAAAGAAGAAACGAGTCGACATGTCAAGAGCAAATCTCGAAAAGTTCCAGGCAGACAAGGATAATTTTTTGTCACGTTTTGTGACCATGGACGAGACCTGGATCCACCATTTTGATCCTGAAACAAAACAACAATCGATGACATGGAAACGATCCGATGAACCGACGCCGAAGAAATTCAAAGTGTCAAGCTCAGCAGGGAAGGTTATGGCGTCTGTTTTTTGGGACGCTGAAGGAATAATCATGGTGGACTACTTGGAAAAGGGGGCCACTATTACAGGCTCCTACTATGCAGAACAAATAAGAAGATTGCGGGAGGCTATTAAGGAGAAAAGGCGAGGCAAACTGCGGGCTGGAGTGCTGTTCCATCAAGACAACGCACCGGTTCACAAAGCTGCAATTGCCATGGCTGCCATTCAGGAAGCGGGCTTGAGCGTGAACCCCCCCTTTCCAGATCCGCGATCTATCTCTTTCCACACTATCCAGCTTTGAGAACGCGATGTGCGTGATGGCGCGGTTGAGACTTTTTGAGAGTCAAGAAAGATTTTTTTCTAGGATTTTAGGATTAGAATAGAGATGCTAATGTAATTCTAGAGCTCCATTTATTATTATTTTATCATGTGTTATTATTTTCTTAGATCACCCCTCGTAGCTCTTAGAACCGATGACCGTTGGGAAAGAAAGGTTGGCGTGGGCTCCCCCCACTAGATGGCGCGACGACCTTCACAGTTTTGCGGGGAGTTGATGGATGCCACCTGCATTCATCAGGACCGTGTTTTGTGACAATCTATGGGGGAAGCCTTTGATTTGGACTAAGATAGGCTGAAATGATGATGATGATGAAGTCTTAGATTGCAATTTATAACGGTTCTCTTGCACTACCCTGTTCGTACTTTCTTTAAAAAAATTGCCACTTTACGACTTTTAAGTCTTTTGTAGTATGGTTACTTTTACAGGCGTAGATTGAACAAGAACAAAGACTCAGACCAATACAAATATATAAATATACCAAAAATAAAAACTAAAAGCTGAAGGTACTCCGCGTTAACTATGACATCAGGACATCTGTCACCTCAGTCCCCCCGTGACCGTGGTGCTGCACAGCGCTCGAAACGTCGGGTTATAAATTGCACAAAATCAAACGCGATAAAATCCGTAAAAATATTTTTTTTAAATGTGTAGCATTCGCGTAAATATAAGAAATCATTATTAAACCTTTTGTAATATTTCAGACGCATCCAACTCAAACGGCTTTCCTGTCGTCAGTGGACTTGCACACCCAGTGTTCATATCAGCTGATGATGCCTGAAGCTATAGCAATAGTCTGTGCACCCAAGTATAATGAGTAAGTACTGTCGTTTTGGTCCGAGCTCGAATCCTGACACCACTACACTGCTAATTGAATTTACATACATACATACATTCGCGGCCTTTCTCACATATAGGGTGTAGGCAGAGGCCACACCCGTAGTCAACTTTTCGCCCTCGCTAGAAACGAGACGTTGCGTTGCCGCCATTGTAGTGCGACTCTAGAAATTCTTACTCCTCATTCTCCCGAGCAGTATAGTGACGGCATTGCATATTATAGCGTTATTTTGCACGAATAAAGGCTGTCCGTACAAAACCTTAGTCACCTCTTACGACACTACGTAGTTACTATTCTACTCTGCCGGACACCTATCGGCTTTTATCGGCCTAATAATCCATCGTACTTAAGTTTCCAAAATACTTTACATTAACATATATACAATCACGCCTTTTTCCTATATAGGGAGTAGGCAGAGACCACTCACCTAGCCCATTTTTCGCCCTCGCGGAAAACGATACGTGATTTTGGTACAAGTCAAAAAATTCGTACGCCTCATTGCGTTCCCACAAGCAGTATAGTGACAGCATTGCATATTATGGTTTTAATCTGCACCAATAAAGGCTATCCGTACAATAACTTAATCGCCTCTAACGACACCTGGATAGGAAAGAGGTAATGAGCTAATTTAATTTACCGACTATAATTTGTGCAAATTTCATGTATGCAGCTGTAGAGAAAATACTAATGAACATTATACACAATTTTTAATGAGTGCCGTTTCTTAATTTGGTATAGAAAAAAAATTATTTTATTTTCACAAATTAATGATCTGTTTCAGAATTGGTTACTTCGCATTGACACCGGAAAACGGAATGCAGTACATTGCCAATTGCAGACTGAGCGGTTTCCATCCGCATCCAAACGATCCACCATTGTTCTATGTAAGTGTAAAATTGTTTAAAAATCAATCAGACATGGGATTATTGCTAAATCATTGCCACTATTCATAAATCAAATTTCATTTATTTGCATAAATAAGTAAAACTAAATTTTACGTTCTAAGTAAAAGATATTTTTTATACTGGATCTTATGACAAGGTTAGCAAAGAATGAAATTGGTGAACTGTCATATGACAGTTCACCAATTTCATTCTTTGTTGACATATATATGTCAAGTTATATTTTTGGAAGTAGATTAGATTGTTTACTATGGCGTCGCATACCTCGAATGAAAGGGTCAAAGCAAAAATATTTTATTTAAAATTAAAATATTTTCATTTATTTTATTTCCAGAACGTAACTCACATACGGCTCGACGAGAAGGCGCCATTAGAAATGGTAGATCTACGGAGGTGAACGCTGGTGGACAATATTGTAGTCATTACAGCTTCCTATAGCATTTATATCGAGTCAATTTAGTTAATGCGCCTTTTAGAATCTTCACAGTATCTGCTGTATATATATATATATATGTATATATTTATTAGGTGTTCAGGAGCAGTCAACAGTTTACTACCCTTGTATAAATTTAATTGGGGTTTGCTAACGGAAAGAAAGACTAAAATGTGTCAAATACTTTACATTAAATGACTGCCTCGGCTCGAATATCCTCCTCATTAAAAATGAGAACTAGGTTTTCGTATTCTAAGTCCAGCCACTGATTGTCCATTACGAAACACAGGTCTAGCCTTCTTTTATATATATATGCCACACTTTGCAGGCGACTTGGTAATCACAATATAATGGATAGTACGAGTACGGTAGTAAGAATACTGCTGCCTAACTTCTGCTTTACTTATTCTCTTTGTCGTACTTACAACACCGCGGGACGAGTTGCGATGGTTTTGAAATTAAATGAAAATTCTTTATTTTCCAACCTAAGAAATGTTAATTTCGTTTGGCAAATGTGATACATATATTCAAACTACTACCGTTTTGTTTGAGGTTTCTCTGACGGAGAAGAAACAGGCGAAAGCTTTTTATTTAAGTTTATTTTATGCGATTGCAAGCATTACTGCATTAAAAAAATTGGATACTCACAAAGTAGAAGCAAACAGTTTGATCTACACGAAGCCTTTGCATACGGTGGCAGAGCATTAGCAATTGTCAGAGACAAATTAGAATCAAATTAAATTACAAAAAGTTTTTTACTGTATATTTATTGCCACAGGCTAATCGCCATTTATGCGGTTCACCAGAAAAATATTTATTTATTTATACCAAAATATCCTCTGGGTGATGTACCACAGGTATTATAGACTACAAATTTAACTCTTTTCTTTTGGTAAATCGATGCTGGCTTAAGGAAGGTGGTCGTTACAAAATTTTATTTCATCAATATCAATAATAAACAAGAGGTGTGAAGGTCTTTTTTAAGAAGGCTGCATGTATAATGCTCTGTGATTCCACCCTTTATACATAGATATATACCAAAAAGTACAACTTTGGCTCTCCTAAGTTGTTAACATGAACAATGGCGTCGCATGCGACTGGAGTTTAACTACTTCTTTTTATGATCATAATAATTATCAAGATTTGTACAATGACTTTAGCAAATTAACTTTCTTTACTTTGCAAAACATTTTATTTAAAATTGATATATTTTTAAATATATTTTAATTTATTTTATTTCCAGAACGTAACTCACATACATAAATAGGCTGAAATGATGATGATGATGATGATGTACAATGAAATTAAATGAAACAGAAAATTGTATTACAACTTAAGACGATGGATGACGCTTTTTCATTGCCGTAACATGATACTGCTTAGAGTTGTACTTTTAAGGAGTGCTCGTAGAGTATTCTATGGTATTTGTTTGGTGTTACACCACTATGTATATTGTAATCTCGTAGATATAGATACGTAAATGAGAAAAGCTTTATATGGATAGTAATGAAAGTGAGTTTCTTAAGAAGAACTATGCATGAAGTACTTAAAAAAAGTGTGCAACTGTTATATTTTTTTTTAGATATTTCAGTGTTGACAGTGGTTCAGCCAATTGAGTTACATGTGAGATTTTTCTATATACTCTTTGCATGCTTATAGAGTCTATGGTTAGTGTTCATGTCAGTCTAGACTCTAGAAGAAAGATTGACAAACCTATCTCTGCCAGGACACACTAAAGAAAAACGATGCTTTTACTTGGTAGCAGTTCCAAGTATCGAAAAAAGTTACTAGCGTCATCTTAATCTAAATTTGATGATCGTCATATAGAATGCGCCGTTTAGGAGCTAAGTGTAAGAATTTATCAAAGAAAACCTCTTAAAAGTCTGGAGTTAGAGAAAGGGTGTAATAACCATCTAAAATATGACACAATTTTTTAAGCCTGATGATAGATGTCTAGGATGTCTTCCTCTACTGCGATCACCAATTAGCTTCTCGGGAGGCGATAGTGGCAACCTCTCACAACTTACGCAAAGCCTTTATCACGAGCTGGAGTGATTGATTTATATGGATCATGTGGATGATTTTATTATCACGTGATTTTTACTTCTAAAAGTCTTTTAGTTCTAATGTTGCTTGCTTGTTTTTAAACGCGCATATGTATAGATGTTGTGGTACATGAACGTAGCCTGAAGACTGAGAATGTATTTGTAATTGTATTTATTGTGTTAATAACATCATTGCTTATTCATATAATGTGATAAGGGAGGATATATCGATATCGATGTGATACTTATAGGTTTGCCAGTAGTTGCGTATCGTATTTATTTAATTATCGATTGTTTACAGTGAGAAGGTAAATTAATTGTTGTAATAAGTTAGATAATGAAAGTGTATTTAAGATTGTTTCGTTAAGTTGCTATGTGAAATATTTATTAAATCCTATGGCTTAAGACTAATTAACCAACTTCTCGTTAACTTCGCAATGAGAGAGAATTTAACACTCCCATAAAATGAACCTTTCAATAACACAGCATAAAAGATAGCAAATACTATTATGTATTCATATGCATTTACTTTTACGACTTCAAATCAAGAAAAATAAACAGGGGCTACAAAAATAGGTTTACATGGTGTAGTGTTATGCATATGACATATTTGATTAACTTGTCGGATAAAAATTATTATTGAGATTATATTTTATATCTTATGACATAAATTTTTGATACGATATGTATGATTTCTTGTATTACTGAAAATAGGTATAAGGCGCTTACGATGATGGAAAATAAAACGTATTGAATAAATCAATATATAATATTATATTACAATATATACATTTTTATATCGTTTACCATGTTAACCAAAGTACTTGTATTTCAAAATGTTGGATTTAATATTTCACTTTATATCGTCGTATGAAGATTGAAGTTTCCTTAATTAAAATTACTTATGTTTGACTTTACAAACAGGAGAGCCTTTACGTGTGTTCAAACAGTTTGCGTTCTCTTTATTTATTAGTTACGTTGTTTTATTAATTATTTTATTGTTTGAAATGTATAGACTTGTTTATTGATCTAAATTATATAAGTGGAACGTATTATATAAGTGGGGAGATAGATTGTTTGATTTTATTTTGTATATTATGTATATTGCACAATGCAGTTCGGATCGGAACTTGCTTTCTTATTGGATTTTAAAGTGATAAAATTAATTAACAGAAAATGTATTTACCGCTATGTTGCATATTCCCTAGAATCTGGTGGGAACGCAAAGGGGGGTAATATTTTCTTGAGTCATACCAAAATGTCAGTGTCGTGGCTTGCTACCCGTCATGCCTTGTTTCCCGCGGAGGCAGAGTGGGACTACGGATGTGGTTTCTGCCTTTCCCTTATATACAAAGGCGTGACTGTATGTATGTATATTGCACACAAACGATTCGGTTGTTTTTAAGTCACCGTTCACTTATAGCATAATTTAGTTGAATGTGCCGTTGTTGTCGGAAAGTTATCAATTTTATCTACATTAGGCCATTTTTTGAATTTGGGTAATAATAGATAATGCACATATTGTTTAATTTGTGTTTAATATTTAATTTCTCTCTAAATTTTTTAAGAACTCTTAATATATTAATTTTGACTTTTTTTCGTAACGCAGTTACTGTCTTCGATATGCATCTAATAAAAATACTCTGATCGTTACATGTTATTCGACAATAAACGCAATTTAAATATGTTATAATGTTTGGTTTAATAATTTGCATATAAATCGACACTGCACGATTTTCTTAAATTAAGTTATACTCGTATGAGTGCACGTTAATGCGTATGTCGCAGAGTTGTTGTAAATTTTATTTTTCTGTTTAAACGAAGGATATATGATTTTTTTTATTAATTTTGTAACCAATGTTTATTCTCTGTAACATGTAAAAAATATCTCCGTGACGCGTTACAAATCTAAACCAAACGTAAAAAAAGTATTTTTCTTAAACACAATTTCTAAACAGTAGTAGCAAATATTATATGTTTTCTTTACGAAGTAATAAGGTAATTAAGTCTTGAACAATGAACAATTACCTCAAAACTTTTAGTTTTAGTTATTCTGCCGTGAAGCAGTAGTGTAGCACACTACTGTGTACATTACTTTTGTGTTTCGGTTTGAAGGGCACTGTGAGCTAGCGTAATCACTGGGCATTTGAGACTCAAGAACTCATGGCTCAAGGTGACGAGCGCAGTGTGGTGTTACACAGAAATATTTTAGGGTGACACAACCTTTTTTGTGGGCGGGCGTAGCACTTACCATCAGGTGAACGTTTTGCTCGTTTCGTCACTTTCTAATATAAAAAAAAAACTCTGCGACAAAAACTTTTTTAGCAAACACTGTGTGTGTGATTTAAAGAATAGCTTTCATCGATACAGTGTATAAAAGCATATCTTATGTATGTGTTATCTAATACGGACCAATGTAAATAAAACATTATTAATTTCACAAAGACTTTATTTCTTATTGCACATTAATTGATATGTATATTATTCAAGGTGTATTGAATTAAGCTCCGCATTTGTTTGGTGCGAATAATCGTATTGTAGTTCTAAAAAATTAAAAGCCAATCATTTAATGATTCAGGTAGTTACACTGCGAAACATGAGGTCGCAGGTTCGAGCACATATTTATAATACACGATTGACCTCAGCTAGTGCCGACACCACTAAAATTGTCAATTGCATTTATATTTCTCATTTGCCACGTGCTCGGCAGCGTAGGAAATTATTGTGAAATATCTGCTTGCTTCCCAGTTGGCCTTCAAAAAGGAGAGGCCTGAGCCCTTAGGCGGGATATTTATGGGACCGATGAAATGTAATTTATAATTTTAGGATTTGAGACAAAGCGTAGCTTAATTCAAACATAACCCTAGATTGGCAGTGACAAAACTCGAAGCTTCTAAAATCTTATTAAACTACATTTTTTGACGCTAACATTATAATGGTATATACTATATACATTTTCAATAGGAATTGTTTCTACGGTAAGTGCAATAAATACTTTTCCGCTAGACGACATTTTCGAGGTCGTAGTAGTACAATGCTGAAAATATAAGGTTATTATGCTAAAACATTGCACCCATGCTAGGGATCATCATTATTTTCATCTCTCACTACCTACGCGAGCCACCTGAGATGGATCTTCCGGTGCTGATTTACCTACCACGTGCATCACGATTAGGAAAAAATATCGTGACAAAACTTATAGGCCTGAGAGACAAAAATAAATTTAGGAATGTGAACAGAGTCGATTCCTAGCGTCTCTTTTCCCGGGTCCTAATACCCTCAGGTAATGTGAAGAGGCGGTGGAACATTAATAGGCTTTTATTTTACTGTAATATTAATAAAATTCATAGTGGGAAATAACAAATTATATACAAATTATTCTCTACGTCTACATACTAATAATACTAAGCTTTTTACAGACTACGGTTTTAATAAGGCACTTTGTGCGTGACATTGCTCTTCAATATAATTTATCGATTAATACATACAATTATACCATACGTAGATTAAAACTAGGTTATTCTACAAAATTAAAGGATTGCTTAATATATTTTTATATAACCATTTAACAATTATTAGAGCATATACGAGTACTTTACTAATATTGTGATGGTAACCATTATTTAACCAAATGACGTAAAAATTAATCTATGCCATAAATATCTTAATTATTTGGTCACTAAACGACTAAATAATTAAATCAATAATTGAGAGACCTATAAATTCAGGGATTGTAATTTTATTGATAGAAATTGCCAAGTTGAACGTTATTTGATGAAAATGAAAATATTTGTTATAATAATTTAGATCAGGTCATTTGAATGCTGTAAGCATGATGTACAATTTAAAAATTATCTAAGGCGACTGTTCGAGACGCGTCGTGGTTTTTTTTTAGAATTATGTTATTTCTGTATATTTCGAGTCCCGATTCCTATTATTAATGGTTGCACTGTTGCCATACATGCAAGAGAAAAAGCAATCTTCAATAGTATAACAAACATATCCGTTATCTCCGTTTATAGCTTATTAATTTTTATGCACGGTTTACCTTACATTGAATTTATTTTGGTACTAAAATTGTATTCGTAAAATAAATGTTTGAAACATCGGAAAATAATGAGCTTTATTACGTAAAATCACCAACTTTGTATATAACTTTGTTTGATATTTTAGACAAAACCTTTCCTACTTAAAAATTCTTATATATTTTCGGTGATGAAAATTAACACTATCATAAAGTTATTATTACTACTAATACCTATTCTTAATTATTTTTTTTATTTATTTTTGTTAATGCTTCGCTACATTAAATTAATATATAAAAGCAACTACAATCTAGAATAATAACATATTTTCTATTATAAATGTATTGCTATTCATTCTTGCGTTTAAATTGTATTTAGCTATCGAAATTTCCTAAGGCATTATGTTGCTCAATTCGCAACTTAGGTGCCTATATTTAGCACTGAACAATGCATAGGTAATGGTATAAAGCATTACAGCAAAACGTTTGCAAGTATTAAGCAGTAACACATTGTCGATATTTCTCGCCCAAGATTGTTTGTTTCCGCAGAGCCAGTGTATTTCTTGGCTTTAGATGGCGGTTCGATGTGTATCGTTTTATTCATCATCCAATAATAGACGTCAGTGAGACCTTGGTCATTAAGCTCAGGACCCACTGTCTTCCTAATTCGCTCGTTGTACGCGTTCAACCAGTTTATCTAAGAAATTGTATGCAAAAGTTTGTTTTAATGTACGTATATCAATAAATTAATTAATCAATAATAAAATAATTGTTTGTTGTATATTTAATACATGATAAGCCAGAAAATCTCTGTAAGCAATTTCTTCCAGACAACCAACGTGTTGGAGAACTGTAAGTAATCAAAACATGCGAAGGAAGGAAGGAAGCGAGCAGAGATTGGTGAACATAAATCATCAAAGATGCATCGAATTAAATGACACAAAATAATATATAAAATAAAAGTGTAAGCTTATTACCTCGTATTCAGTTAGTAAATTACGATCGATGAGTTTGGGTTCATAGGGCAACAGTGTCGCCTCGCGAAAGCCCAAATAACCGTTCGGCTTGGCGACTACCTCCAAAACGTTGCCTAACCTTACACCGAATTTTCTAGGCTCATACCACGCTGGCTCTAAAAACAAAATATAATTAAGATGATTTACGTGGTATTCATTTTACAAATTGTCCCATAAAACATACCGCTTGTTATAAAGTATCCCTCTCTGAAAGTATGCAAATTGGTGTCTTGTCTGTAGTCGATGACTACTGGATCTAAAAATGTAAAAAAACCAAAAAACAGTTTTATTAACGGTTAATGAATATGACATTTTATATAATCAGAATACCAAGACTCTGCGGAAATCCTAATGGATTTCCGCAGAGTCTTGGTCCTAGCAAATTAACTTCTAATTAAATCTTACATACTGTAATAGTATGTAAGATTTAATTAGAAGTTAATTTGCTAGGATTCGCAAGAAAAATTAAGAATAGTGTAATTTTAAAGAGCACTCTTCATCATCCTGCAAAAGTGTTTAAGTGGTTTTTAATTGCGCATGCAGATCTCAGCAAATTAACTTATTCTCTATCGTATATTATGTTATCTGTCTTGCTGTCTCTTGCAGTAACTATTGCGTTTTATGAAAATGACCTCATTAGGATGGTCGATGAAGTCGAAGCCGAATGTTCGCAATAACTTTTTCATGTAATATTCGTAATCTTAATAATTTTTTTGTAAACTAAAAATGAACAAGTGGAATTTATGTTGATTCATCGAGATTATTTATTTATACTGCAAAGCGTTCGTGTGTGAATAAGTGCCTACTCTAGAATTTTGCCCATAAGATTAAAGAAGAATATCTGCGGTATGTACGAGTGTGCTTGTTTGCATGCAGAATTCAGTCTTCAAAGAGTGGGAAGATATAGTTGTCTAGTTATCTAAATTTAACTTTGGCCCATTAAACAGAGATAGGTCGATCGTATAAACATTTACGTAACATAATTTTGTAATGTCCAACCTTCACGTCGGTTTAACGCTGCTCCAACCCCATGGCCAGTAGGTGATGGGTAGTCCTGCTTTGCAGTCCACAGCGGCGCCCTCGCTACCGGATCAGCATGAGCGGCAGGTAGCGTACTCGGTGTTTGCAGCATACTCAACGCCGCTTGAGAGCGAAGGGTCATGGTGTATGCTCTTCTCTCCTCGCGTGTTGGTACGCCGTAATGTACGGTGCGCGTCACTACCGTGGTGCCTTCTATGATACAAACGAAAATGTTTAATAGGTTTCATATAATTAATAACATAAATGAAAGTACCTGACTGTGATTTAGGTATTTTTAGGTTTTTACTGGTGGTAGGATTCCTATGCAGGAATCCGTCTAGGTAGATACCAACCCCAGTTATGTTTGCCTGCCGTGAACGTTACTATGTTTCGGTCAGAATGGCAAAGAGCTAGCGTAATCACTATATAATATGAGACTTAAGAACTGATGTCTCAGGGTGACGGGTGCAGTGTGGTGTCACACAGAAATTTTTTAGGTGACACAGCATTTGATATGGGCAGACGTTGCACTTACCATCAGGTGAACGTTTTGCTTGTTTCGTCACTTTGTCCAATAAAAAAAGGTAAAAAAAGTTTCATCACCACTTAAATTGCCGCAAAACTCGATCTTGAACCACCTACATCCATCGACTACCCGCAAAACCGTGCATGCCGTCACATCTAGTTAGTATTAGATATAGAGGGTCGTCTTACACCGTGTTTGCCACTCCAGAACCTTCCGTCCGCTACGGTTATTGCGGTTCTACAAGCTACACGACTCGGTCCATTGCCACTTCAGTTTGTTGATCCTTAAGGCTGATATCAACGTTACAGATTCTATCTCGTAGACAAAAATGGAGTACAGCCCTGTTGTACTTTGAGATTCCCCACGCGGTCTGCAACTAAGGACCACGTCTCGGTTCCATTTTAGACATTGATGTACACTAAATGAGATGATGCGACGCAGTTTCCCGAACGCCGCCGTGCTATGTTCGCTTACTGAACCAAATTGTTGACCAGGACGTAATAATTGCCAATGAAAAAAAATAGTGTTTGTTAAATATATTTACAGTAATAGCCTCTTATGTTTGTGTACCTATTACAGTATTTTAAACATCAGTCTCACCATCATACTGTCCTCCGGATCGTATCACGAGCGTGGAGTTAGTGAACACGCGCCTGCTGGTCGCGTTATTCGGCCGGTAGTCTGGCTCGGCCCCGTTGGGACCAAACGATGCGCGTGTCTTCATTGACAATCCCACGTACCCCGCCTGTGTGGCGCGAGTTACATCCACTTTCATCGCCACTGACAGCTCGTTTAAGCCCGCTTTTCCCTGGAATAGACAATTTTTATTAAACTTAATTATAATATGTATGACACAGTGGCGTAACTATACCCTTGAGGCCCGTGGCAAACTCATCGGGCATATTGCCCGTTTTGCCACCCTATTGTTACGCCACTGGTATGATGATAAATTGAAAAACGTCTCTGTAGTCGCTATTTATAATTCTACTTACCATGCTCTCTATATAACTCAAAACCGTGCACATTGCGACAGCATCACGTAAGTGTGCTTTCCTCATTCCTTTGATCTCCGCATCGTTTTTCTGCGCCTTCAAGTAGATGATTGGAGAGGGCTGGAACATCCTTTTGGACTGTGGGACACTTTGAGCGATGGCTGCCGATGCTCCTCGTTGAAAGGTACCGCCAATTGGGATTAGGATCTTCGTCTCAGATGCTCGCCGGAGGTCCGAATATATGGTCGTATAATCATTGACTCTAAGAGAGAAAATAGTTAATATTATGTCTTTTTTTTTATTTTAGACTGTTTGCAGCTATTACCACTCCTGTGCCGTGACGGAAACATACAGCTCAAATTATAACGACAAATTCATAAATAATTATACCCATTATAATTTGGAGAACATAATATATTTTTTTTTATTGTAAAGAGTTACGAAACGAGCAAAACGTTCACCTGATGGTAAGTGCAACGTCCGCCCACAACAAATGCTGTGTCACCCAGAATATTTCTGTGTGACACCACACTGCGCCCGTCACCCTGAGACATCAGTTCTTAAGTCTCAAATGCCCAGTGATTAGGCTAGCTCACAGTGCCCTTCAAACCGAAACACAGTAATGCTTGCACATTACTGCTTCACGGCAGAATAACTGGCCCTGGGACGGTACCTACCTAGATGGATTCCTGCCTAGGAATCCTATCACCAGCTATAATTATTACATATTTTTTTTAATTTAGATTAGACTTCTAAATTACATGATTAACGAAATGACTAACTGGTTCAGTACGAGATCACGTGATCACACAATTGGTGAATTATTTTGAACGATGAGATTTTTATACTACTCCATATTTAATTATTGGTTTTCTTTTAATTATAAATTCTTTCAAAAAACATTCTTGCCAGGAGTCCCGTGACGGCCGCATTTTTTTTTGTATACTAATATTTTTAATCATACCTTGTACAGTTATTAACCGAAGCGTAACAGTTATACACGGCTAAAGCTTCTCGAACGGGCATGGAGAGTTTCCCAGGCGGCGCATACACTCGGACGTCCTTCATGCTGATGATTATGAACGCCTTCAGCAGCGGAGCGTAGGGTACGTCGCGGCCTCGCACGTTCAGCAACCATGCTACTTCGTCTAGTGCTGTCACAATCATGGCGTCCGCGCCGATCGCTCGCAGTTCGTTTCGTACGGCTGACACTTTGTCACGCCATGTCATTCCTAGGAAAGAGCGAAACACTTAATTAATAAACAACAAATAATTATTATCTACACGTATTTTTTTTTCAAGAAGTATCCACTTTAGTATACAAATACTTTGAAATATCTGGATGAATTGTACTGTTTTAAAATAAACGAAAGTTGCCGCATATGCATTATAATAATTCCCTAATAACTTTTTTAAGATCTTTATTATAAATGTAACCACTAACAACGGTTCGAACTATTGTAATATATCATAGTTAAGTATATCAATTGGTTTTTTGTCCACATAGAGAAATAATATTTTTTTTTTCAATTATCGGTGTTCGTCATATTATAAGACAACTTTCTCTTGTTATTAACGGTAACTCTGTTGAAATTATTAGGCAGAGTAGAATAGCACCTACCTATTTCCTACAGAGGTGTCGTAAGAGGCGACTAAGGCGTTGTACGGACAGCCTGTATTCGTGCGGAATAATATCATAACATACAATGCTGTCACTATACTGCTCGTGGGAACGCAAGAATGGGAGTAAGAATTCCTTGACTCGTACTAAAATGGCGGGGGCGCGGAAAGTGAGCTACATCTGTGGCCTCTGTCTACCAATTATATAGGAAAAAGGCGAGACTATGTGTATGTATGTATCAGAACCCTAAATAGTTGTTTTTTTTTTAATTAACAATGTATTAATGGGTATGTTGCTGGTGACCATTATAAATAAATATCTAAGTACAAAACTATGCCGGAAAACGTTAAGGATAATTTAATTAATTTAAAAGAGAGGTGAGAAGGATCACCTTAATAATGTACTTAATGCGTAAATATCGTTTAATGATTCTATTTCATATATAACAAAGTTTTTTAACTAACCACAGATCTCGTTTACGGAAAAAACGATTAGTAACATTAGTTATTTTTTGTATAATGAATACCAACCGGTATACTCCATATGATGCAAATTAGCGACAATCCTCGAGAACTCCGGGCGTCGTAGCGCCGGGTTGGGCTCCTCGCTCCACAGCTGATCGAGCAACGTTGGCACGTGTATGAGCTGCATGCCTTCGCGCTGCAGGTTGGTGGACAACGTCTGCCACTCGCCGACTGATATCAGCCGCGCGTCGCCGCCAACTCGTCCGTTGCGGCCCGGACGCTCCTGCGAGAAACGCTTTAAATATCAATTTGTGAATGCCAAAAAAAATCATTAATTAACTTTTACGACACCCATGTACACCCTGTATGGTGTCCTGTACGTTTTCATTCACATCAAACCACTAACATATTTTCAATTAATCAATCAATCAATGTATTCCTATCTTGTACCACAAATACTGGAATAAGAAAGAAAACATGAAGTGTTAAAACAAGAACAACATGATGACATCGCTCTGGAAGCGGTTTCTTCCGGACAACCATTGTGATGAGCAATTATGTAATCTAAATATAAATAAGAGAGCAGTGAAAGTGAAAGGTGTACATGACTGACATAAGGTGAAAGCATTCGTAGATACAGGCAATGGACTTAATATAAAGGATAAAATAGAAAAGTAAAAGGGAAAACTTGAAATGAGACTTCCAAGTATTGCTCTTTTACTATGTTTTTAAAGTAAAAAATGGAAAATGTAGGGTAATGAATTCCACAAGTACAACAAGCAAATAGCAATAGGATGAATGTATAGGATTATCATTGTTCGGAGAGAATAATTCACAGCAGCCAGGAAATCGTTGATGGGTAAGGGAAAAATACTAAACGAAAGTAAATAAATAATTGTTTGAAAAAACTTAAAAATACGCTTTATATAGAAAACCAAACTAAAAAATAGAAAATAAATTTTAATAAATTTGAATTAAGAATAGTATAAAAAATTCTAATAAATATAAATGAATAATAGTGTAAATAAGAAAAAAATGTTTTATTTTAAAAAAGCGTGGGGTGCTTTTTAAGATATCATCGAAATGATAATCCTTCTTCTCATATCTGTCAATGAAATATTTATAACTATTGATACCATGCAACCCACGCTATTTTTAAAATAAAACATTTTTTTCTTATTTGCACTATTATTCATTTATATTTATTTTCGTTCGTGTCTCGAAAATCGAGCCCTATGGAGTCGGTTATAAATACAAACATACAAGTGAAGCTATTATAAAGCGTGTAAAAACAAGTTAGGTGTTGATTGCAATATGTTGATTTTAATAATGCAAAATAAATCGAATAAGTAGTTTAGATACTACGGTGGAACCTTAAATACAAACATTATAGACTTTATAGAAACATAACCCTTCCTTTTGGCTTTACCGTAATCCAGTAAAAAAGGAAAGGAATTGCTAATCGAATATCTATAGCACCATGACGTTGCTATAGTGCGCTTTTCATACGAGTACATCATATTCATACTTTCAGCTTTATCATTAAGCTCGTTGTGCCCCTAACTGAAGTTGGCGTGTCAGCTTACCGCAATCCACTCAGCTACCGTTGGCTGACTAGGATCATCACCGTCGAGTACGAGCCAGGCGCAGGATAACGTAGCGCGCGCACGCCTGACGTCGCTACTAGGGACCCAGAGCGCGGCACCACCATCAGCTACTACTGCGGCTGTACCGACGCCCTCCCAACCACTGATATACTCCAGGCGACGCTCCTCTGATGATGGCTCTTCACTCTATAAGACACAATAAAGTTACAAAGTACAATTTCGTATTTAGTTGTGCTAATTTTTAGTATTTGTTAGTCAGAAAACTTTTTATTTGCCGTACTTCTTATATTCCAGGCACTTAGAGCCTATCTTGTATGTATAAAATTTCTCTTTTAACAAGTTGTAGCAAGTAGCACTATTGCAAACATGAAAAACGTGACCTAATAGGAAGTTTATATCGAAAATCAATATAAAGGTAAGTGATACATTGAATTATATTAAACCTGAGAATCAATTAAATTTAGAAGTTGATCTTTTACGAAATACCTTTTTGTAAAAAGTTTTGTCAAAGTACTGTTAGTTCTAAGATTTCATGCCGATTTTAGGCGCTAAGGCCAATATTTACCAAATACCTCAGAAAAGTTGCATGTCTTACATATATAACTGTATATATATATATTTATATATCAGCGTGAAGTAAGCCTACCCGTACTGGATTCGCCGGGCGGACTTGTTCGTACTCTAAAACCCTTTCCAAAATTAAACGAAGCTTGTGCCCAGCAGTGGGATATTTATAAGCTGTTTGTTACTTTTGAATATTCATGGGCTTACTTTTTACCTGGTTCTTGTGGCATCTTTTAACCCCTTTCTTACCAAATGTTCATCACTGTAGAACACCAGGAAAGCATCGAAGAAAGCATTCATCTGCGTATAGCTGATATTCCTCATGGCACTGCGCAATCGGCCTAACGGGCTGCTGCTGCTGGTAGCCTCCGAACAGGTCGACTGGGGAGCTGTCGGCATCTCCTGCACGATAGTAATAGGCTCCGGCAAACGCGATATCCCCATTGTTGGCATCGCGGCGGTGGTTGTGCTTGTCGATTGCGGAGCCAGTTGCGAACTGCGGGCACCATTGCATGCTAGAAAAGTATTGTATTATTTTACTGCCTACAAGCGATATTTGTAATAAGTGTATTATCCTGTATCGTGCTTGCAATGAAAATTTGCAAATAACTGTTAGTAGTAGTTGTTTCTTTTAATCTATACAGATAAATAAAAATAAAAAATAACTGTCTATCTGCGAATGAAGGGACTATCATCGGCAGGCAGAGAGTCAATTAAGCCACATTTTATTAGTGTTTGCGTAAAATCTAAATATTAGAAATGATTCTAAAAACTATTTGTGTGCATTTTGGACATTTATTACATTAGTTCATAGCTATTTAAATATTTTTCTTAATATCTTAATAAGTGGCTTAATTATATTATATATAGCTTTTTTTCGTCTTTACCTTATACCTTGTAACTTTATCTATACAAATAAATAAAACAGAAGTGTCTGTCGGTGAATGCGCAATAAAGACTTTTTCTTAATCTCATATAGTTATTCGCAGAGAGGCTATGCATATTAGCACGGTTTTATTTTGCATTTTAATCATTATTATTTTAGTGAATGATAGTGTAAACATTTCTCTTAAATAATCAGTCTTTTATTTCACATCTTCATCTTACTCTAACTTCTAAAAACCTGGAAAGTTTGTATGTTTAAACGCGCCTTATCTCAGGAAATACTAAGTCGAGTTGTAAATTATTTATATTTGATAGATCGTAGCGCTTTTTACGAAATTTACAAGCTCACTGCGTCGAACCATCTTAAGTCCTACTGCTCAGGAGTTTATCGGTTCTTCAGGAGAAACAGAGAAGACACGTCTATTTTATTTATTTGGATGTCATTTAAAAGTATTTTATATAATAACAACCATGAATGAAAAAGAAAGTGCTCCAACTCCACCGCACAGTCCCTTTCCCGTAATTCTCCTGTTAGCGAAGCTTTGCAAGTTCATCATGGTGAACGGGACACAACGCTCTTTTCATCTCGCTCGAGGTACCTAAAAAGTTCCATCAGACGGAGAAAGCGGCTAGCGACAGCGACGTTAGTGGCGCGGGAATGTACCAGGGTAGCATGTCGTATATGAAGATTGAATCCAAAAGAGCTTCCCGAAAAGCTCTGTTGTGTGACAAGGATAACAATGGATGCACCCTACCCTTTTTAACCTTATTTTCTCCTCATGACGTTCTTTCTGCTATGTAATTATTATTAGGGGCGGGCTTTTCAGTTTGTTTAATCGTAAATGGAATGTGAAATTTTTAATTATAAACGTCAAATAAATTTAATAAATACAAATAAAAATAATACGCGATGAAATTGATAAATAACTTCGAAGTGCTAGTATAAGATGAAATACAACAAATATATAACGTATGTACATCATATTTTTCATATTTCTCATATTTTTTTAAATACAAAATTTCATTATTTCTCAAAGATTTTCAGAAGCTTGGGAGGTACCGAAGGGATGTGGATTCTATTGGAATGACGTCAACAACTAGCAGGATCTTAGAACTCACAAAGAGGTCGATTCGTCCTTTCCCTGTATCGGGGGGTTTGTACATAATCTTTTTTTAATACTTAAGACCCAGAAAAGAGCTAAAATTATGGAATACTGTGGTTTTATAAACGTGTACATATAAAATATGTAAGACGTAAATTTAACAAAACAACAAAAGCAACAATTTGTGTTATTTGGAATGCACGAGACGACATCCTCTACTACAAGAGTATCATAACCCTTTCGAAGCAAAAATTTCGATGACGAAGAATGTAAATAAATGTTCACGACGGTTTGTTTATTTTACAAAGGTCTTTTGAGTTGTTTTCACGAATGTCAGTACATTTTTATCACTTTTTGTCCGTAATGAATTTAATTGGCCAATTCATGTAGAATCAAAAAATCTCAAAAAACATCATACTTCCTGTAGAAAACATGTTCGGTTTCACTTTTCAACAAGAAAAAGGATGCCTTTCGCTTTATTTATTTTCCCTTAGGATGTTGATGAAGCATTCCCAAAGGGACGAAATATCCTGCAGTTTACCAGGGCAACATAAAATTATAAGCGGTTAAAGTGACGCGTCGTCCTGCGCAAGGATAAGCGTTCAAGGATAACAGGCAACGACCGTAAGCGGAGTGCAACGGCCGTTCACTTCGATTGCACTTGCGAGGAGACTTCAATATGCAGTCATGTCATATGATACTTTGTTCAAGCGTCATGCACTGATAAGTAAGTAGTTTTATAATATTGTACGAGTACAAATCACAATCAACATGAGGTTTTCCTTGTATTAAAACAGCACGCAGTGTTTTTTATTCTTAAATATAAAAACTGAGCATTGATATAATACATAATGTATATCTTCCCATTTGTATACCATTACAAATATCACTTTGTAAAACAAATTAAACAAAGTAATGCAAACTAAGCGACGTTTTAAATAAGGAAGTAAAGCGAAGTGAATGAACTGGAAAATCTCATAGCTTCCGTAAGAATGAGTTTCCGTTAGATGGCGAAAGAACTATCTCGTAAAAGGCTAGACCTAAAATATATAGATTGGTGACGGGCAGCAACGTCTGCAATGGAAGTCTGGTGCTGCGATTGCCAATCTGCTGCCTAGTGTGTCAAATTCAAATCCTATCTTTTTGGAAGAGGCCTATGCACAGGAGTGGACTATTATCAGGTGGATGATGATGAAGAAGAATTAAAATTTCTGAGACCAAAAATTAAAATTTATAAATGAAAGCAAATATTTAGTAGCTTTTGCGTGATACGCACAACAGCGGACCTATATATATATAGTGTACCGATAATTTTGTTTTTATTATATATAACGATATTATATTAAATATATTGTATATATACATAACGATAATTTTGTTTTTAGATAATAATTAAGAACTAGATACCTGTCAGTGGTCGAAATTCGACCATAATTCATATTTTTTTAAATATAAATACATTTTAAATACTTTGTGCGACTATTTGATTGACCAGAGACTTGTATGACGTCTTTGATATTGTCAGTATGAATGTAAACAAACGCCAAACTATTATGCGATTGACATTGTTAGTATGAACGTAAATAATAAATGATTTATTTTATTATATTTAATGTATTTGTGACACATTATAATATAAATTTCTCCATACAAACTTTAACTATGCCAAATCTCACACTCCTTCATACTTATTACTAATATGCATAAAAAGAGGTACAAATTTTCTCTTCCCGTATGTATCAACATATACGTAGATAGTTGTGTGTTGTACGAAAACATTTCATTGAAATTCGACCTTGAAATTTTACTCATCGCGCCCAAAGAAATTCACTTCAAAAATTTTATTTGCAATCGTCGTAATAATTTATTAACGCTGTTGCTCATTTTATAAAAAAAAAACAAATATAATTTGTTATTTTATATTTCCCTCGTTGTCCACTTCCTCGCAGCGATACTTTTGTAACAGTAACAAACCAATTAATTTATACTTAATTGGAATTTAGAAAATTTATTAACAATTTCCTTTACTTTTGAATAAAATCAGTAAAGAGAAATTATGAAAGCAAACAAATATTGAAACAATCTATAGTAGGCGAAATAAAGTTTAGTTACACTTTTTTCACAATGCGATAAATAAAGCACCGGTGTCCAACTGACATTCCAACATTCTGGTTTTTTAAATATAAAAAATAAATTAATGCAATCCCATGAAAACAATGGCTTGCCCCCTTTTACTACTAGGAACATATAGCTCCTTGGAAGTTTTCGAAGTGAACCGAATCGATTTAATTGTGTGGGGGATGTGGGTTTAACATCACAATGGCGGCACTGAGCGGCTAGCCACTCCTGGAGGAAGAACGTTGATTGGTCCACGGCTGAAACGCAGGCTTTTTATCTCTATTACTCACATATATTTAGAAAAAAATGTTGGTCCAATACTTCTTTCATCTGTCTACTTAGTAGTCGGAGTGAGTGGTAACAAATTGGGTTTGCTTTTGGTGACGTCAGCTTCGACCAAGTCCTCATAACAACGAAAGAGGTTTGTACTAGACGATCTACTTGCATGCAGCTTTCAACGCAATGAACAATTTTTTGTGTTTTTAGACTTTAGACGTGAAGAAATTATGATATATATACTCTTTGATTATAGACATTTTATAATCAAATGATACACTAAAATCCTCTTGTAATAGTCTGACAAGTTGTTGCATGGTGCTAAAAACGGTGGCTGCTGGTGTAGTTAAATATAGTAAATGTTGAATAACTACGTTAGATTTACAAAGTAAATAGATAGGTAAGTTTGAAAAGGATTGCTCCGATGTATAAAACAACTTTAGTTACGATTCGAGAAAAGTTCGGATTATCACAGGATAGTTTTTTTAATATAAGAACAGCTTTTGTTACGAACACAATGACATTCAAAAAGAATACGGTAAGATGCACAAACATTATCAAATCTTTTAAATCTGTAACAAAAACTAGGTCTCTGGCCGATTGACGAGTTGGCGTTACTATGCGCTCCTAATCGGAAAGAAGGTGGTTGATTAGGTGTTTATTCAATAGTACAAGGTAGCTTATAAGGAAAATACTAACTTTATTATTGCACTTATATAATCGTAAAAAAAGTTTGCTACCTACTACCATTACAATATCTTGAAATGTTAAATTAAATTTGAAATTTAGGTTGCTGTAAATAAAACTGTGTTTTAAATTCAACAATCCATACTAATATTCTAAATGCGAAAGTAACTCTCTATTCCTTCGGTCTGTTTGCTACCTTTTCATGGTTCAACAACTGAACCGATTTTGACGAAATTCGGCACTTCATCCTCGAGACGGACGGACGGACATAAAATGCTTTATATTCCGGAAAATCAAAAAGCTCTCACGGTATTTAAAAAAAAGGTAGGTAGGTTCCTCCGCAGGGCCTTCATTCTGCCGTGAAGCATGGTGTGCAAACATTACTGTGTTTCCGTCTGAAGGGCACTGAGAGCTAGTGTAATCACTGGGCATTTGTGACTTAAGAACTGACATCTGAGGGGGACGGAAGCAGTGTGGTGGTACCACGCAGAAATGTTCCGGTTGACACAGCATTGCAATGGGCGGACGTTGCACTTACCACCAGGTGAACGTTTTGTTCGTCTCGTCCCTTTCTAAAATAAAAAAAACCCCAAATCTACGCGGACGCAGTCGCGGACTTCAGCTAGTGTGAAATAAATGGTCATAATAAAACAATTAAAATTACTATTTGCTGACGACGATTTATTCTTAATCTCATGTGTGATCAAGCGATTTAGTTTATTTTGTACCAATATAATTTAAGGGAATTATACTCTAAAGTTAAATGTAAATAAATGATTTATATTCCAAGCACTTATAACCAATACCGACACATTTACAGAATAAACATTTCATTGAAATGTTTACCTTGTAGTTAGGATATTGCGTCTGTGTGAAAAGTAGAACGTAACGACTACTAAGGACAGAGCTACGTCATTCTAGCTATCCTTGTTGCACTATGCATATTGCATACGAGAGAGAGCTGAAGCGACGGCATTTATGGAGATCTCATCATTATGGAACATGTGGCATAAAAGCAATAATGCACCTCTTTGTTTTGCTGCGGCTCTGGTGCAACAGTCGGTTTTGACGCATGTCACTGCGTCATGGGGGCGTGTGCGGCGCGAATTTAACCTCTGCAAGCATTAAAGGTGGTTCGATCGTTTTTTTGTTTACGTTACTTTGTTATTTTGGTTGTCCAACAACTTAAACTGAATTTTCCACCACGTAACCATAACCATAAACTAAGTATGGAGAATCTAAAATTTATGTTACTGTGTTTCGGTCTAAAGGGCACTGACAGCTGGGCATATGAGACCTAAAACAGTGATCTGTCATAAGGGTCTTAGCCGATAGGTGTCCGGCACAGTAGAATAGCACCTACCTCTTTCCCTATCGAGGTGTCGTAAGAGGCGACTAAGGCATTGTACGGACAGCCTTTATTCGTCTAGAATAACATCATAATATGCAATACTGTGACTACACTGCCCGTGAGAACGTAATGAGGAGTAAGAATTTTTTGACTTGTAACAAAATGGCGACGACGTGGTTCGCCACCCGTCACTTCTCGTTTTCTGCCTACCCCTTATATGGGAAAAAGACGAGACACACACAAAAATTAATTTGGGTGAAACAGCATATTTTATGGGCAGACGTAACATTTACTATTCAAGTGAACATTTTGCCCGTCTCGTCACTTAATCCTATAAAAAAAACTAAATTAAGTATTATTTAAATGTTTTTATTTTAATATGTTTAAATGCAAGGAGAAAGGAAGGTCACATTTCTGTACTTCAAAAAATATTAAATAGGCAATACGGAATGCGGTTGCTTTTTGATTGTTTTCTTTGTTGTGATTTTGTTCTCTTTTTTCTATGCGTGGTGTGGTCTATGTTCTCTCGTGTGTGGGTGGGTGACTAACTGACATAGCAGGTATTCAAAGGGTTGTACATGTGGGCTATATGTACCAGGATCACAGAGATATGAAAGAGAACCCTTGTCACATATGCTTTGCCCGCGCTTGCTTCCCCTATAAAGTGTAGGGGCTGCTTGTGAGGGTTGTGTTATTAATATACCTATTCAGTTTGTGACCGACATAACGCTAACATGTTAAAATACCAAAGCACCACTGACACTCAAACAATATTTTCTTAAAATATTGTTTATTATTGTGTAATTAGTGTCATAAAAATGTAATAAGTGTAATTTAACAATAATTCAATACGTTTCGAAGGATCGGATATAAAAAAATATGGCACAAGGTAGTAATGAGGTTTATAACAAAAGCAACAAGTTTATCATTAATTCTAACTTTTCAAAATAATCAGTGACATTATGACATAAAAGATATAAGTCTGGAGAAGTAACATTTCTTTAATTATCTAAAAGTAACTGTCCCGGCAGATAAGTTTGATTTCTGAATTACATTTGAGTATGAAACTTTACAGCCACACGATCATAGCGCCACCTACCGGGTCGGTTATTGTAATTTTCTTTTTTGTTTTTCCACATAAATTTTAGTATTATAATAACGATGTGCTAGCGGTAATCAATTCTCAGATATCGACGACGATACTATGGAAAACCATCGTTGCAACTGATAGTCGCCCCCGTAAAATTTCGTGGATAACGCTTTGAACACTTGCCGTCGACCTTGCAAGATGATAACGGTAGAACTATCACAACGAAAGACAAAAGAAAAGATTTTATGGTCGACAAAACTTGGATTGCACCGTATTTGCCACTTCTTTTCCATAATATTCAAAGCACATTGCAACGTGGAGTGTTGTAATTTTCATCTGCAGTGGATTTATTCTCAATATTCCGAAGTCTAATTGTATTATGGCTTCGATGTGAAAGATTAGATCTTCTGACTCGCGGCATTGTAAATAACACTGGAAAATTGGTCACACAATTCAAATTATTACATAATGAAGCAATTATCAATTACAATTTTCATAACCTCACAAAGTGAACATCTTCAAAGACAACATACCGTTTGACTAACAAATGCACTGTCGGAAACTGAATGAAAATTGGTGAAAACTTGAAAAAAATGCTGATAAATTGCGACGCCCGTCTACCCGTCTTCATAATTTTGTTTTTGTAATTTGGTTTGACCCAAACATAAATACATAAATAAGCTCTAACATTTCCACACACAGATGCAATACTAATTTGTTCTTCTCGGTTTTTCTGTACTTATTCGTACTGACGTTTAAACTTGCATGAAACTGATGGTAGGTCGAGCACTTATCAGTGTTTTTCACGAGGAGTACTTATTATAAATTACTATTTACCATAGTTGATCTTTTCTCTGTGGTCGAAATTCAACCGTAATTAATAAAAAAAATACGGTTGAACGTTATTGAGGTTTGATTAATTTTTGGCAACATTTTAAAATTATATGGCGACAATATCTGCTCAGTGTCCCACACGTGTTTGATGACAGACTATTATATGTTAGAAATTGGCAGTATGAACGTAAACAAACGACAGATTATTATGTGATTGACATTGTCAGTATCGACGTAAATTATTAATGTTTTATTTTATTGAATTTAATGTATTTGTAATGTGATACATATTATAGATAAATTTTAGCTTTCTCGCTTCTTCCCCATACAAACTTTAACTACGCAAATCTGAAACCCCTTCACGCGCGCAATACGAGGGCTTAAAAAGGGGTACAAACTTTTCTCTTCACGTATTACTAATTTGACGGTCGCAAAGTTAAGATATACATATCTTCAAAATTACAATGTTTCACGAGAGTGACTTTAAAGAAAAACGTTCATATTTTTAAACTAACCTGTTTTTTAAGGAGTTCTTATTATTTCGTCATTTTAAATGTTTGCTGTCAAGTACACACACACACAAGTCACACTAACAAGTAAAATTGCCTTTATTGATTTCGTACTTTTTTTGTTAGGTAACTTTATGTACGCATAAAAATAGATGGAAATACAAAATATTACAAACTTTTTTATCACGGGTACATAAAATCGTCTTAATGACTTGAGATAAAACGAATTTTGAAAAAATTCTTTACTTTGCTGCCGTCGAATGAGCCTCTCTTATAAGCGTTTCTGAGTCGAGTTACTACCTAGTTACATATTTTAAAAATAAATTGTTATAAGTATTTCTAAATTGGGTGAAAGTAGAAATTACAGAACAAATTTATTTAGTTATTAAAAAAATTGTGCTTTAAGAAAAACAAAAGTGCATTGTTCAAATTCCATTTAACTGTTTTCAATTTCTGTACGCCTGGTTGCAGAGATTCAAGTGAGGCCATCTTTGTCGAAACATTCGCTGGCTAACCCCACCCATCCCCCTCGCTGGCTGCGCGCGCCTATTTTCTTAACAGTCCGATGGAAAAAAAACTTTTTGTATTTTCCTTTAAAGTGATGGGTTTATTACGAGAAATAAAATTAAAAGAAGAAGAAAGTAAATATGAACAGCTAACATAATTTTAATAACGAATAATTTTTGTTTTATTTAGTCAGATTTGTAATTTGTAAAAAAGAAACGTGGAATATAATAAATACATACATATTTATTGTTCCTTTCTCTTTATTCCTTTTTACTTATGTCTGTCTACATATTGTTATCTTTTTCCTAGTTAAAGTAGCGAAGTAATTTTACGTGAAAAAATTGTCTAATTTAATTATAATTTTATTAATATGATATATACCTACGTAAATTTCTTAAAATTTTATCATCAAGCAATTTAAAATAAATATATCATCATCATTTCAACCTATTGCTAGTCCACTGCTCAACATACACCTCCACACACCTCCATAGATTGCCACAAAAGTCAATAGCTCTTATTTTGGGGGAATTTTACCATAGTTGCCACGCTTGCCATGCGGGTTGGCAACCGCAGTTTTTTTATACAGATGTTCCAAGAAGATGCTGCTGCCCATGTCATGGTTAAAAAAAATATAGATAATTACTATTATTTATTATAATTACTTATGCCTTAAAAACTAAATGCAATTCTTTACTCTACATTAATTCGTAAAAAACATATTGATAGCGATAAACTAATGACTATTGTACTATCAAATAAACAAAATAGTTAATAAATAATTCAAAGAGCAATAAAACATTTTTTTTTTGGTGCACAAAGATTAACAAATATAATATACCTGGCTCTCAAAAACCCTTTTGCAGAAGATTTCTTTCTGAGTTATGTTATCCTGGTATACAAAGTCATTGGGAGTGACATGCCCATTATTCTTATTAAAAAAAATCCACTTTTAAGGTACTTAGTTTAGGTGTGTAATTATTTCGGCAGCCCTTCTTTCGTCATCATTCTTTAATTATAACGACAATATAAAGCATGTTGTTTTTAAAATAAAAACAATGTGTGTCGGGGTTAGGTACCACACAATAAATAGGTTTAGTGTTTCGTACTAATTTATTTTAAAGGAAATCGCACTTAACTTCGGTTTTATTAATTGTTGTTAAAAATTAAATTAATTGTTTGTTCGAAAACACGTTTGAGCCCTTTAAATTATTTATAATAAAATACAGACTACCAGGAACGCAGAAAGTGCGTGGAGTTATAAAGGGTCAAGCAAGGGCTTGTCAAAATTCAAGGTTTGCTTACGCAATGGGCGTGGTTTCTCCGACCAATCGCAAGAAAGCATCTTACGCAAGACTTACGCACTCGGGGCACCGGCCCTTCTCAATATACCTAAAGAAACACTCGTTGCCGTTTTCGTTCACAGAGTATAAAAAAATATGGCATTAGATAGGCGAGCATTTCTTTTTTCTCAAGTTACTAGATCAGAGGGAAAAATTGTAATAAAAACAAAATGTTTCATATACTGACTGATGACGAAACCTGCAAGTCTAAGAAATAACAAATGATTTGAAGTTTGCCATATTGCTCTGGAGCAGCATATAACCTTTTCCAGCTTTTGCTTCTTCTTTTGATTCTGGCCTCTTTCAATAGAATTATACCAATGTCAAGTCAGTCACGAGAGTGACAGTAGATAATTCAAAATGTCGATCGACAGTTAAATAATGGTTGACTTTTACTGATGATTTGCTTGACTGATGAAAAGAAAATGTAAAGTACAATTCTTATCTTAAATTGAATTTTCCCATCACAGTAAACTTTCACATGCACTTGCTGCATACAAAACTATCAATATTAAACATCAAAACTGAAAATATACACCTACAGAAAGTACAAAGTTCAATTAAAACACACTTTTCGAGTTGACTCCAAAAGTCCTTTTTCAAGTTAATAACCCTAATTTAGTTAGTGCCACATTATTAGGTGTTGCTTAGACATATTTCGCATAGTTTTCCCAAAAATAACCGACATGTATAGGTGTGACATGGACGTTAGACATGATTTTCGTCCATGTTAATCTTAAGACCTACTAGTTGGAAGACACTATTTAGATCATTGAGCATAGCGCTAAGGTCCTTCAGCGGGTTTTTTTTATTTTGAAGTAACTGCAAAAGTAAAAAAAAATCGAAATGTGTTTTTATTTTTTATTCAGAACTTGCGACTTGGCCCAGCTTTGTCCGGGTAATATTTTGTTTTTATTTAACTAATATATTTGTAAAACTAATTAACAGTATTTGACAGTATAACGGCAAACTTTTTGGGCCTGGATATTCTATTAATATCGATAATGCTCAGGTTCTTTACAGCTAGGCCAATTTCTAATACACATAAGTCTTCCGGAGACGTGCAGATCATAGCAGTGAAAACGGCATGCAAATTCCTTTAGTGGTTCTCGAGATTAGCGTGGTCGTTCAGAAGGATACGAGCTCGCCAGGGGCTTCCTTTTACATTGGGTTAGTGAGAAAGTATTGTCGCATTATTTAAAAAAAAACTCGATATGTATCAAGCACAGTACAGGCGATTCCCGATCAAGAAACTCGTAGGCTTCTGGAAATTTAATGAGTAGGAACTCGCGCGCAATCGTTTCAGTATACCGTTTTATAGTCGTTTTTACTATAAGAGCTTCGTTTGGGGTAGGAAGTCGAAGATACACTATTTACAAGAACAGCATAGAGATGGTTCAAGCGATTTCGGGCAGACAATTTTTCTCTTGAAGATTTGCCTTGGTCAAGCAGGCCGTAAAGGTGGATATTTTACAAGAATTAATAAATAATGATTTCTATGCAGGAATACCACCGCAGTGCCAGTTACTCAGCCAGTGTATAAACATTACTGTTTCGGTCTGAAGAGTAATGAGAGCTAGTGTAGTTAAGGCATATGAGACTTGAGACAGTTCTCAATATCAGTATATCTTGGGGGGGGGCGGAAGAAGTGTGGTGCCACTGCCGTTGCACTTGCCATCAGGTGAACGTTTTGCTCGTTTTGTCACTTTATCCAATAAAAAAAAAAAAACAGAATTGTACTGGGTGCCACAGCATTTATTACGGCTACGAGCAGCCGCTGCACTTACCATCGGGTGAACGTTTTGCTCGTCTCGTCACTTTCTTCTAAAAAAAATCCATAGCAATGGTGTTAAATTTGAAAGATCGCCGATATTGGTTCGATAATGTTTTGTCATAATTATGATGTTGCTTTGTTTGTTGTTCTGAAATCAACTCAGGCGATCAGTCTATACGATTAGGCTTTAATAACATATATGCATATGCAAGTAATATAAAAAAATATTGGAGATGACTTAACTATTTATTCTATGATATAAAGATGAACTCGTTTATTAATCTCTCGTGTTCTCAACCACGCAACGTGCACACTGTGACGTATGATTTTCTTTAAAGGTGAACGTGTGTTTGTCCGCAATGCAGCGCCGCAAGTCGCGACCATTTCACTAAGACCCTATTTCACCGGTTTTCGTATTACCGATTTCACCGACTCCATTTTGATCGCGTTTAGAAAAACAAAGTTCACATGAAATATCGTCACAATGTACAATGTGTAAACAAAAAAGACGATTTATTTCGTGTTTGGCGACATCAAAACGTCTGTTTTTATACATAGGTTACATAGGTATGCAAACAATAAATAATACGAATTAAAAATAATATTTCTGTTTACATAGTTGTGCAATTAAAACTGACAGCTCTCTAAACGCGTTTAAAGAGCTTAACGTCGAAAATTATGCGTTCAGAATTTGAACCGCGTTTAGCATTGACTGCGTTCATTTGATGTTGATGAAATGCAAACTGTAGCATTGAACTCAGTTAAACGCTTAAACTTCGTTTTTCTTGAACTGATCGAGTTTAGTTTCGACGGTGGAATCCGCCCTTAGACCCAATTTCGCCGATCGCTTTAGAAACCAAGTTTAAGTTAAACCATGTTTTGCTTAAATGTGTACAAATGTATCATTTGATCTCTGTTTTCGTCTAACCGATTTCACCAGCTCTATTTTGATCGGGTTTAGAAAAACGAAGTTTACATAAAATATCGTCATAAATTGAAAACAAATAACGATGTATTTCGTATTTTGCGACAGCCTGTTTTAATGCGTAGGTTACATAGGTATGCAAACAATAAACAATGCGAATGAAAACTATTTTTTTTGTTTAAATAGTTGTGCAATTCACAATGACTGCTATCTAAATACGTTTAAAAGAGTTGAATGTCGACAATTGAGCGTTCTGAATAATAATCGCGTTTAGCTTTAACTGCGTTCATTTGATGTTGATGAAATGCAAACTGTATTGAACTCAGTTAAACTGTGTGGTAGCGGCTTAAGAGAATCTACCACTCCATCTCATCCCGTGGGTGACGTAAAAGTCGGCAGAGGGTAAACAAAAACCTGGAGATGGGCAGCAGCATCTTACGGAAACATCTGAATAAAGAAACTGCTGTTGCCGACCCGCCTCCCTCCATAGGCAACTATGGCAAGATCCCTCCAAAATGTGAACTACTAACTTTTGTGGCAATCTATAGGGAAGGCCTATGTTCAGCAGTGGACTAGTGATAGGCTGAAACGACAACGACGACGTAACGCTTAATCTTCATTTAGCTTGAATTGATCGGATTTATTTTCAACGGTGACATCCGCCCTAAGTCTCGCTTTGTATTGCATTCACATATTTCGTTTTGTATTTTATTCAATCAACATTAAACGTATATGTTATGTACCGACTGGAAGATTTTTATTTATTATATATAGCTTCACGAGACGAGCAAAACGTTTATGCCTGATGGTAAGTGAAACGTCTGCCCATAACAAATTTTGTGCCACCCAGAACATATCTGCGTTTTGCTCGACCACAATGCGCCCGTCACCCATCAGTTCTTAAGTCTCACATGCCCAGTGATTACACTAGCTCTCAGTGCCCTTCAGATCGAAACACAGTTATATTTGCACACTACTGCTTCACTGCAGAATAATTGACCTGGGGTGGTGGTACCCAACTAGATGAGAATCCTGCAAAGGAATCCTACTTACTTATTATTAGAGGAGAAAGAAAAATACATATCACAAAGAATAAAGTAAAAAATTGTGGAGTCAGTATCAATAAATGCAAATGACATCAACATAATATGCCTTACACCGTTTTTCTGCGTATCATATCGCACACGCATCACTTTATGACGTCATCAGAACGCGTGTAATTTATACAGGAATTAATTTCGTCCACTCTTATCTTGTGAGACTCTAACAGACTGAGGATCACCACTACGCCTGCGCCTGATCTGCAGCTTCAGTTTGCGTTTCGGCATCTAAGTATTTCAGTGTGAATGAATGAATCTTTTCTTTACTGTACACTAAATACAACAATGAAAATATAAAAAGAGTGTTTTAATAAGTACAACAGGCGGTACAACAGGCAGTGTGTGCATAATATATGTATTCCAACAGTTACGTGGTTACTTCTCTTTATTATTATAATTATTTAACTGGTACAGCCATCGATGCCAGCAATAGCTTCATAAGCTAAGGTGTCTTAATTTTTTTTACTACGTTGCAGTTAAACAACTAACTGACGTCTAGATAATTTAATATACTTCATTCCAAGAATTATCAAAATAATCACTAAAAAAAAGAAAGCACTTATTTAAAAACTAAACTAGATAAAAAATGCTGGCAAAATCGCCGCCGTCTGTGGGCAGCGTGCCCAGCAAGCTCGCCGAGTTGCCACGCTGTATCGCGAGGCTGATTGGCTGGCCAATTTACGAGCCAGCTCTTGGGTCACCGGAAATGGTAACCAGGCGCGAGCAGATATCTTTGTACAAAAGTTTCGCGTCTGGTCCCCACGGCCCGAGTGTCTCCACGCCAAACGGCACAAATATATAGCCCTCACGGAGGCGACGCTTCATACACTCCGCCGTCGCTGCAGAAGAGCCTGCCTTGCGAGCAGTTCCTCGCATACATGCGACGGCGCTAACGTGTCAACACAAGTCGCATCCCAGACCAAAGTGCGCCCGTTTTTCCAGGGAATGAGCGTCATTCCGTCAGGCCTTTTGCCATCGTCACGGAATATACCGTTCGGCTCTAAAACAGACGGTACACTGGCACTTATTAAGGCCCGACGAATGACGTCATTAATTGCAGCATGGCGAGGAATACGACCAGCGCTGCGCTGGCACGCTAGGCCGTGATGACCCATATGGTCAACCTCTTTGACACAACGGCAGCGATGTGGCTCGTTAATTTTTACTCCAAGTCTCAGGCTGACTGCAAAAGAAAATGAAGTCTAGCATAGTCCCTATATGTACTGAAGGCAATGCATTAAACCAGTAGCCCGACTCCTTCTCCACACTCGCCAGGAGACGAACCCGCTCTGTTGAGCTTCCACAGTTTTCAAATATTTTTTTCTGTACTTGTACGCAGAGCGGCTCGTCCCAGTGCCTGTGTGTGGATTTATTGGGAAATCTTGGTCCAACGCAACGCCAAGCGTCCTTGGCCTCAGCCAAATACGAAACCTCTTCACCAAGTGATTGGCTAATAATGTTACCAACGACGTGTAAGGTATTATGGGCTGATGACAAGAACGCCGGTAGCGCTACGCTGGATACCTTTCGAATGCCTAGGCCACCAAGTCTGATTGCAAGGGTGGCCTGAATCCAGGAGTTATCATTTAAAGAGTAATTTAGAATTTCGCTATAATTTTTTAATTATAATTTGCGCTTTCCTGATAAGATCATCAAGACAATTTAAAAGGTAGAACAACGCAGCACATACGTGAAATTAGGTAAAAAAGACAGAATTTTAATAGAGCATAAGCCATGTGTGGGTTAATTTCTTTTAAACGTCTGGATGACTCCTCAAATTTTAAAATCTGATCATTAACAAAACTTTCAAAGGAGTCCTCCAAGACAGGGGCACCTAGAAGGCGAAGCGTCTCGCTGTTTAAAATTTTTAAATTAGGGGCCAGGGCACTGAATTTAGAAATGAGCAGATTTTTTTCAAGACGAGGATATATTTTTTTTTTGTTAATTTTTGTGCTTATTCCTGTATTTGGTGTACAATAAAGAATATATTGATTGATTGATTGATTGAGGTATATTGTCTTTCATAAAAAGTTCACATTTTGGAAAGTTAAGTTTAAGACCGATAGACTCGAATCTAGAAATAAGGCTGTCTAAATCATTAAGGACTGTGGTCGCTTCGCCTCCAAGAGTCCCGTCATCCAGATACCAAACGTTGAATTTCGAATGTAAATTTTTAGCATGTGGGTGGATTGCCAAACTGAAAATGGCTGGACCAAGCGGGTCACCCTGCTGGCAGCCAACTGCTGATAGTATTTCGTGTTGCTTATACATGAGCTTCGTTGGACTGCTGTAACATTGCCACAGGTAAAATGGTAGGCGGCTGGAATATGTTCTTTTACCTGGGTCAGCAGAGCTCTCCTGTCTACGGTGTTGAAAGCATTGCTGAACGCAGTGCGAGTGTATAATTGTTTGACCGTGCAATATGTGTGATTGGATAGATCTGCGATGATGGCATAGGTCTTACAAGTAACATCACAGCGCGTGCAGAGCGTACTAAATATGTGGTTGTACAAAATGTGCGTTATTCAGAAACGTTATTTTATACGTTTTAAAATGAACCGGAACGCAAGCGGCAAGGATAACAGCAATATTCGGTGAGATATTAATAGTTGTCCTCGGTTACTAAGCTAGAAAAGATCACTTCTCCACTCAATCATAGCTGAAAGAGGATAAAATTGAGATAACGAGTAACCCATACAAAAAAAAAAATAAATTTTCATCGTAATACATTATTTGTTATATACTAAGAAATAAAGCTACTAGTATTTTTTATAAATATAGTTTGTTATGTAGATTTCATGGTACATTATTAAACTTATCGATGAGTTAGTGAGGGACCTCATTTTATTTTCATTGGTGGTGTGGTTTTATTGGAAATGTATCGGCGATTGGTGATAATGTCGAATTGTTCGGAAAATACCAAGACTACATGGACGCCGAGAAGGTACGTTGAACAGAAATCGATACCCCATAATATGAATTTTTAGGTGGGCTCGTACCGCAGGTAAAGAGAATCAGTGTATTGAATCTTTGAACTGGTTAACGCCAATACGCGGATGGGCATGTGGTTTGGGGTGGAGTCCGCTTAGATAGCGTAGATACAGAGTTCGACATTTTATCTTATTTATTGATCGACATATTTCCTTAAGAAAAGAAAAAAATATTTGGGTATGCAATACATAAATTATCATAATGTCTTTTTATTCCTCTTGGCATAGTGCCAAGAAAGTCTGCATTTCCCCACTTTACGGTTAATTAACGTTTGAGCGAGATTAATCAGCGCTTTTGTCGATAGCGGTAACGATCAGGCATTTGGATATTCGCAACTAAAAATAAATAATAATATTATTATTAATCTGGAAATAAATTTCTCAGATATAATTTGTGGTAGTAATGATTACTTATTGACTCTACCTACCCTACAACACTACTAGATCCTTCCGGCCCTTTTTATGTCCATGTCAGGGAGAAAAATCATATAATGTTATGCGTAATTAGATCGAAGAAGTATTAGGATAACATGTTCTGTAAGTGGAATTCATAAGAGCAGATCAACAAAAGGGCAAGGGGTATGGAAACACTCGGTTCGGCTGTTCGACGACGGTCCAGCACGAGTCGCTCGTCCTAGGGATTACTTTAATGGCAAATTAATTTAATTATTTGTGCCCTGGGCTTGTGCATTATTCTCATCCTGAAAGCTTACAATCTACTGTAACCAGGATGACATAAACATGAATAAGTTAACGCTGCAAGCTGGTTATCCCTATCTTCCCACACAAGTAGGCGGAGAGAAAGCGGCGTGGGTGTCACTATGGAGACAGAGTTGCCCATCAATACTGGAATACTATAAAGGCGAAGAGGTATCTTTTTTAAAGCAAAGTTTGGAACGTTAAACCGTTATTTATTTATTAATTCTATCTCTCTTTAAACTCTACAAAAATTAAACTAAAGGGTTACTCTAA
The DNA here is from genome assembly GCA_019845155.1 of Luehdorfia chinensis. Taxonomy (NCBI): domain Eukaryota; kingdom Metazoa; phylum Arthropoda; class Insecta; order Lepidoptera; family Papilionidae; genus Luehdorfia; species Luehdorfia chinensis. The sequence goes on along the minus strand of JAHVAK010000006.1, from coordinate 1,302,702 downwards.
TTGAATTCAAATTACCAGGAATGCATAAAATACATATAGTTTCAAGGAATATTATTATGAATAAATTTACTTTAACAAGTCCCATTATAGAAAATGGTGGGGTGACTGACACTGCGATCGCCAATTCGTTAAACGTGGCAATGACGGTTTACCTTAGTAGGTCACCACTAATGTCCACCAAAGGACAGTTTACGTGCTAATGTTTATGATCATGATGATGATTTTGAAAGGGATGGAAGTGTATTTAATGGTAGTTTATTACTTAGCTTCAATAAAAAACATTAGTATGTAGAGAAAGATATATATAATTAAAATTTTATGAATCTTTAGACCTAAACAGTGAGAGATAAGTAATAAATTGTTTTAGTTTAGTAACTTAAATAAATTAAAAATGTCTCTCGAAATAGTAACAGGTTTTATGTTCACGAACGACGCATATTGCTTTTATCGTTCTGATATTGATGTAGATTGCTATTAATATATTAAAATGATCTTTTAGTTTACTTTATATTCAAATATATAATTTCGGGCAAGCTTGTAAAATATGTAACGCATTTTTTATGTATTATAATGAATTATACACATTTCACATATTTATTATTTGGTAATCAAAAACGTCCCCAAAAATAGAGCTATAATTTACTTAGGCAACCTTATCTGTTGTGAAACCCTAAACCAAATTAAAGAAGGCCCTTCCGTCCATCCCTATCTCTTCCTACTTCCATAGTTTCCCCGTGGTCCGTTGGGTTGCCAAGTGGTCGGCCCGGCGGGCCTGTACGTGCGGCCTTGCTACTAGGCCAACAGCTAGTTGAGGCGTTGCGCCTTTCGTTCATCGTCCCCACCAAATGCAGGATGCATTTTACAAGCAGTCGCACTTGCACTTGCCGAGCCAGGTAAACCAGTAATGATAGTCGTGTGATTAGTTCTTGTACCAGCGGCTTGTAACTCATCTCTGAATCAACGTAATTTGACAGAATTTTCACAGATATTCAAACATGATCATTCGGCTTCTCAAACTGTTGTTGACATCTTCTATTCTTTATTAATAATTCGAAAAATATTATTCAATTTTCGTTCAATCGTTTGAAATACAGCTATTAGAAATTAAAAAAAATATATGTTCATAATATCAGTGTATTTTCGAACGTGTGGATCAATGTACCCGATACTCGTTTAGGTCGTAGGATTTTAGGACAGAAACCCGGCTGAAGCCAACATTTTATATTAATACAGAAATAAACACTTTTTACGACTTTAGAAGCGCATATCTCGCCAACAATTTTTTTATTGGATTCAGTGACGAAACGGGCAAAACGTTCATCTGATGGTACATGCAACGTCTGTCTGTGTCTAACTAACGCTGTGTCACCCAGAACATTTCTGTGTGACCACACTGTGCCTGTTACTCTAAGACATCAGTTCTTAAGTCTCATATGCCCAGTGATTGCGCTAGTTCTCAATGCCTTTCAAACTGAAACACAGTAATGTCTGCACTCTACTGCTTCACGGCAGAATAAATGGTACCTACCTAGACGGATTACTCACTATCTAGGCTTAAACAAAATAGCTGTTTTGAAACTTCTTTACAATTTTTTAAGACACGTTATCTTTCGTAAATTCACTAGCACTAGTATTTCATCAATATAGTAGTCTCCAAAATGGCTGTGTCATACGGATAGTCGGACAGGATGAAATTATGAGGGTTTCGGGTTTTACTTGCGGGACCCTAAAAAATTACTAGCTTCATCATCACTTTACCATCATCATTTCCGCCTATCATAGTCCACTGTTGAACATAGGCTTCCCCCATAGATTACCACAAAAGTTAGTAGCTCTCGTTTTGGGAGAATTTTGCTATAGTTGCCAGCATTGGCAGGCGGGCTGGCAACCGCAGTTTATTTTTCAGGAAGATGCTGCTGCCCATCTCGGGGTTCATATAGGTTACCCAAAATCAATAGGTTATCAGATCAACTGGGTAATCTACCTAAAAGCCCTTCATCGGGTTACAGGGACAAATGGTAACAAATTAAAATTAACTCTTTTTTCATAGCGGTTTCAATTTTTTTAAATAAGTTTGACGAAAAAACGTTGGCGAAAAATAAAATATCTTACTTAAAAAACTTGTGTTATACGGTTCTTACGGGTTAACCATATTCCTATTTTATGTATCGATCTTTCAATCATAATGCCTGGCATTTTAATTTTCGAAACAGCTGTCACTGGGTAAATACTAGAAAACTTCAATGCGTGCAAAAAAAATATATGCATAATTACATTTACAACTTAAACGTTGCTGTGAAAAAACACATACTAGACGCTAGGGACTGGGAACAGATATCAAATTCGCATAAATTTCATTGCCTCCGCCCTTATCAAAATCGACCAGGAAGACATAACCATCGCCGTTAATTATTTTATTTTAAAACACCCCTCACTAGGATTCGGGATAGGAGATCTCCTGTGTCATGAGTGCAAAACGACAGCCATAAATTCCACCTGCACAAACGCCTAGAACCGGAACATCTTTCGGTAGGCATTACAAATATTTCTCTCGTGCGGGAATCGAACCCGCCATTCGTGGCGCAGAAGCCAAGGGCTTAACCACTGCGCGAACCGAGCCGACAAAAAAAACTACTAATTCTGCAACCGCTCATTCAGGGATTCATAACAAGTATAGAAAGGTTTGTCGAACTTGTTTTATTAATAGCGGAATGCCACTAACAAGAAATATTCCATGCCATGAAAAAGTGAAAACTTCTTTAGAATCGGTGTAATTTTAAACTCGATGAAACGAAAGAGCGACACTAAAAAGAGACAACCGTATAAATTATAGGATTTAGCCTGCGAGAGAATGAGATAGAATACAGTATAGTGTTTCCTATTATATTTATATTTTCGGATTCGTCCAAAAATTCGAAGATTTCAATTTCAACAAATGATTCTTGGTGAAATTGAAAACTTGGAGTCTGTATAAATAATATGTAACGTAAATAATAATCACTCTTAAGTAAGTATGTATAATATAAAATGTAAAATAATTTTTAAACTTTGCAACAATATTAAGATAAAATCCTACAATTATCCTACTCCTGATACTCTGCATTCGTCTCATTTTCTCGAAGTTTACTTTTCTTAACTTCTACGGCGTGTATTTTTTTTGGATCTGAGTTATTAAGGCGCCAAATAAATATAGAATTGTTAAGAAAATTCAGTTTTTCTAAATTCTTATTAATTTTTCTAATGGAATTATGTTGGGGGAAATTTGAGTAGACAAATGAATTAGAAACGAGTTTTTATGATAAATGTAAAACTAGGTTATCATAAATCCGTGATACTGGGTAGGTCATTTATCCGCAGTGGGTGCGGCTTTAGTAAGCTCTATCAACTCTTCTCAAATATTAATAAGTTTTAAACAAAAATCATATTATAGTTTCAAGAATTTATTTGTAAGGTCTATCTACAGCAGTGGACTTCAAATTTTGTCACGTTGCTTTCATTTCATTGTAAGTGAAGAGACGATCTACTCGTTTGCCAGATTGAAAGTGTTACGTCTGTCCATAACAGTTAAGGTGTGATCCAGCCAGAACTTATTAACAAAAGGTACTGCGTGACAACGCACCGCGCTCGTCACTATGAAAAATCGATTCTTAAGTCTCATGTGCCCAGTAATTACACTAACTTCAATACCCAATAATAATACAGTGATAATAATAGTGATACTTTATTGTGCAGCAAGCTCAGGCTTTCACGTAAAGTAAAAAAAAAGCAAATTAACAGTCTACCAATGTCCTGATATCCTCCTGGCCGATTTTGGATCACCGCGAAAACGACCGAATACTGTCGTTATTAACTGCGCAGGAGATATTATAGTGCCACAATTGTGCGCGAAAAAATAGAGGCGCTCAATTGTTCTGACCTACCCGTGCCTGATGTAACGCGCGATAACATTGGGGGTAGGCCAGAAATCCGAATCCGTCTAGGTAGGTACCACCCCAGTTATTCTGCCGTGAAGCACTAGTGTGCAAACATTACTGTGTTTCGGTTAGTAGGGCGCTGAGAGCTAGCGTAATCACTGGGCATATGAGACTTAAGAACTCAGGTCTCAGGGTGGCGGGTGCAGTGTGGAGTCACACAGAAATGTTTTGGGCGACACAGCATTTGTTATGGGCAGACGCTGCACTTACCATCAGGTGAACGTTTTGCTCGTTTCGTCACTTTATCCAATAAAAAAATGCAGTGTCAAATACACAGCCACAATCACAACACCACCAGACCCGAAAACCAAGAATTTGTGTTTTTTGTACAATTGTTGCCTCCGGCTGGGATTCGAACCCAGGACCCGCGGCGTGGTAGTCTGGTGCTCTAACCACTAGGCCACGCGGTCGTAAAATGTCCTACTGAGTACTTGTTTGTCTCCACTTTTCTGAGAGGAAAATTGCCTATCTATTCTGTGTGCCACGTCGGGGAACAGTCTTTGGTCGCCACCTATTCTGCGTTATTCTTATTATGTAGTAGTCTTACTAACAAATTACTATGATGTTGATAAATTTTCAGAAAACACGCAAAAAATAGAATTATTCAATAATCATATTTTTGTTACAAGCTTCTATTCGTAGGGCCTACGTCCAGTAGTGGATTTCAAATGTTGCCATGGCTATAGTACTTGTCAAGATAAATCTAACGAGCCAAAACATGAAACGGCTGCTGTTGAGGAGTTGGGTGGTGTGCATGTGGCCCTGGCAGCAGCATAAGGTCCAGCTCGCCATAATATTGCATTGTCATAAAGTTTAGGGCAGACAGGGGTTGGTTGGGCACTGGTGTAGATAGACTAGATGCTCCTAACTTCTTGCAGATTTGAGTGAGAGAATCAACGTTGCAGTCAAAGAATGCCCGCTGCTTGACCGATCATTCGCACAGAACACGATTTCATCAACACATCTTTTTCGTTCTTACATTGTAGTTTATAGTCAAGTTCATATAAATTTAATTTGAAATTGAAAGTAAATTATTATAAAATGTATGCAAATACGTATTATGACTATTATGCAAAGCATTATAGTTTAGTGAATTTTTGAAAGCAAAATCTCCGGTCGGGGTTGGTAGGCCAATTCCGTATTGCGGTTGGTTAACTGTGACCCATATGTTGCTGTTTTTCGAAAATATTTACGGTTTACGAAAACAATCAAAGATTGAGAATTTTTTTATCATTAAATTATAAATAAACCCGTCTGCGAGGAAATCTGCAAAACTTATGATTTTTTTTATTGGACAAAGTGACTAAACGTTCACCTGATGGTAAGTGCAACGTTTGCCATAAGAAATGCCGTGTCACCAAGAATTTTCTGTGAAATTTATATTACACATTCAATTCTTTCATCCCGTAATTCAAGCCAACCTGCCGCAGTTGACTAGTCTACCTACCCCATCTCGGAGAGGTTTCCTAAAACTGAAAAATTCTCGATTTTATTTAATAATATCCACATGAACCTTTTTTATATAATTGACTATGAAATTTGGCATAGTTTACAATATTTCTCATTAACACCAAGGCAATAGTTTTTTTAAATTATAACCAAAAACGTGGTCAACCATCCCCGGTCTGCCCTAATCATGAATAACAAATTTCAGCTTTTTCAGGCTATGGAACCGGTTCAAACTCAGTTCCCAATTTTTTTAGGTAATGTAAATAAGGTGTTTTTACTGTGGTTTTACTTAAGGTGGGTTTACTGTCATCATTCATCAGTCATCATTTCATAACATCACGAGTCCACTGCTAAACTTAGGCCTCTCATAGACTGAAGTATCCGATGAAGATGTAAAAGCCGTGATGGCTAATAGCAATTACATCACCGAAAATATATCATAGACTGCCATAAAACACGGTTCTGAGTATTCCTGAAAAACCGCACAGGTCGTTGTTCCATCTAGTGGAAGGCACTTTTCTTCCCCGACAGTCATCGGTTCTTCGAGCTATATGACCGGCTCGTGCCAAGTGCATATATTCTTAAGAGTGATAGTTACACTAATCGGTTTAGTTTAATTTCCTAATACTTTCACCAAGTATTAGGAAATTAAACAAACCGATTGACACCACTTGAAAGAAATATGTTTCAAATAGTGATTGTTCCAGTAGGCACTTACTTGTATCTACTATATTGCTAGAAGATAGAAAAAATAAACAAAGTGAGGCCATTTATTCAAGCCGTCCATCACTCAGGTCTCCGCTAATAAAGACAATGGGCATCATTTGTCACAGGAGCGCACGCAATCCCATCTGACCCCTTTACATTTCCCTTTAGCTCTACACTACCCTCGCTCCACTTCCGTTATCGCCTTCCCAACTCATATTACCATAAGGTTTCTTGAGTGAGAATATGAGAATTGAGAAAGGTTAAATGAAATAGCATTACGGCATTTCCTTGGCTTACAGTTTATATATTTTTTTTTCGTATTATTATTACTATTGCGCTGTTGTACTAGAAAATATATCCATCACATACACATGTATTTAGGGTACGGACATCTTCGAATCAGATAATTGGTGTTATTAGGTGATTGGGCCGATTAATGCACGAGGCAAATACATTTTTTTCGAATAGCTGTTCCAGGTGTTTGTTTGTAAAATGCGCTCAACGTAAGAAATCCTAGTTAGGGAGATTTAAAAAAAAAACTCTGTATTTCGCATATGTGGAGAAAGCCATGGATACAGCCTCGTTAACGAAGCTAGAATGCCTATCGGTACATCGAGGTGTCGCACAGTTTGTACAGAAAAGGCGACAATGGCTGTCCAAGTACAAACCCAAGCCTTCCTCGATTATTTTAAATAAGGTAATAAAGGTACAGTAAACTAAAAAAAAACAAAGTAGGAAGCTGATCGAATTGCAGAAAGGAGCACCGTACGGAATAATACATCGCTTTCCTGACCACTTACATTTCAGCTCTTGGGCTATCTAATACAAATATAATCTTTAAAATCAGATTAGTTTTTCCTGAGATTAGCGCGATCAAACATACAAATTTTCTAGCTTTATTACTGTAGTAAGATTATAATATCGTTTCTTTATTCATTCGAGGCTTGTTGCACCCCGTGTGTGCAATAATAGTGAGTATCGAGAATTATCAGTTATTTTGATTAAAGTAGTCGTCGAGAAAACACTTTTTTTGAATTAATAGTATCTGTAAAGTATCTCTTTATTTGGCATTGGTTTTGTTGCATTTTGTAAAATTTTCTTCATTATTCGACTTATTTTTTGACTATTTACTATGTCTTAAATTATATTCTGTTTTTCATTGTTGAAAGTAAAACAACGATTTTATCGAGTTTATGCAGATTAAACGTTTATATGTTAATTATTTATGCCACCAGTGGTAAGCTTTTTGCCAGTGTCTAAGTAGATAATTTCAATCTACTAAGCAGTAGGAATACTACAAAGTTTTTAAGAACAACGACACTAAAATGATATTTCATCATCATGACATTAAACGTCCATGTTACACCTATTTGTTGTTGGGAACATTACGCTAGCAGTTCTTGATGATGTACTTATATTTAGGAAAAATAAAAGCCAACATTAATGCATAAACACAAATTGTTGATTATTCGATCGTCCAATCCCCTGCGAAAAGACAGTCAAATACTTAGGCGTCCTATTAGACTCGAGACTCAGCTTCGGTCCACATATTAACCGAGTAAGGAACCGAGCGGCGTTCGTCCTTGGCCGATTACATCCGTTACTAAATAAAAATAGCATAATGTTCCTACGTAATAAAATTACACAATTACAATTACAAAGCCTGTATTCGGCCAATTATGACATACGCATGCCTCCCAGCGTCAAATTCACCGACTTCAGGTAATACAAAATCGATTCATGTGTAAAGCCACGGGAGCACCGTGGTTCGTGCGTAATGCTAACCTTCATATCGATTTAGAGCTTCCTACTATAGCCCAATATCTAAAGTTGGCCTCTCGCCGATACTTCGACTCTGCTGCCACGCACCCCAACTCACTGGTTGTAAGTGCCGCCACATACAACCCCCTCGCGATACACCAAAACTCGACCCGCGGAAAAAGGAGACCGAGGCACGTCCTCGAGGACCCTGACGACGCGACCACTAGGGCCCAAGCGCTCCTCACTCGCACTCGCATCACTACGCAAACACACAACATCACCATCATACCGCCCCCGGTCGGTCGGCGAGGGCGTATCAGACAAAGTTATTCGCGATACCGCCGCATCTCAGGCCGGTTCTCCCCTAGCAGTAGTATCATAAACAGAAGCGTCGCTGGAGTTTCTTGCGCCATTTCTTCTCCAGCGGAAACGCATTCCGAATTGGTGGTAAACTTATCTAATAATAATCATGATAATAGTAATAATAGTAGTAGTAATATTGCCCTCCCGATTGCAGTAACTGACCGAGGCCGGCCCCCTTGGGCACCCTCGAGTCAGTTACTCACGCGAACAGGATGACGGTCCAAGCCGAGGTCCCCTCTTGGGGCCCTTGCGCCAGTCATCCATAAATAAAGGTTTCGGCTAAGCGCCCTCAGCGCTATGCCACCTTTCAATCCGGCGAAGCTGTAAAAGCCTTCAGGGCTAACAGTGACCATCAGTCCTAAAAAAAAAAAACAAATTGTTGGTTTTCGAGTCTACTTGTAATTGTGATTGTTCACGTGTCTCGGACGAGTACGAGTTAGTGTTTAATACATCTGTGTTTGAGGATTTCTTGGGTGTACTTCAGACAGTATTTGGAAGTAGGGGTCGTGGTCGAAAATCTGCCAGTATATCCAGAATATATGATGATGACATTATCATCATCAGATATTCTGGAAGTATCAGTGGAATAAAATGATAAGTAGACCAGCTAGTAATAATGATTATGATGATTGTCTCGATTACATTATAATATTTCTTTTTTATCTGACTATGGCAAAGTCAAAAGAAAAGGCTATGTTTTTAGCAGTCTACGTATGTGTGTTTTTACGGATGTTCCACCGTAGCGCCTAAAACTACTCATCCGATTTTAATGAATGAGGTGTCCAACGATTCGTTGTTATGGTCCTAGTGACATGGGCTACCTACATTTAGAATACCGAGAATAAATATAATTTAAATTTAATATTATTTATATTTTTGAACTCAATTTTCTCGTCTTTTTTTGGTACATCCGCTCATGACATACCAAAATAAGTATATAACTCTTTTTTTCTTACTGCATCCACATTTTGCTTTTTATCGGTTTAATTTTGAACTATTTTTACCCGACGTTTCGGACGCTTTACAGCACCCATGGTCACGGGGGGACTGAGGTGACAGTTGTCCCGATGTCATAGTTAATCTTAAATTAAATTAAGATAATCCGATCTACGCAGAAAGACTCTTTCTGCGTAGATCGGACTACAAATAATAATTAAAAGCTGAAGGTACTCCGGGTTAACTATGACATCGGGACAACTGTCACCTCAGTCCCCCCGTGACCATGGGTGCTGTAAAGCGTCCGAAACGTCGGGTAAAAATAGTTCAAAATTAAACGCGATAAAATCCGTAAAAAAGTAGTTTTATTTAAATGTATAAGTAACTCTTTCTGTCCCACTGTCTGTTTGTAACCTTTTCACGGTTCAACCGCTGAACCGATCTCGTCGAAATTTGGCATAGGCTATCTTGCATTCTGGGGACGGACACAGAGCCCTTTTCATCCCAGAAAATCAAATAGTTCCAAAGTCGCTAGTAATTAATAAATTATCAACTAAACAACCATTACTCGTCATTTGTATATTTTAACCCTTATTAAAACGCTGGGAGCTATAGTTCCCACTTTCCAATTTGAAGAGAATCGCATTTTATTTTTGTATGGTGACACCTAATGTAATGTTTGTTTTGATGCAATGTAATGTTTTGAACGCACTTATAATTTTTTTTTTAAAAGGTTGCATGTCAATACTTGGCAAAGAAGTGTCACTTGTCTCTGTAAAGACACTTCAAAGTTAAATAATTTATTAGTTATTAAAGGTGTTATATCCGCGTAATTATAATAATAATAAATAAATCTCAATTGTCACAAAACAATCCCCAGAATATTTCGTTTCGCTTGGCAGAATTGACTGAGTTTCGGTCTGCTAAGTGGGAAAATATCATCGCAGTGTTCGTCACTGCAATAATTATATAAAAAAATATCTATAAAATACGCGTCTTTGTTACGCGTCTTTCAATGTATTATAATTTAGTAAATGTTACTAGTATTGATGAGTACTTTCATCTCCTTAACTTAAAAAAAACGATGTATATATAATTTTGCGTTAAATATTTATCACAAGTGAAGCAAAGGCAACTAGCTAGTGTGATAAAATATTAATGCTATACTGGACAATGGGAGCTCCTATTGTCCAGTATAGCATTATAGCTATAATTCCCACTTTTTTTGGATTTTCTGGAACAGATGACGGGTTATAATATTTCCCACCAAAAAAGGTGTAGGTACTTCCCCCTCATTCCCACTCTTTTCTGCGCATTTTTGAAATCTACGACCCAAAACTACCCAGGAACCGATCTAAATTTTTTGTTATCGCCTACACAGGCTCGCGTTTTAATTAGGGTTAATTGTTTTTTGGGAGGTATTTGTACTCCTAATTACCCGATCGCGGAAAAGCCAAAAGAAGTGTTATGATTTTAGCAAGACTGGTAAAATCCTAACACTTCGTGCGTGTCCAAGGTAACAGTTTATAAACCTTTTCTTTTATTAACAGTAATTCTATTATTTAGGAATTTTATTTATAAGAAACGTTAATGTACATAGTTAATAAAACCGGCCAGAAACGGGTTAGTGGGGCGTCGAGGCAGTTGAGCGAGACGGGACGTCGAGGGCGCGCCAACGAGGCCTTTACAAAAGCGGGCCTTCGTGGCGATGCTACCCTAGTAGATATTTATTTTTATGGGCTAGGGATAAATGTTAGGGGAGTGCCGGGGCGGCGCCTTACGGGCGTGCGTTTACGACTCTGTTTTACGAAGCTTTTTTACGCGTAAATTGTCGAATGGCTATGATTTTTGCAATAGCAGTAAGTGCAGGCTAGGCAGTGTCTGTTTTATATAAAGTTGCGGTTATGCTCACTGGCTATTAAGATAAAACTGACGTTAGTCCATCAATGTTATTTTCTCACAAGTAATAGCTATGCGGAACTTTTATTAATTCTAGTAGATATATATATATAAATATATTTTGTACAGAAATCGCTTTTCACTTTATTTAAATAACGTTTATTATTTAAATAACATCCAACTAAGCCGTACACAAGCATAGTCTTTATTGAAAAACTTCCAAGTTTCATGTTCTCCTAATACTAAAGAAATATCAAGCATCCCATATTTCTCACGCTGGATGCGTGAGAAAACTTGTAGAGACAGAGAGATAAGATAGATTTGTGCCTGTCTGTCCCTTATTACCATCTGTCCGTCCTCTTTTTATAATCGTAAAGTGTCGCTCGCACCTTTACTCACTTATAATGTATTCTAATAATTTGAATATTGAACTAGTCCATACAAATTGTGATACAATCATACGCGAAAAGAAAATTTTGTATATAAAATATTCATTATTTACAAGTTCATACTGACAAAGTCAACCATAGTAATGGTCTGTGATCAAAAAGTAGCACAGATTATCGCAATTTTTTTAATTGTTAGCATCAAAAAATTACTTACTCTTACTCCACACTCGTCCGTCGTACCGTCTTTCAAAAAATCTACTTACAAACTTACGTTCATAATATTGATTGACTGCATTCGTAATAACGAGAATGCAATGGAAAATTTAATGAAAATAAAAGAAGCCGAAATTACCTCCCATCGGTATTTTCGAGGCCATAAACGTTTTTTTTTGTGGAATAAAATGACGAGACGATCCAAGCGTGTATCTAATGGTAATTGCAACGTCTACCAGTAACAAATGCTGTGTGACCCAGAACATTTCTGTGGGATACGGTACCAGATTGCTTTCGTTACTCTGAGACATTCCCATATGATGCCCGGTAATTACACTAGATTGCACTAGATAAAACTGAAACAGTAATGTTTGCACACTACTGCTCGACGGCGGGATACGTGCTGTATGCACATTTTAAGAACGCTGAATATTCTATTTCATAACTCTCGAAGAGCTCGATACCTACCAAAACATTGTGCACCAATACAGTATCAGCACAAGTTGTGTTAGCTCAGGGGCCGGATTGCCTTAAATTTCATTAATACGCGTGTCACGTAAGTTCGAACCTCCGGTGCCGGCACCTCTCTAATATTGTTTTGCAATTAAATGCTGATTTGCCTCCTGCTTAGTGGTGAAGGGAAACACTGTGAGTAAACCTGCATGTCTGAGACATAACCATATTTGAAGTCCGCCAACCGCATTGAACAGCGTGGCGGACTCTTCCCAGCTCCAAAGCCCTCGCAAAAATGAAAGAAGACCTGTGCTCTGCATTTATTGAATATGCTGTTAACTATTTTATGTATTATTAAAAAAATCTGATCTGTTACAGTTCCGTTCCATAATTTCTTCTACAACAGCCTGTTCTTCAAACGGCCACAGTCCCTCTTCGATGAACTGAAAATTTGCTGCGATCACCACGCTTGGTAAGGGGATTTGCTATCACATCACTTCGCACCTCACACGTCCATCATCGATCTACATCGTTTAGGTGTCGAATATTTGCGATGGTTATCAATCGGTGCCCCATCAATCGGAGACCGTGAGATTTTCCTTTTAAATTTTTTTTTCTATTTAGCTTTTTCCTTAGTCGAATTTTACGACACCCACGAGACAAAATAGGATGGAATATTCTCTAACCCCGGCACCACACTCGTTTCAGCCTATCAATAGTCCACTGCTGAACATAGGCCTCCCCCATAGATTGCCACAAAAGTTTGTAGCTCTCATTTTGGGGGGATCTTGCCATAGTTGCCACGCTTGGCAGACGGGTTGGCAACCGCTGTTTATTTATTCAGATGTTCCAGCAAGATGCTGCTGCCCATCTCCTGGTTTTCATTTTCCCTCTGTCGACTTTTACGACACCCACGGGATAAGATGGGGTGGTAGATTCTCTTAAGCCACACGGCCAGTCACCACACAACTGATTAAAAATTTATTAATATAATACGTGGTAATTTTTAAAGTAATGTACTTTTAGCAGATGTCTGCCATGTTGGTATCTTATATACGGATTTATTGTTATCTTGCACATAACAATAAATCCATGTTACCTATACTCAAGCAATTTTTCCAGACTTTTATGTTTTAAAAGAAAACTTGCGAGTTTTCTCTACAAATTTTAAAATAATAGCATATAACTAGTTCACCCTGTATTCAAAATTCTACCGTTATTCATATTTTTTGAGTTTGAACGTTACTGAGGTTTGAGTAATTATTTGTTGGAAACATTTTAAAATTCTTTGGCGACAATCTCTACTGTGAGCGACGGTTTGACATGACATTTAGAGTTTTGACATTGAAAGTATCATCTTAGACGAATTACAGACTGTTGTGTGATGGACATTGTCAGTGTGTCATTGAATCGATTGAATTGATCATTGAATCACTGTCAATTTAATGTATTTGTAACAAATATTACATAAAAATTAAGAAAGTAGTATAAATAATATGCCCAAAAATGTTACTGAAGTTTGACTTGTAGTTTTTTAGCAACGTGTAAATGGTGTTTCACTTCACCGTTGCTCACGGATCATATCAGTTAGATTAACAGCATTGATCGATTACCCTTTAAACAATACCGCATTAGAAGGAAGCATTTCACGCGTTGCCCGCCTTTGCTTTTGGGTCACTTCCGGTGTACGTCCAACTCGTATCCGACTCGAAAATAAAGTGCAATTAAAATTTTATAACCCCGATATAAAAGTTCAATAAAAAACTTAACCAATTATTTCATATTGTTTTTGGTTCTTAAAATAGTCGTTACTAGTTGAACATAATTACAGGAATTATTTATCACTAGATCTTTAAAGTGGACCTGCTGATTCTGATATGATCGATAACTTTATTAGAGTTATGGGTTGGCTCTGGCGTAGAAAAAATATGGCGGAAAGTGACAGGACGCGCAATTCGTCTACCTGATGGTAGTGTGTGGCACCATACTGCGTGCGACACCCTGAGAAATTAGTTTTTACTTTACCGTGACTTTACTGTACCCTTCTATCGGAAAAAATGACCGGAGATTTTTGTTGTTTGCACACTACTGCTTGATAGCAGAATAACAGACATGGTGGTGGTACATACTTATATCTATCCCATATTCTGCATTGGAGTCCTATCACCAGTAAAATAAGGTGGGTACATCCATAATGGATGCAACATACTTAAATGGTGATAAAAACTTTAGTAGTAGGCAAGTCAACTTTGATAAAACTGTTTTTGTTTTAAAACATAAAAAAGGAATTAACATTTTAAGGGGAAAATTAAAACCGGCGAACAAATGTCAAAAAGTGCGTATAAATAAAAAATATTTTCAACTTCTTTTTTTTTTTATTAAGAAACGAAGCCACACGCTAGGATTTCCTGTATCCTGTATATAAATTGCACATTCACAAACACCTATCCCCGGGACAACTATCGGTAGGCCATATAATTATTCTATGCGGGAATCTAACCCGCGACCCGTAGCGCAGAACTCAATCGCTCAGCCACTGCACCAACCGCGCCGTGAACTTTTATTATAATTCAAATGCAATAGTTACTTTTCTTGCGTCATAATAAGCTTTATGTTAGATTGGTGCAATTTTTATTTACAATTTGGAATAATAATATTCGGTACAATTTTCTTTCTCGTGGAAATTATACGATTATAAAATAGAGAGAGGACGTTGAGAGAATGGAAAACCATAATTTTAGAGTGAGTCCATTCGAATATTAGAAGCAGCTCTTTACAAATTATATTGCTTACCTGTTAAAAAAGCCGCTACAGCGATAAAATTAATTGTTGTCACGACATCCATCCTCCCGGCGGCGCCTGTACCGATATTTCACTGGTTTTGCGTCGGATAGTACGAGATACTGAGTGTTTTTAAAATATAAGATATGCTAAAGTTCAAACCAACAAAGATTATTTAATCTAAACTACGGAATAAAGACTATACGTTAAATATAGGCATGAAAATAAAAGTGTAACATAAAAACAAGCTTATCTTTCGCGTGTTTATCCAGACATTAAAATGACTAGCTAGTTCTCAGGTGATTATATAAACATATAATTGAAGATTTATTAATTAAAGAATACCCATTATTAAAGTTCTTTAAAAATCGCACTCGAAAATTTGGTGAAGAAATGGTTCGCGTATACACGGCGCACGTTCGTCACTTTGTCAGACGGGAAACGTTTTTAGTCATCCTGGAGGCGAAGCTCGACTGTCAGCGCCCCTCGCAACCCCACCACCCTTTCTTTGGTAGTGGTGCGCTAGAATGGGGACAGGGAGCGTCCCGGGCCCATAAAGAAAATTGTCTTCATTGCGCCACTAATTGAACAATGTTTGGTTTACGGGCGAGATTTAAGGTGTTCTATTACTCGTACGGCTCGGATGGCCGATGAGTAAGTTATTTACTGTTAGTTAGGTAATTAGGAGTATGGGAATACAATAATCATACATTGTGGTTTTTAATTACTTAGATTTTCATGTAGGTAAAGCAGATGTGTCCGATAGTAATTTTCGTTTTGAAAATATTTACGGGTTGCTTATTAATTTCATTCTGAGGCACTGGATACATACACATGTGAAATACACAGTGCATTGAGCTGTTCCCGTGAATATTTTAAGTACGAAGCACCATATACATATCCTGAAAGTTATATTTAATTAACTCTACAATTAAATTATTAACTTTTATTATATTACTAATTTAAATCTAACGTTAAAAACCTGTTTGTCTGTCCTGTCGGAACGTCTATAACACGAACAGTACTAAAACTTAAGACATGAAATTTCTGTATTATCGACCCCGAAATATCCTTCAGTCTTTGTTTTAACATAATATCACATAATTTTCTGGAATTAAGTGCATTTTTAAGATAAGTGAACAACTTTAAAATGTATGAAGAAATACACCAGGCAAACATTCTTTGACAATAATAACAAAGTTTGTCTAATGTTATTTTCACATTGAGATTAAACAGTTCAAACTGGATATTTATAACTTTATGTCGTACTATAAGATTGTTTTATAAATTATTAACTTTACAGAATGACCTCGTGTTTAATGTAATGAAGACGACCAAATAAACTACTTTACGTAATAAATACAAATTAGTATATTTGTGTGGATACACGTTAATATAATTCTGTTGTCAAATCAATGTCGTACCATAAATTTTATTATCTTACATGATCTTATTTTGTGTGCAATAAAGGCACGCTGAAGAAAATATAACAACTTTTATATTCAGCATTACAAAGTTTGACATATTTATAATCTAAGTAGGTATAACACAATAAGTAATATTAAATAGTAATGTTTCTCTCTTCAACAATATTGCTTTTGCAAGTAATTATATAAGCTGTTCGGATGATTTATTCGAATAGCATATAAGAACCGGTGAAACGTTGTAGTAAAGTTACCATTATACGAAGTGCGAATCGATGATAGCTTGCACTAGGTCTATATAAACAGAAAGGAGGCCACCACCCATCTCCCCCTAATTGGATGGCTCGGGGCTGCAAATGTTAGTCCAGAGACAATCATGCCGCGACATTTACTCGCCGCTTATGGCCTTCGTCGCCTTTCGCTGCGGCCCCTTTATAGCCGCTTGGTCTGGAACACGCAGGTAATGAAGTTATTTGAAATGTCCCTTTTTAGGAGAACTTTCTAGAATGTACACATTTAGTGTTTTATTTGTTTCAGCTGGAAAATAAAATACAAAAGGATATTATCACAACGTTTTCTATCTTATCAACTTATCACTGAGTTATTTATACGTACTTACTAACGAAAGATAATGTAAACTTTACGTTTACTCAATGACTCTTAGTGCTATTTTTATTCTCAAATCATAAATGATTTTGAGAGAAAAGATAATATCTAATAGCTGCTTTTTCCTAATGTCACCTCTTTCGTACAACAATTTAGTTTTTGAATTAGTTTTATGTGTTTTTAGTGCTATTGGTTTTGGTGTAACTTCTGCATTTGCATTAACACATGCAATGTTTTTAAGTAATCTGAAGAATTACAAAATTAGTTGTTTATTATACTTTATCATAGATCAGTACCTTTGTTTTAAAAGAAAAGACTGTAAATACGCTTTTCAATTAAATTTATGGTTTTCAATTAGTGTTCAGAGGTCTGTGAGACAAAATCAAACCTAAGCTGAGATTTATTACTAGTAGTTAAAATAGTTCTTAAAAATATTCTTTTCTTATTCATATTTTCCTCGAACCTGTAGTTTATACAGTCAAAACATATGTATATGTAACATGTATACACTTGATGTAGTGTAGATACAAAAGTTTAAGTTTAGAGATATTAGACTCTCACACAAAAAAAATCTATCTACTTGACTTGCGTCAGTCTGTAATGATTTAGTTAATAATCTTATTGTATAAATGACACAGAAAAAACATACTTATATTAAACAGACAAATCCCCAGGGTTTTCAATGCACCCAAATATTTATCTTCACAATTCAGGGAATCATAGTCTGGATTTTCTAGATTCGTTTTTTTTTTATTGGATAAAGTGACGAAACGAGCAAAACTTTCACCTGATGGTAAGTGCAGCGTCTGCCCATAACAAATTCTCTATCACCCAGAAAATGTCTGTGTGGCACCACACCGTGCCCATCACCCTGAGACATGTTCTTAAATCTCATATGCCCAGTGATTACGTTAGCTTACAGTGCCCCGTCAAACCAAAACACAGTAATGTTTGCGCACTACTGCTTCACGGCAGAATAACGGGCCCTGGGGTGGTACCTACCTAAACGGATGACGACTCTTTAATATTGATACGTGGGAGGCCCTTTAACGAGCGATAAATGGCAATTCTCAAGGGTATGGTACTCGTATAATCTTAGCCAGGAAATCAGGGGCAAATCAATTAAAAAATACGTATTTTATAAACAAGTTTTATTAACCGAAAAGTTTTACATTATTCCTTTAAAAGCTATAACTTCATAAATACGTAATATAACAAGCAGTAGGTAAGTACTGTTGAATAGTTATGCTTGGTTTGTTTTAAGGTAAAGATAATTCTGGTGAGAAAGGGAAATAGTTAAGAAAACGGCCAAGCGCAACTTTTTAACAATACCCTACAACCAAGTTTAACAACTTGAATTTCAAGGTTGAGCATTCTTTAATCGTTTTCTTTTGCAACTGTGAGTCTTTTAGGAGACATGAGCAAGAAAAAGGGTGCCTAAGATGTGTACGTGACATTTGTTTAAAATCGGCATCAACGACAATTTGACATGTGAATGCTCTACTATAAAACCATAGACTAGTTTAAAATCTATGGAAATGGTGTATTTTATAAAAGTTTTATTTTATAACTAAGAATTTTTTTATAAAACGGGAGTTACTTTATATAGAGTTCTAGATTTTATACCAAGAGTGTAAATAAATAAATCTATTAATCATTGCCAGAATATTTTATATATTGATAAAAGGCGGCGTTAACAAATGGCTTATTATTTTATGGAAGTATAATTATAGTCACGAATGATATTAATTTTTAGTTAGTAAGGTTTTGCTTGTGGCGAAATTATTCAATGTTATTAATTTATTTC
The DNA here is from genome assembly GCA_019845155.1 of Luehdorfia chinensis. Taxonomy (NCBI): domain Eukaryota; kingdom Metazoa; phylum Arthropoda; class Insecta; order Lepidoptera; family Papilionidae; genus Luehdorfia; species Luehdorfia chinensis. Next base: position 1,283,939 of record JAHVAK010000006.1, on the reverse strand, counting down.
CTAATATTTCTGAGAATGAAGTATTGGTAACCAAATTATAAAAAACGATAAGATTGTTTAAGCTGTATTACATAAACAGATTAAATACGTTATAAAATATTTTAATCGTAGTTTAAATTTAAGGGGTTTGATTTTGCTTTGTGACAGTTCATGAAGTATTATGTACAACAGAAATTTATTTAGGTCCGAGTTTGTCAAAGAAAGCAATAGAATTGCCATAAAGTAACAAACACACCAATAAACACTCGCACACGTTATATTAAATGAAACTATATAACTACACATTGAATTCCTAATCCTAATTTTATTCATTCTACCGTTATATATACACAATGTACACATCTAATTTTTCTACAGTTCAACTAATCTCAGTACAGAAGATTCTGAATTTTTGTATGTTGCATTGCATCAAAGTTTCTATGAAACCATTTTATTTTAGATGCATCGTTTAACAGGTGCAGTAAATAATAATAATAAAAATATATGTATGTTTGAACATTAATTTATAATCACAAAAAATAATTACATCTATTATGAGAAAACTGAAATGTAATATAAAAACAACGAGAGGAAGTTTATGAAGGCCTAGTCGCAATCTGTCAACTTACACAAAAACATGTTGGTACATTTGTATCTTGGTAACATGTGGTCGTGTAATGTATTTATTTATTGTAATTAATAATTCTGAAATAACCTCAAAATTTCGACTAATTTTCATAAAATTTCTAGTCCCGTCAATAAGGATTTTTGAAGACGTTCAATACATGAAAAATTTGAAAGCCGTTACAAGTACGAAATACTAGTAGGCCGGCTAAGTAGATTATAAATTTTCATTATGTATAATTCATATATTTATTCTCTAAATGAGTATGCTACATTATTTTAAATTTGGATATGTTCGCTAATAGTACAAGAAGCATTAAATTGTGAAATTAATTTCAAAAGTATTTTTTTTAAATATACGAGATCTTATAATTAACATCACGTTATTTATATGCTTTGTCTAAATAAAATAAAAAAATATTTTTTAATCTACTTGGAATTCAATACATTAAGTATTTTTTTAAATAATATTAATTTAAGCTAGGTCAATATTAAATAGTTAAATAATATTGAAGAAAGAATGTATGTAATTATAACAATGATCGGAAAATGTATTACCAATTTAAAAATGATGAAATTGTTTTGAATTGAATAATAACCATTTATTAATGAAAAATTATGTACCGATTAATTATAAAAATTTCACTTAAATATTTATTTTCTCACTGACTACATCAAAACAGATGTCATAACATTATAACGAATAATAATAATATTAGCTAACACAGAGCAATGCCACAATAATCTCTGTTTTTCATCTAAAGTACAATTAAAGAAAAAAAATAAATAAAAATACCACAATAATTGAAGACCTTTTTAAAGTAATGAAAAAATTTCCGAAGCTATTTTATCAATATAAAAACATGGCATTATTTTGTGAATATACGACGTAGAAATGTGTTTTTGAATGGATGAATCATATTTATAAGTATATTGCCTAACAAAACATTCGGCCGATATATATTTGTCAATCATTCCACTCTTATGATGTTCTCCTTAGAAATACTGTCTAAAGCTATCAATTTGAAGGAGTTAGTATAGAGTTAATATAGTGCCACAAGTGTGCGCACAAAGACAGAGGCACTCACTCGTCCTAACCTACCCGCACCTTCAGAGACTCACTCATGCGATAAGATAGTGGCTAGGCTAGTAGGCTAGGCACAGTAGGACGCAGTAGCAGAGAACGGTGACATCAGACCCAAAAACCGACTATTTGTGTTTCTGTACATATGATGGCTTCGGTTGGGATTCGAACACAGAACTGTGGCGTAGTATTCAGGTGCTCTGACTGTTAGACCACGCGATCGTCCACTTTTATCCTAGCTAAATAACAATCGTTTTACAATTCGTATGGGTTATATGCAATCCACATTGACTTGACCCGCGTAGCAACTACGAACTATAGGTTCTAACGGTGTTAATGCCTAAAAGTAACTTTGTACGGCGATACGTGTAGCCAGTAATACGGCGTTACATGTAATAATTTTGTCGTTACATATAGATACGATTCTGAAATAACATATATGTGTTCAAAAATGAATCACTGGAGGGACGTACCATCACACAATGCATAATGCGATATTATTACTATTATAATGAATAATAAGAATCACATGTTGACAGAACAAATTAAGGAAGAGTTAAAAATTACAAAAAAGGTTATAAGACAGTTATAAAAGTAGACGTGTGGTGGCGGCTCGTTAAAAGAATACTACCACTCCATCTCATCCAATGGATCTCGTAAAAGGCGAGTAAGGAATTAAACTGCACTGTGCACCCAACAGCGCATGGTGGCGATGGACTCACCACCTATCACACCAAGTGCATTAAATTGTTTTGGTGAAACGTGGATTGTCGCAGTCATCTGTTTTTGCAGTGAGTGCCCAGTCTCTGACTACCCCTTATGGGATACAGTCGTGATCTTATGTATGTATGTATGTATAAAAGTAGACCAAAATGTTACATCAGTAATAACACAGATGAGAAAAAGTTTTTTACCTTTACCATAACTTTTTTGGAGATGTACAGATTTCATGTCACTGATTGAATACTTTTCAAACTTTGTATATACTATAGCCATGCAGATATTATATTTACCTAATACACATCGAAACCCATTTTTTTTTGTATATTAATTGACTTGAGCATTTTCTTTTTGCTTAAGCAAGAACATTCTAAAGTTAGGGTTGTGGGGTGTTCGTCGTGTGGTCACTTCAATGTTATCAAGTAACTTTTCACTTGACAAAAAATATCATACACTAGTATATAACATACTCTAGTTTCTACGTGTTATTGACTATTTATATTTAATTTTACTCAACTTGGTTGCTAACAAAACAATAATTCCATTTAATTATAAGTATGGTACAAAATTACAACAAAGTTGTATGAATAAAACCTAAATTTATAGATAAGCAGTTGGAAAATAAACAAGTATTAAAAAATTATGCCATAAAATAAAGTTCATAGGAAAAATTCTTGCTCGTCATAAAGTATGCAATGAAAGTATAAATGCAACTGAAGTGTCGACATCAGTATAATTGTTAACAATTTTATATAAAATAAATATTTAACAGTGATTGAGGAAACAATATCTTTACTCTAAAATGTTTCACTGTTGATCACAAAAAAATATTGACTATTGTTTAATTCACCTCGGAGACGATATTATCACACCCTACGTTTCGGCATCATTCATTTCATTCATCTAAACAATATGTTCGCTTATTTTGTAGGAACATGAAATAGCATTGAGAGTTTATAATTCGAAAAATTATCTACAAATTATAAATATGTTAATTATAATATGTCCTCTAGTCCCACATAATATATTTTAAATTAAAAAAAAAATTGTTTTTAGTTAGTAGTTTAAATTGAAACGTCGGGTTATAAATAACAAAAATGAACGCGATAAAATCCGTAAAATTAGTTTCATTTAAAAGTTTAAAATGTAACTTTGAAATGATGGAATAGGGCAAAGGCTGAGATCCTACCAGAGATAGAACTTTATAATTTAATAACATTTCAAATGTAAATTCAAAAGAAAAATTATGAAGATAGATTTTAGTTATGTTTACCGATAAATGATCTTATTATGACAATTAAAAATTCACAGGTATGACTCGAGATACAAATTAATTGTGATGGATTTTGAATACGACTAAAATAACTGTCAATTTTATAATCTCGATTTTACACACAGTATTTCCATTCCCGTGTTTATTTACAGGGCAGTGCAAAACGGTACGTTAATTCGAATCGCAATACAACAAAACTTGGACCGTTCAAATTATTAAACGCTCAGTCACGTTTGAGGTTTTTAGACTTGATTTTCGTCTTTGGCGTCTTCTACTGGTTTGTCGACTCCTCGATAGAGAGGGTTTTTACCCTTTATCGGAAAAGGATGCGCTTCAGTGTTGAACACCCACTCGTCGAGAGGCAGCATGGAGTCATCAGCGTATAGCAGGTATAAGTACTGGAAAAAAATAAGTATTAATTTTTTATATAAGAATTAAATAAAAATCTTTTTTAATAAGGGAAGGAACAAGCCAAACAAATTGTGCACCTGAGGGTAAGTGCAACGTCCGATCATAACAAATGCTGTATCCCCCAGAATATTTCTTTGTGGCACCACGCTGCGCTGGTCACCCTGAGACATCAGTTCTTAAGTCTCATATGCCCAGTGATTACACTGGGCTCTCAGTGCCACACAATGTTCACAGTAATGTTTGCATTCTACTGCCGCTCGGCAGAATAACTGGCAATGCATCCACCTAGATAGATTCCCGCATAAGAATCCTACTACCAGTAAAAATATAGTTAATATTCTTTATCAAAAATAAATAAACAGTTATTTTTCACATGATACAAATACATACTAATAAAAGATAATAAAAGCATAAAATAAAATTCACTTAAAATAAAAAGAAAATGACTTAAAACAAGAAATATGCATTGACCAAATAGGCCTCTACATAAGCTTAATGTCAATGTTCAGAGTCTGACGCTAATTTTCATCTTTTTAATTCTGTTGTCATCGCCAACTAGTCTGCGTGGCGAATACGACAAATCCTTCCAACTTCGGCAAGGCTTAAGTTCAGGAATGGATTATTTATAAGAATAAAAAAAGCAGAGATAATGAGTAAATATAATTTATTGCAATAAATCGAAAGAAGACGTAATTTACGTATCTACTTCAACTTATTTCGCTTAGCGGTCAGGCTTTAACGACTAACCCTGACATTTTCTTATCCAAAATGGCTGCCAATGCTATATATATATATATACACGACCGTCTCATCTCATTTCCTGCGGTGGCTACGGGTGTGGCTAGTCTGTATATCTCCGCCTATCCGTTATATGGAGAATAAACGTGACTATGTATATATTACCTTCAGTGTTTCGGCGAGGAAGAAGCTCTGTTGCACGTCATCACCTTGAGGCTTCTGATGGTAGACGTTCACGAGTCCAGTGTAACCGCCCTCCACCCGACAGTGCTTCTCTAAGGCCTGGACCACAACGTTAATTAATATTGTTTGATAAAAAGCCGGCAATAATTTAAATATTTTCAAAAACACTCGTAAAGGTTTCCAAGCAATTTAACGATAGTACAATAAAACTTAGAACTTAGATAAAAATTAAAATTATGAGACTTATGGAGTGAGTAATTTATCTAATATAACATCTCAAGTAGTAATAGCCAATTGCTATTTGAGATGTTACGATGCAAAAAAAGACAATAATTAAGAGGTTTCCAGATTTTCGCTGTAAGTCTCGAGGGGGATTTTTTTTGGGGATTGCGGACATGTCCTGATTTACCCTAAATCGAGCCGCTGATATGCCACAGGTGTACGTGCTAACACAGCGGCACTTATCTCCTCCAAACCTACCCCGCACCCGTGGTAACGTTCATGCGTAAACATTTGAAATAGACTAGGACTATCTGTGATACTTGGACAATCACAACACAACCAGACCCGAAAACCAATAATCTGCGTTTTTGCATAAATGTTTGCTGCGGTTGCGATTCGAACCCAGGACCCACGGACATGCGGTACTCAGATACTCAAGCTAGTAGGTCATTCGGCTGAAGTAAAAGCTGCTACTAAGGCGTTTACCTGCACGGCTTCCCAGCCCCAATCGCGATACTTTTGCTCCTTGGTCAGTCGCCACATAATGAAGTAGCTCTCGAACGTCTCGGGCCGCAGCAGGTAAACCTTCTCGTTGCTCTTTTGTGCTCGCGCTTCTACTGCGCCAGAGAATCTAACAAATATATATATAAATATATATTACACAGCTAAATAACTACGTATCATCAATCGTCAGTCTCTAAGAATTCCACTGCTGGACATAGGCCTGTCCCAAGTTGAGATCATTTCCCATGATCGACACGACTGATTGAGGTTCGCCGCACCAGAACTTGCACGTCAGACGCTGTCCATCCCCGGCCTGAGTATTTTGAGACAGGCATACTTGAGATGGTTATTCGGCCACTGGTGGAAAGCTTCCTATGTCCGTCTGGGTAGGTTCTACCGCGAATCAGTATCGTGTAAACATTACTGTTTCGGGCACAATTAGCTAGTGTAATTATTGGGAACTGATGATCACAGAGTGACGAGCGCAGTGTGGTGAGACTAGGAAATGTTCCGGGCGACACTGCATTTGTTATGGGCAGACGTTGCACTTAACATCAGGTGAACGTTTGGCTCGTCTTGTAATTTTATCCCATAAAAAATAATTCCTATTTTGCAGTTTCTGAATCATCATTTGTTCAAAAACACAAATCGTTGGTTTACTAGGTCTGGTTGTGTATAAGTTAATGGAATCAGGCGCTACTTTGCGAAAATCCATAATGAAGGAAAGAAATTTAATTAGCTAAGATCTGCTTGCAAAATTTGCGTATCAATGTGGATTTTAGCAAATAAAATTTCTTTCCTTTATTAGAATGTACAAGTGTATACTTTTTATAAACCTGTACATTAGAAAAGCAGATTCCGGGTAAACGCACATATTTTTGAAGTTCGGGAAAATATACAAGAGAAATCTTAGTAAGGGACAATGTATTTATAAAAAAAAATGATTAAAAAAATACATTGGTGCAGTTGTGTGAACTGCACCAATGTATTTTTTTAAAGCGGTTGAAGTGAAACCTTCAGAAAACTAAAATTCGAGAGAATCAGAATAATGAGCATCAAGAGTAGGATAATTGTGCGGTCTATTTATTATGATACTAGCTGATGCTCGCGACTTCGTCCGCGTGGATATAGATTTTTCAAATATCCCGTGGAAACTTTTTAGTTTTTATGGAGTAAAAAGTATCCTTTGTCCGTCTCCAGGATGCAAGCTATCTCTGTGCCAAATTTCGTCACGATCGGTTAAGTGGTTGAACCGTGAAAGGTAACAAACAGACAGGGGGTCTTCACGTGAGAATTACTTTCGCATTTATAATATTAAGTATGGATTAAGGCTACTATTGTACTTGGCTGCCATAAATGAAAATAATGATGACTAAAGTTCAAATTGAAGCCGCGCGGATAATACCTAATTTCTATAGTTTTCAGATTTTACGCAGGAACCCTAAATATGTCTGATAAAAAAGAAGCTAAGATTGTTCTCTGAAAAGTCCCCGCCAATGAAAGTCATGCAAAAAACGATTCAGCCCTTTCGGTGATTAGCCCGGACAAACAAACAGACAGAGACATGTGATTTTTAAAAACACGTGTTTCTTGAGTTTGGGTAAAGAAAAAATATTTATTGCGAAATCATAGAGAGACAGACAAACACTCCAATTTTATTTATTTTATAATTCTGAACTACTTATTAAGATATTAAGAGAAATATTAAAATTGTCTCTTACTAAAATGTCTCACTTATTAAAATATCGTTTCCCGCGGTTGCGAAAAGTGGGTTACATGTGTAGCTTCTGCCTACCCCTTGTATGGGAAAAAGGCGTGATTATATGTAAGTTTGTATGTATTAAAATTGCCATGAACGAAAATAATGATGACCAGAACGTGTAACACATAAATCCGCGTGTAACACATCCATGCCGCAGAGCCCCAAATTTCTACAATTTTTCAGTATTTACGAAGAAACCCTGAATATTTTCGAAACAAAAAGTACCTTAGATTGCTCTCTGAAAAGTCCCCTACCTGCCAATGAAACTTTCTGAGATTAGCTTGGACAAAAAAACAGACAGACAGAAATTTTTTTAAAAACGCGTTTGATTTTTAGTACACTGCAAAAATTTTTTTTTCTTAATATCATATTTATATTATATGAGTTTAAGAAAAAACTTTATTGCGAAATCACAGACAGACACTCCAATTTTATTTATTTAAACATATTTACAACACAATTAAAAATAAGTATTTACAGTTAATGAAAAATAAACTATGAAATACATGCTTTGGTTTGTATTTGGTCAATATATCTCTGAAATACAGCGTCAATTACTGTTTTTGATTTTGTTTTCGAGCTAATTTGGACGAACCCAAAACATCTATCTCATTCTCTCGCAGGCTAAATCCTGTATCTGCTTGTCTCTTTTTAATGTAGCTTTTTCGTTTCGACTTTCAAATCACAACGATTCTAAACAAGTTTCCACTTTAAAAATTAAAAGCGTGCGTTACTCACTTAAAAGCCTCCGGGCCGAGCTTTGTATCGGAGCGCACGTAACTCTCGTGGCAAGTTTGCGTCAGTTTGCGCGCCACGTCCATGTAGCGCTCCGACTCAGCGTTGTCTAACGTGGTGGACGCCAGTGCGAACATGCCGCCTAGGAAACATAACGATCATGTAAGACGCCGTCAACATCATATCTGCCGTCCCAAGTCACAAGAAACAGGACTTTTCTAGAAGGCGTCAGCAGCAAATCTATTTAAGAAGAAGTGATTCGACACGACGATAACCAAATTGACGCTCGTTGTGCGAAATTGTACAGTTTCAAGCGTTGAAATGACCGTTACACGACAAGGCGGCTCACCGGCGAAGCACGACAAATGATCCATCTTCTCCTCGAGGATGCGGCCGTACTTGAGCTCGGCGAGGTAGGTGAGGCCGTTGGGCGACACGCGCAGCATCTTGTCGAGCGCCGCCTGCATGGCCGCGTCGAACATCGCGCGCGCCTGCTCGTCGGCGCGCCCCGACACCAGCCACGCCTTCAGCAGGTACTCGTAGAACGAGTCGCCCAGCGCGCCCAGCGACATGTGCCCTGAGGGAACATAGCAATAGAATGGAATAGAAAACAACATTTATTCGGCACAAGAACATAAAAACAAAACAAAATTACGCGAAACATAAAAATACGTGTTGAAAAGGGGTTTGCTCAGCATGTGCTGTGCACGTTTTCAGCCTTTGTATTGGCGAACGGACGACGGGCAGCAGTGAGCTCTAATATGCTTCAAAACTCTTTAATCTGCTTTCCGGCCTCGGCTCGGTTAGTTACTTCAATCGGGTCCCCTACGTTCAGTGGACGTGTTCTGGTTAATATAGTGATTTTGCAATCTGCGCTGAATTATGGTGGCATAAGTAAAAGCGCCTATATCTCTCACATTCTTCCTAATTTATGTAATGCGCAGTTTGGTATCCACAAATTTACGGATAATCCACGCATATATAACACATGCAATACACACGCTTACACGCACACTAGTGGTGCTTATGCGAAAATATCGATATAAAATGTTTCCCATGACGATGAGGGTTGACGGGGGTTGTAAGGTTAAGGATTTGTCAAAAAGCTGTGACATGTGAAATAATAATAATAATAAAAATGTCGACAAAGATGCGTCGAACGCATGGCTAAATCGTGGTGAACTCTTCCCCGAGACGGAAGGCTTCATGTTGGCCATACAGGACCAGGTAATCGAAACCAGAAACTATCAAAAATACATTATAAAGCAACAAGTTGCTGATATATGCAGAAAATGTAATAGTTCCCTAGAAACCATCCAACATACAACAGGCGCATGTAAAGCGATCGTTCAGACGGATTATAAACACCGACACGACCAAGTTGCTAACATTATACATCAGAAACTCGCTCATCAATACAATTTTGTTAGCCTCATATAACCCTACTACAAATATAATCCTGAAACTGTGTTAGAAAACACCAACACAAAACTATGTTTTGACAGAGCAATCCTAACTGACAGAACTGTTCATTACAACAGACCGGATATTACACATATCGATAAAAACAGCAACACTGGATATTTAATTGACATAGCTGTACCTAACACACAATCTACAGGCCACTATATCAGAAAAACTCTCAAAATATACCGAATTAAAAGATGAAATAACAAGGATGTGGCACCTCCAAAAAGTTACAATAGTTCCAATAGTTTTGTCCACCACAGGAGTAATACCTAAACAGTTACACCAATCACTGAAAACACTGAACCCCAAAAATTTACACCCTTCTTCAAAAAGCAGTTATACTGAACACATGCCGCCTGGTTAGAAAATTCTTAATAATTGACAATCCAGTATCCATACCCTTTCCACCTATATTTAAGCTAAGTGGAGAATGTAACAGTCAACTAAGGATCATAAAAAAAATGCATCTAGATCTGACTTGGACTTGGCTTAGGCCCGTGCTAGTCAGTAAACCGGTCAAGAACCGAGGCATCAGAACGAAAATAAAAATAATAATAATAATAAGTTATTCCCAAACACTTGTTTAATAGTTTAGAAATAATTTATATCCCAAATAAACACACATATCTCACTCTTCAAAAAGCCATATTAAACACATGTAGGATAGTTAGAATTTTTTTACAGTTAGATGAAGCTGGAAATAATTTAGTCACCCAAAACTAAGGCCACACTTGGCTTCGGCCCGTGCTGTCTTTAAAATCAGGATAAATACTGAGACAGATTTTCTGTATAAAAACATAATAATAATAATAATGATTTATTTTCTCACTACAATATAGTACGACTTACATGATTAAGAAATATTACACAACACATCTCTTGAAATACTGTGGGAGACTGGTGCCTAAACTAAGCTTTAGGCCTGTATTTCAGGACACCAGGTCTTCCAGGCCATTCTCGTTACAGAATTCGGTCTCTATTTCCTATTTTTATATACCTAAATTTATAGAATATCAAAGTCGATCTATCTGTGCATACACTAAACAATTCATTACTAGACCTTTAGGCATATCATCATTTCAGCCTATCACTTGTCCACTGCTGTAACATAGGACTCCCCCATAGATTGTCACAAAAGTTTGTAACTCGATATTCAGATCGATGTTAATCATTGTGAGCGGATATTGTCAGTTGGCACGCTTGGCAACTGCAGTTTAATTATTCAGATGTTTCAGGAAGATGCTGCTGCACATATCCTGGTTTTTATTTTCCCTCTGTCGACTTTCACGACAACCAAGGGATGAAATGGGGTGGTAGATTCTCTTAAGCCGCCACCGCACGGCACTATTAGCGGTTAATCAATTCGTGATGCGTTAATAACGAAAGAATCTTAGTAGTCATACTCACTCTGTCCCCACTGGCCAGTGCGTGGGTTGATAAAGTTCGGATACAGGTCGCCGGGCTTCTCTATGTTGTTGAGGACTTCGCGAATTCGTTCCACTTTCTTTCTGTAAACTGTAAAAATAAATATTAGAAGAATGCCGTGGGACACAAATACCTACTGCAAAATGATTGTTCCAAATTGGGTGGATTTGTCTCTATGGTTATTCCGCCATATATCGGATACTGTATTTACAAGAGTCCTAAACATTTCTGGGCATCACACTGCGCTCGCCCTGTGACATCAGTTTTTAAGTCTCTCGTGCCCCGTAATTACACTAGTTCTCAGTGCCATTCAGACCGAAACACAGTAATGTTTGCACAATTCACGGCAGAATTACTAGCCCTGCGGTGGTACTTACCTACCTGGTTTAGGTACCTACCTAGATGGATTTATGCATAAGAAACCTACCACCATCAAAATTATTGCGTTATTGGGATTCTGAAACTCCCCTTAGCCGACATTTAAGGTTCGAAACAGGACAAACTAGTAATAGTTTCATCTACTCTGTCATCACGTGGCTAATGTCGCGTGCCAAAGTTACAAGCCATCATCTTCATCATCACCAGCCTTACCTTAGTATATTACTGGACATGGGTCTCTCCAATAAATCTGGAATGCATTTCTTCAAAGATCTACCATACTCACCAAGCAAGGGTTTTGGTGAGCGCGATTCATCACTAATGTGTGGGATTTTGGAATTTCATAATATCGTATACGAAGAAAGTCGATCGCCAGATCATCGTCTGTTAGTGAACACGGTGCGCAGCGTGCAGGAGAGTATGATATTTGGAGAAAGAGTTTTAATCTCCTAATTGACATCCTCCTATAATATCCCCCCCTTACACTTAGGTTTCAAATGCACATTAGCACTAGTTCACTGCTGAACATAGGCCTCCCCCCATAGACTGCCACAAAAGTTTTTGGCTCTAGTTTTAAGAGGAGTTTAGCATAGTTCCACGCTTGGCAGGCGGGATGTTCCAGGAAGGTGCTCATGTAGTGGTTTTTATTTTACCTATGTCGACTATTACAACTCCTACGGGACGAGACAGGGTGGCAGATTCTCCTAAGCCGCCACCACACGGCGGCCAAATTCATATCAAATATTATTTACTCACCATCACGGCCAGTGACGTCACTCAGATAAGTGAACTCCATGTGCAGTGTTCCGATTTCCGACAGAATGCTGTTAGGTCCCGCCCAATGATACTGACGGCTCGCCTAAAACAACCGCATAAATATTATACTAATGAAAGATCCCCGTTGTCAACTTTTAGTTGCTTTATGAAATGTCGGGACTGGACACAATTTCGTAGCTTTTCACCTTTTTTCCCATTAGGGCAGGCCACTTTTCGCCTTGGGAAACGAGACACGACGGTGGCGAACCACGTCGCCGACATTTTGGAAAGAGTAACATTTCTTGCTCCCCTGTGGCTCCCATTGCGTTGCCAGGAGTAGCTATGTTGTCCACCCAAACAGAACACACGCTTGCTTTCGATAATGCTTAACCTAACCTAACCTAATTCTGGGGTCGCCCGGTCCCAGAACAGATCGGCGCGCTAACGACTAGGCTCGCCCCTTAACATGCAGCCATCGCCACTGCAACCACTATGTGGCCAACAGCCCATATGTGGTCCTAAAGGTTAAAGTGAGATGCCTTAAGACTGATTCTGGTCTTTAAATCTACATCTCATGAACTTTAAACAAAGAAATTGTTTTAAGAACAATAATAACGAAACTCTTTGTAGTGTCAAATATTGTTGACTCATTCGAGCGGTAAATGCCCCTATTGCGGAACACCAACCCAGTTAGTTATCGCTTCAAAGACACCGCAAAGTTCGCTTCGTAATCATTCCGAGCGAGTCCTCAATTAGCGACGACCCGCCGATGTCAAAATACATTGCGCCTCTTTAAAAGGGCCAGGGCCACTCGCGGCTATGACGGGACCTAATCAAGTACCCGAACTAATTAGTATTGGTGTTTCGACATCACTGAGAGATTCAAGAGGCCTGTAGCAAAGTTACACAATGTAATCTAACTAGAACTTCTTCCGTGCTAATTGATGGAAGTAAGTGTTAGGTTTGCCTTCTTTAAAACACTAATTACTTGTTTATGTAATAGAATAAGAAAAATGGTGGAAAATATTTATGTAATTGATAATATTAATTATTATGTAATTAATGTAATGATTAATGTTGGAAAATTAAGTATACTATAAAGTAACAGCATATAATCGTCGCACAGTGCAGTTCTCATTTACAAACGAGTTTTGGAGCCGGAAAGAGCTCGTAATGAGACTATTCGTATCGTCGACATGTTATTTTTTTATCTCCCTATATTGGAATATATCTTGGTTTCCTTACGATGTTTTCCTTTACCAACGAGCACGGGGAATCAATTTTTAAATTACCGAACCCATCTAACAGGAGCTCTCTGAAATTTTAGGCGATATGGTCTCTACAATTTTGGTCATCACCGGTTAATAACCAGAAGCTTTCATCTGGCAGGATTTATTATAGTGCCTGTTATATTAGCGGAAACACTAAGGCACTCACTCATCTTCACCTTTACGAACCATATGTAACGGAAATGCGATAACTTCTGAAGTATGCTAACATAGAAACGAGACAACTACAAAACATTCATACGTGAAAAACAGATATTTCTGTGTTGCACAAAACATTGAATTTGACTGGAAATCGAGGATCTCATCCGTCAGTAGACACTGTAAAGCATTAAGCAATAGAATTGTAAACAACTTTAGTATTTCACCCGTAGTATTTCAAGCGACTGTCTTAAATTTTACCGTACGCAAATGAGCCGATTTCGAGATGGCTAAAAGTGTTAATTAAGACTTAAATCCTGATTTAACACTAGCTGGGTGGTGTGAGCAAACCTGCGTTACTGAGATATAAAAAATATTTCAACGACATGTGAAGTCCTGGAGTAGCGTAGCGGAACCCTAGCACCTAAGCGATCTTAAAATTTAATAGTGACCTGTCCAGCAATGGGACAGTTACAGGCTTTACAGTAGAAAATATTTGTATTAAGACTGAAATATTTAATACTAAATCAAACTGATACAAACGGTAGCGCGTAAATTATACTTCTTGAATAGTGGATTTTAAGCGTTGTAAAGGTAATAAATTCTATGTTATTGTATTACTGATTAAAAAAATGTATTTTACAAATTTCACAAAACGCGTTAAGAGTAAACGTTTCCTTTACAGCGCATAAAATATTTTACTGCAAAAAAACTATGAGAACTACTGCGAGTTTATTATTCAATATAAATAGTACAGAGAGAAAAGTAACTTTTAAAAATGTTATTCTAGAAATTTCTTAAACCAATAGTAGCCAATAAGTTTTAAATACCTTAGTAGAGGGATTGATCAGAGAATAAGGCAGACCCGTGGGGGTCTCGAATGCTGGCAGTAATGCATCAGCCACTTCAGCCGCTTTGTCCTTGAACATCTTGTCGCCAGTGAGTGCGTAGCACGACAACAGGCCGCCCACGAACCTGATAGTAGTCTCGAACACAGATAGGTCTGCATCCTAGAAACAAATATATTAATAAATTACAAATTGGAAGACTAACCGTCTCTTCCCTTTCCGCTATCACCACGCTTGGCAGGCGGTTTGGTGATACCGGACGCCAAGCACCTTAAGACGCTGCTGTCTGTCACTGTATTACTACACTATACTGGTCCGTATATTTTGGTCTCGTATTGTCTGGTCTTGCGCCACCTGTTAGAAGCCATGAGATTGTCCAAGCATTTCTCTCAGTTGATTACTTATAGTCTCACGACACCCACTGGAATACGGTGTCAGATTTTCTTACGCCGCGCCTCTACCACGCCATTATAGTGTAAATTGCTAAATAATTCGACCATAATTTAAAATCCAATACATGCATACAGTCGTTGCGTTGCATACTGTAAAGAAGGACCCGAATTGTATTTTATGAAATGGATTAGTTAAGACGCGCACATATATTCGATAAAATGTTAAGTGGTACAAGCTGTATTAACAGTTATTAAAAATTGTATTCTGTTGGAGTTTTCTGTTGGAATGGTTACATTGGTAGAAAAATGAGCTCCGTGAGTTGCCGCTAGACTACTCCAAATTCATCATCATCATTTCATTCTATCACTAGTCCACTGCTGAACATAGGCCTCCCCCATTGAATGCCACAAAAGTGTAGCTCTCATTTGGGGGGATTTTGCCATAGTTGCCATAGTTGGCAGGCGGGTAGGCAACCGCAGTTTATTTATTCAGAAGTTCCAGGAAGACGATATTGCCCATCTCTTGGTTCTGAACTCCATAAAATCACAACTTTTACATTTTTTTGGGCGCTCTGCTCATCGGCTCTGAGGACGTGTGGCGAGCCGCCGAAGAAATTTAATGTTAATGCCCTGGCTGTATACAAAGGTTCTTTTAAACCCTCTGGGATAATTCTCTTCTCCATTTTGAAGGCAATTATGCAACTGATGACCGTTGGAATCTCAACAATAACAATGAGGCTGCAGGGGTTTGTTAAAAATAGTGGGGACTTCTGTTTGTGTCTTCTGGAGGTGGTGGCGGTAATGGCACCAAGTGGTTGTAGCAACGCGGCGGCTGTCTGTCGTAGAGTCTATGACGCTTCATAATGCCTAATTTTTGGGCAAAACACGTGTCGTGTCTCGACTTCAGTGGTGTATTTTATCTAGTGGTAGTATTATATTGTTTGGTGGAGGGTATCGGGTGGCGGTATTAGTTTGCTTGTGCACGCTACTGAGGGAGGGCAAGCGGTGCTCTTCAAAAGACTAGGTAATATACATCATTTTAAATTTTGCGTGCAGATCTTAGCAAATCAACTTACTTTCCTTCATTATAATGGATTTCCGTAAAGTATCGCCTAATTCTATTAACAATTTTATGAACATTCCTATATTACCCAGATTTTAATGAGTTGTACAATAGAAATACGTATTGATGCGAAATTGCTTCCAGGAACAGAATGTTACGACAAAGAAAAATAATAACATTTTGTCGCGTTTTTGCCCTTCGAAAACTGCGGCACCTTCTGCATACTATTAGAAGTTGTTATTTACGTGTGTATATTAAATACACACACACACACACACGCACACACACACACACACTCACACTCACACTCACACTCACACACACACACACACACACACACACACACACACACACACACACACACACACACACACATACATACATATATTTGTCATTGTTTCGATTATCTCATGTTTTATTAAATATGCACTAAAAAAATTTGATTATTACCAGAATGTACGATGAAGAATGTACGAATGATTCGCACGGGCGCAACTTACTAATGAAAAAAATGAGAAGTGTGTTTTTCAGCAGAACTGTCAAACCGAAGGTCACTTTTTTAATGAGATGTTAATAAAAAAGCAATCCAAATTTCCGACTTTTCCGGTGGATTTTCTTAAGATTTTCTAAGTTTTTTAATTGCAAAAACATCGGCTTTTCAATTACAATTGATGAAAACCAAATTTTCTTTAAAATCTGCTTCGGAAAATATTTCTATTGGATACTCGCACATGTTTACAGCGTACTATTTTGCAATTAGGCCAGTAAGAAATGTGCCACGAATCATTGTTCTAGTCCAACAACTAATTTTGCACTTTTATATTTTCCTCGAATGCAAAATGGCGATTTTAAATAGTAAAAGTTATTGTGAATAGATAATACAATGTTCGGTCATTATTGAACCATGATTAAATTAATTTAATATTGATAGTAGTTTCTCTTTTACTTAATATCTGGGTAAAAATTTAACAATCGATAAAAAAATTGTCTTGTAGTCCATAAAACGTCTCGATGTGACATGAAAGTCGACTAAGATAAATCCGTTAGATGGCGGAATAACTACGAGTATTTCAAATATATCAGAACTAAATTGATCCCAACGTGGCGAATACCGCAAGTCCTCCCAAATTGACGGAGGTCTATGTTATACAACGGACTGTGCCCAGGCTCATGATGTAGTATTTATTGCTTACAAATTTCAGAATAGCCCTTGTTCTTAAAAATTATATTCTTTATTCCTTTTACATAGTAATTAATTTACAAAAGCGTTTTTGCTCAACAGGTTTCAGGTTTACTTGCTTATAAACGATGAGAAGTACAGCTTTGTTACTAAAGGCCTGTTTAATATCTTATCTATCTATTATCCAAAGTATGCTGCCGATAATGGACGACTAGTTGCTTGGTAACCAATCCTAGATAGGTTATAAGGAACGCTCATTATTAATATTCAGTTGACTGCTACTGACTGCTTTTGAAAGTCCTCTCTTCAGTCTTACAACTCATAATCAATGCGGTGACAGTCCAATAGTTAATCTATCTTTACTATAATAAAATATCTAAAAGTCATTTTATGTTAGTATGATGTCGTATTTTGTGATAATGGATTCTAAGAACGAATCGTATCTAAAGAACAGCCTGAGTGTCGATCGATCTTTGGAATGAGATGAGGCCAGTTTTTGAAAAAGAAGTAATAAAGATTTATTTATTGCCGAAAGTATGACAGTGGCATTTGCTAATCTATGCCTTACACTCTCTGATGTAACGATTAATCGATATGATCTGATGAAGGGCCACATGCAGACTCAAAGACACGGGTTATTAATATGTTGCACAAATATTGGTTAAAAAAAATATATTGGTTTCATCTGGGTACCCATCGCCTAGGAACGCTGATCGCCGAGGCGCTGGGTCTTTACAAAAAAACATTAGGTACAACACTTCTTGTATAATTTTAAATTTCGCCATAAACAGTATAATACTTACTATATCACTGAAATGTAAGTGCTCGGCGACCCAGTCGCGTCCCTCACGAAACTCGTCCATAAGGCCCATCAGGTACAACGTGTCCAGGCCGTCGACGATGGTAGCTCCAAGGTCGCCCGCGCCGAACACACTGGACAAATGCGCTCGCTTCGAGATCGGCTTCAGTTCGTTCTTGCCCCATGCGTATAACTTGTAGTTGTTCCAAGCATGACGCATCATCTGGAAATAATAGTAACATTTTAGTCTAGACTTAAATGGAGAGTTGATAGTTTGATCTAATTTCTTAGAAATATCAAAGGTTGACGAACCGACGATTTTACTAGATTACAAGAAATAATTATGAACTTATGTTGATATTATGTCCTAGTTAATTAAATTCATTAAATCAGCAATTACATACATACATAATCACGCCTTTTTTCCTATATAAGTGGTAGGCAGAGGCTACAGAAGTAGCCCTCTTTTTGCCCCGTGGGAGACGAGATGTGACAGGTAGCGAACAACGTCGCCGCCATTTTGGTAAGAGTCAAAAAAATTCTGACACTCCGTTGCGTTTCCACGAGCAGTATAGTTAGCATTCTGCACGAATAAAGGCTGTCCGTACATTACCTTAGTCGCCTCTTACGACACCTCGGTAGGAAAGAGGTAGGTTCTATTCTACTTTGCCGAACACATCGGCTAATCAGCAATAATGCATAGCCACGCATCAGCTTTTGTTGTTGCATGAATGGGCCGGCTCGACCGGGGAAGTACCACGACCTCACAGAATACCGACGTGAAGTAGATGTTTAACAAACTTCTGCGTTTCGTCTGGTGAGTGCAGGTAACCGGAGGCCCACCCACCCCCTCCCCCAAAACATGGTAGCGGAAACAAGAAATCTACCCCAGGGGGGTACCAGCACCACCTCCCCTCTGGGCACCCGCGCTCGGGCTACCAGTCGCTACCTGAGCGTGGGTGCTCAGGCTGCCCCTCGTATTCTGGGGGGGGCAAAGTTCCGCTCTATTCCCCAACTGTTCGAGGCAAACGTAGCAAAAAAACTACGGCACCCCTTATACGCTTGCCGTGGATTTCTGCAATATCAGGGGACTACATTCCAATCTTGATGCCGTCCACTACCATCTGGAGACGGCAAAGCCGGCCTTGCTTTTTCTTACCGAGACGCAGATATCCTCTCCGGCGGATACCTCTTATCTTTCCTACCCGGGGTACAAGCTGGAACATTCCTTTGTGCCCCGGGCCGGGGTTTGTGTGTACGTCAGAGAGGATATATGTTCTCAACGCCTCGGCAGCCTTGAAGGTAGGGACCTGTCCACCCTGTGGCTACGCATAGACAGCGACGACCACCCTCAGTGTCTATGGGTGCCTCTATAGGTCCCCACAGCGGTAATACCGAAACTGACCGACTCATCGACCACATCCAAATGGCTGCAGATTCTGTGGTACAGCAGATTCCACCCGCAGAGATCGTGATACTCGGCGACCTCAACGCCCACCACGCCGAATGGCTTGGATCGCGAACCACCGATCATGCGGGGAGATCTGTCTGTGACTTTGCCCTGGCATATGATCTGACACAACTGGTTACTTCGCCGACGCGAGTACCAGATGTGGAGGATCATACACCTTCCCTGCTGGATCTTCTGCTGACCTCTCATCCGGACGGCTATGTGATCTCCGTCGATGCCCCTCTGGGATCTTCGGACCACTGTCTGATCCGGAGTACAGTGCCATACCATGTGCCCAATGCGATCGCGATCTGCAGGTTCGCGCCGTGTATGGCACTATAGGTCGGCGGATTGGGATGGGATGGGGTCTTTCTTTGCATCCTACCCATGGGGGCGGGTTTGCTTCTCGCTGGATGATCCCGACGTCGTTGCCGGGTCTGTCGCCGATGTGGTGCTTCAGGGAATGGAACTCTTCGTTCCATCCTCTGTGGTACCCGTCGGCGGTAGGACCCAACCTTGGTTTGGTGTCACCTGCAGAATGGCATCTCGCCAAAAGCAGCAGTGTTACCGGGCCTGGGCTTATGCATCGGCGTCTCGGGATTTAAAAACCAGCGACTTTAAAAAGAAGTACAACTCTGCTTCCAGGTCCTTCAAAAGAGTAATTGCTAAAGCAAAGTCGGAGCACATTGGCAGAATTGGCGAGAGACTAGGTCGCCTTCCTTCGGGAACCCGTGCGTTCTGGTCTCTCGCCAAGGCTGTCCAAGAGAATTTCTGTCAGCCATCACTACCATCTTTGCACAGGGAGGACGATTCACTGGCCCAATGACGCAAAGGAGAAAGCCGATCTTCTGGGCTCTCTTTTAGCGTCCAACTCGACTCTTGACGACAGGGGGAGCTCACCGCCGACCATCCCGCGGTGTGGGTGCTCTATGCCCGACATCAGGTTCTGGCAAAGCTCAGTGCGCAAAGCACTACTCTCGATAGATATCAACAAGTCGAATGGGCCTGATGGCATCCCACCTATTGTGCTGAGGATGTGTGCTCCAGAGTTGGCACCGGTTTTAACGCGTCTTTTCCGGTACTCCTACTCTCTAGGCGTCGTCCCGAAGTCATGGAAGACAGCTTTGGTGCACCCGATCCCTAAAAAAGGCGACCGCTCAGATCCGTCCAACTACAGGCCGATTGCCGTCACCTCCTTGCTCTCCAAAATTATGGAGTCCATTATGAACTGCCAGCTCTTGAGGTACTTAGAGGAGCACCAGCTGATTAGCAACCGCCAGTACGGTTTCCGTCGGGGTCGCTCGGCTGGTGATCTTCTAGTGTACCTCACTCATCGATGGGCGGAGGCAGTCGTGAGTAAGGGGGAGGCCCTGGCAGTTAGCTTGGACATAGCGAAGGCCTTTGATCGGGTCTGGCACAAAGCGCTTCTTTAGAAGCTGCCTTCTTACGGGCTTCCCGAGAAATTTTGTAACTGGGTCACCAGTTTTCTCACAGACCGGAGCATCAAGGTCGTAGTTGACGGTGCATGCTCGGACTCTAAGTCTGTGAATGCTGGTGTCCCACAAGGCTGTGTGCTATCACCAACCCTGTTTCTTCTGCATATCAATGATATGTTGCAAATTAGGTAACATTCATTGCTATGCAGATGACAGCACTGGTGATGCCTTATACACCGGCCGTGCTAATATTTCTCGGGAACACGTTGACGAGTACCGGAACAAACTTGTGTCTGAGTTTTTGTTAGACAAAATCTCGAATTGGGGCCGACTAAATCTAGTCCAGTTCAACCCCAAGAAGACACAGGTTTGCGCGTTTACCGCTAAAAAGAAACCCTTTGTCGTATCACCTAATTTTGAGAGCACTCCCCTCGTTGCCTCAGCCAGTATCGGTATTCTTGGCGTCGACATATCGAGTGACGTTCAGTTTCGCGGTCACCTGGAAGGAAAGACCAAATTGGCTTCCAAAAAGCTTGGCGTCCTCAGTAGAGCGCGACAGTACTTCATGCCGGCCCAACGCTTGCAACTTTATCCTTAGGCGCAGGTTCGGCCGCACATGGAGTACTGTTCTCATCTCTGGGCGGGGGCGCCTCAGTGTCAGCTACTTCCATTTGACCGCTTTCAACGGAGAGCGGCTCGAATCGTCGACGACCATGTTCTATCTGATCAGCTTGATCCACTGGCTTTGCGAAGAGATGTTGCATCCCTTTGCATTTTTTATAAGATCTACCATGGGGAGTGTTCCGAAGAATTGTTCGGATTAATTCCAGCCGCTGATTTTCGCCATCGCACATTGCGGCATAGCGCGAAATTCCATCGTCACATCGTGCTCGTCAACATGACGCATCGATCAGCTTTTAAATTACACCACTGTTACGGCAGAATAACTGGCAGAAAGAAGAAAGAAGAAAGTGACGAAACGAGCAAAACGTTCACCTGATGGTAAGTGCAACGTCCGCCCACAACAAATGCTGTGTCACCCAGAATATTTCTGTGTGACACCACACTGCGCCCGTCACCCTGAGACATCACTTTTTAATTCTCAAATGCCCAGTGATTACGCTAGCTCACAGTGCCCTTCAAACCGAAACACAGTAATGCTTGCACACTACTGCTTCACGGCAGAATAACTGGCCCTGGGGTGGTACCTACCTAGACGGATTCCTGTATAGGATTATGCCCATAACAAATGCTGCGTCACCCATAATGTTTCTGTGTGGCAGCACACTGCTCCCGTCACTTGCCACACCTGTACACTATCTGTCAATGCCCTTCAGAGCGAAACACAGAAGAACTAAAATGTCTGCACACTACTGCTTCACGACAGAATAACTGGCCTGGGGTGGTAACTACTTAGGTTTAGTGCCAGTAAATTCAACTGTGTAAAGTTTTGGTATTTTTAGGTACTTTGTATCAAGCTGACTAAACCCTGTTGTAAAAATTGAAAGTACACAGGCAAGTCATTCGTATTCTCATAAGTATTTAATTTTCTTTGTGATATTAAAACATCAATATCATTTATACATTTGTATATATAACTATTAGTTGTACAAATAGGCGACTAGTACTCATGTATAACTCGGGATTCAAATAATGACCCTTAATTTGTTTTCTGACTAAAACGATTCAACACCTATAGGCTTCCCGATGTTCTAGGGAAATTATTTCATAGAGTTAGAGTTTGATTCGATTGTTATTCGTAAAATTAAATTTGAACTGAGCCCAAATATAAACCCTAGATCAGTACAGTTGCCAAAGTAAGTATCCCGACGAAGTCTGATAGGAAGTCCTTAGCGACTTAAGACTTTAGCGAATGATCTTCATATATGCAATCTATCTGAAGTAACTGATAAGCGCTTCATTTGTAAGAGATTACAGCCGTATTATGTAACATAAACAAATAGTTGTAGCAACGTTATATCATTATGTAATATCGTCTTGGTAAAATTAAGGTCAGTTACCTTTAATAAGAATTGGACCATAACAGTTAATTTTAAGAATTAAGGTCTTTGGAGAAGCAACTCAGTTTTCGGTCCCTATTGAGGCTCTAATAGTGATTGATTTTAAATAACCTGTATACAAACAGAAGTAAGGTTTTTGAACTGAAAGTGTAGCACGATGTTCAAGTGCTGAGGTAGACTTTAAACGTCGAATTTAAATTTTTGTTTTCTTATACATGCAGGCTTTTCAACACTTTTCTTCACTATTTTGAACGTTGAAAATAAGCGCCTAAAATTGCACTTTATAGTGTCGTCGGCACGGAGTAATCGAACCTTGGTCACTCGCGAACTGTGAAATTTATAGCGAGCGCCCAGACCCTGAGCTACCACAGCGCTACTACAATAAATTGGCATTCCAATTTTACGTAACTTAACGCTACTTTGAAAGAGCAATACACAGGAAAATTATTCTTACTATGAATATCAATGAAAAATATGAATAAACAGTAGTAAAAGTTATTTTCCTTTTAAAATTTATTTTCAAAGAGCGGTGGTTACATCTCAAAGGCATATTAAAAAGCTGTCTTTTAAAAGAGTCCCAGTGAGTCGGTAGCTCGGGGCGAAAGTTTTAATCTCGACCGCTCTGTGGGGTGGAAACACTAATGAAAGGATATCGGAGTTTCCTACAAGCCATTAATTATTAGGCAGCGACAACTTTCAGAGGAGTGCGCCTGTGACTTGTAGAAGTGGGATAGTTACGAGTTCCAACATAAGAGAATACTAAATTTAACTATTGAAGACCTTGTTCAAACTAGTTCTCTTAGTTCAGCGTCGAATGTTCGATTTACACTTAATTTATTCAAATATAGTCCTATATGTAGATAATATTCTCGGTAAAATTTTTATTCAGCATCTACCATTAATTTTAGGATAAGAACTATTGTCTGTATAACAAAAGCCATATATTACTGTCGAACAAAACTTAATTCTAACAATCTAACGGTGGATAATGTAACGGAGTGACAGAGATTTCCGAAGACAGATTTTTGTAGAATTATTATTCGCAAAAACGACGCATACAAACAAAGATATACCGAAAAATTTTCCTTAACCATATTATGTAAATCTTAAGAATTCGAAAATTTTAATGTTATTAACTCCTTTATATAACAGTTATTTTTATTGACTTAAAGTGGAAGAACTGAAGAGGAAAAATTCTTAATCGACGCAATCGTGGACATTGACTACTCACGATTAAAATGAAATATATAATAGATACTTAAGTATAAATGTTTTGATTTTATCGCATACCTGAACGACCTGTAAGCGTTTGTACAAAGTTGAGTTTGTGTCTGGTTCATAAATTGTTGTTGCCGGTCGATTCCCTGAACGAGCGCAAAGCTCGCGCCACTCTATTTGCCGGATGAAAGCCTCCTGCATCCCTACTCACTTGGCTAACCAAAACAATTGCCACTAGGAAAATGACGCTAACGGTAACCAAACGTAGCAACTTGCGCATTGTTATTAGAAACTTAAATCGATCACCGATAACGATTCTCTGACGGCGTGTCTTAAAGGTAACAAACAAGTTTATTGGAGTTTACAAAAACGATGAATCGGAACTGGATTTATTAAACGCAAAACGGTATAATATAAAATTCTTTACGTGCACAATTTTATCACTGCGATAATTTTTAAATTATATTTTTTATTTAATTAAATTTAATTTACTGTTAACACATGACCAAAGTGAAACTTTTTTATAGAAATTTTATTTTAATTCCATGATACTGCAGTTCTATAATCTTTTTTCTAGAGACGCGACTGGACGGTAAGACTCTTCGTTTTGATCTGCCTCATGAACCATATGAAATGCGTAAGCGGTGCTTGTATGTTAGTAAATCTGTACATTCGCATGCTCTTTCCTAAACAGCTATTATGTTTTCAGTTGTGTATATTAACTGTAGGTAGATGATCTACGTCTACGATCTAATTAAAAAGTAAAGTAAGTGAAAGTAGCATTTCGTTCGTCTTTCATTTCATGTGTGTAAATTATTTTTAGTTTCAAATTACGCATTAATATAAAACAGTACAGTGTCTACTTATATTGCCAGTTTATTGTAGATATTACCCTGACTAAGATATTGCACAGGAAGTGAAATAATATTACAGTATATGGAGTAATAAAATATATAGAAATAATTGCAAGAATAGGTTTTAATTATACCCTTTCACGTAAAAGTGTGTAAATCGAGCTGTTGCCACTTATCCGAAAGTTGACGTCTGCAATTTAGATAATGCCACGCTACTTCACTATAAGTGCGATAAACTTTAACCCAATTGGAAACCACGCGCACGTTTGTACTCGCTTAAAATTGTAAGACCAAGGCTAACAATTTCAGATATTCTTTCTTTACGTCAATCAGACCTCGGACATTTTTATTATATATCAGTAATTAGACTACTTTTTACATTTTTTTTATCGGGTAATTTTTCAATTAAGGCTGTTCTCGCACCAAGTTTCGGTGACGAAGCCAGCTTGGTGGCAAAAACTAGTCGTTGATATAGCATATAAATTTATATATAAAATATATGTACGTGTATCTGTGTTCTATCGATGTCAAGAGCATAAACGAAATTGCGATCAAATTCAATAATCGTCATCATCGTTCATCGTTTCAGCTTATGAAAAGTCCTACTGCTGAACATAGGCCTCCCCCATCGATTGTCGTAAGTTTGCTATGGCTCTCATTTTGGGGGGATTTTGCCATAGTTGCCTCGCTTGACATGCAGGTTGGCAACCGCAGTTTATTTATTCATATGTTCGAGGAAGCTGCTGCCCATTTTCTGGTTTTCTTTTTCCCTCTGTCTACTTGTACGACACCCACGGGACGAGATAGGGTAGTAGATTCTCTTAAGCCGCCACCACAAGGCTCAATAATAATGAATCAATTATATATATATATATAAATATACAAAATTTTCAAATTCCTTTGAGAAAAATCATCAAAACTCTCAACATCAGAATTCGGCTTAGGCTTTGAAAGTAATTAAAAATACCGAAGAACGATGAATAAGGGATTCCGAATTTTATCCTCATTCAACAAAATATAAAATGATATGGCTTACAAAAGCTTCACTTCGGCTTTGAAGACAATTTTATTGCTACAGAAAGCATATTCTTTGTCGTTTGAGAAACATATTAGATTAATCTTGGAACGCAAAATATTAATCCAATTGAACGCAATGTCTAAGGATTAGATACGTGCGGTAGGATTTGTGGTTAAAGTACCAGTTTCGATTGTCATCATGGAATTAAATATTATAAAGGATATAAATAGGCCATTTACGAACGTAATATGACTCGGGTCGGATATGACAAGGTTGCGGCTAGGATATTAATAAGATAGCTGTAAGAAGGAAACGATCAGTGAGTATTTTAGAATAGATTTATTTAAGGTTTTTTTTTAACTGCACTGGTTCGCATAAAATGTCTCTGTCCTGGGACGAACCAGCAAGAAAATCAGCGGGCAGTTTTATTGTAAATCAACAATCGTTACAAACTAAATTACTATAAGAAACATGTAGTAGTGCATATAGTTTTTATCATCCATATATCCTTTAATATTTTATTAACTCTTTTTATAGTAACTTTTTTCATTAAAAAATCTTTGCTTAATACTTTTTTGAGAACGCAGCAGCATGTCTAGTCTGGAGAACTAATCTCGGCGGTTAGTAATTAAGCGGCAGTGCTACGCCGACGACACTCTGCTCAAGCGTAATTGTAAGCCTTCTCTTGATTTACTATTATGGCATTATTTGTCTCTGAATCATTGCCCTGCTAGTCTCCAAACATCTCTCGAAATTGCCTACAATGTGTTATCGATGACTGTGGGGACACGTTCATTTTAACCTCGTTACAATGACATGTATTCAACTGTCTTCAATTTATCGGCATAGTAAGTTTATAAGCGCTACGTAGGCGCGTTTATTTGGGTAATAAGGTTATAATTACAATAATCTACGGAGTCTATTTCGAAATAATTGTATCGATATTTATCCGTTGACCCATAAAGGCCCGGCATATTTCATGATTCTGGTGGAGATATTCGAGGGTTTATTTAGGTTTATTAAAAGAAAGTCTTAATTAAAAAAAAGTAAGCCGGAATTTATATTATGTAGAATACCTACATAATATAAACGGCGCGTCTGCTCCATTTGTCTCATCAAACAGCGTTTTGCGGTAGAGGATAGAGCCGCCCTGTCGCCGGCGTATGTTGAGGTGTCAAATTGACACTTTGTCGTTGATCGATTATGTTGCCCTAAACGAATATGCTTGCCGATTTCGGTTGCAGCTATGTATTTGTTAATAAATATCTGTTACATTCTAGCATATCGAACTATCTCACAGGCAATCTCAACGACGATGACGTTATTATAGAATAAAGTGACGGGATCAGCGCAAAACATTCACCTGATGCTAAGTGCAACATCTGCCCATAACAAATTCTGTGTCACCCAGAATATTTCTGTGTGGCACCAGCGTGAGACGTCAGTCTCGTAAGCACAATAACTACACTAGTCAGTGCCCTTCAGACCGAAACAGTAATGGTTGCACACTAACTGGCCCGGCTGAGGTGGTGCCTACCTAGACGGATTCCTGCATACGAATCCTACCAAATCTTTTGGTTAAAGTTCCTTCCTTCCATGTGCTTAGAGAAAAGATTCGAAACCAGATTTTTTGTGACAACACAATTTCATCCACTTCACCTTTGTGATTGGCATGCCACCACTGTGTGCTATTCTAGGAACGCCATATACGACCACTTAATGGAATTTAATGCCGACAGAGATTAATCTGCACCGATATCACTTAGGGACCTTCAAGAAGAGAGCCTACTCCTTTCTCAAAGGCCGGCAACGCACTTGCATTTCATTCTGCTTTTGCGGATGTTCATTGGACCACTTACCATCAAGTGAGCCGCTTGCTCGTTAGCCCCCTCTTCTATAATAAATATTTTTATATGTAAAACAATATGTATAAACAATATTTCTGTGTTGCACGCACATTGCCGCAGCGTCAAGTGATCCAACTACCTATATGAACATAACGATATTTTGTTTACAAAATAAAATACGGCTTTAATACCTAGGCGTGTGGCTGAATGAAAGACGAAGTCATGTCTAAGTACGCAAGCTTAGTACTAAACATGACTTTATTTCGCACTGCGACATAAAGGACCGTCAAGCCACATTAATACCCTGCGAAACGTGAAGCGACGTTTACTCGAGGTGATGGATTATCGAATTACGGCTTTAGGCATGTCAATACTTATTTAAAAGATTTCTTACACAGAACATTCGAACTCTTCAACGGTCGTGTCGAAAATGGGTAGGCAATGTGCTTCTGTTTCGCGAGTACCTATATTAAATTATTATATAAAACGGGTGCGACACCTTTCGGTAGAAACTGGAATATGCAGACGCGGTGATAATGCTAAGTATTACGTAACTGTACTTATTAACTATCTAACTTTAGAAATGAATTGTAAGTACTCTCTTAGTGTAAAGAAAGATGGAAAAGGCGTAACTTTAGATCATTCATTTTTCTGAAACTGTCAACCGGTCGACTGTATTTTATTTAAGGGGACCTTCGGCGCCATGAGAAACACCAAAAGCTATTTACATCGACTTCAAGAACTTAAGAGGTATAAGGAAAGAGTAGGCAGGATTTAATGTACGGCTTACTTGGAAAAGGCTCATCTGTTTCTGGAACACATTCTGTAATACGTTATTAAAAACGTTTACTTAAAAAATACTTATGATAGATTTATAACACTAAATAATTATTAAGCTAATCAGGCCTACTAAACGTATTATTCTGCTATATAAAATTCTGCTATGAGATACTTCAACATGGTTATGTTGTCGTTCTAATCAAATTTCATATTTACATTGGTGAAACCTCCGTAAATTTTCTATATTCTATATTTTTTATGAATAAGACCGTAAAAAAGAAGACCTTCGACAAGTAAGTACTGGGTGGTTTTAAATGTCATTCTCGTACATTTTAAAACTTTTATATAGTCGTTAAAGACTGCAGATTGCAACGAGTCTGCTCTCGGCTATGCCCCGCCGACAACGGAATGATACAATCCAGTTAGATCCAAATAGAAACGTCAGAATTAACGTCATTAACACTCGAAATTTTATTTTATTTCTTAACCTTATTTTTCAAAGCGAACACGTTTCTCATACACTTGAGCTTCTTGTTGAGTAAATGTAGGTTACAGACGTACTGTTGGTGTCGAAGTTCTGTTGTATAGCGAGAAGCATATATTTTCCAAAACTCTCTATAGACTTGGATTCATCTGTGGTCACAAAAAACAAATTTAAAATCAAAAGTTGCATTAGAGGTGTGTCGAACGAAATAATGATCGATTAATATCTTGGAATCTATATCATGAATATCATGTTTTAGTATGACTCAAAGTTCTATTTTACTTTAACGAATGTATACATAAATACAGTTACGCCTCTTTTCCATATAAGGGGTAGGAAGGGGCCAGTCACCAATCACACTTAATGTATATGTTGTGTTATGTCATTCATTCAATAGCTTTTCCCTCAGATTATTTTTGTTAATAGTTTGAGTTATTGTTTACTGGCCGTATTTTGTAATGGAAATCGTATTTGCTTCCCTCACAGGACAGGCATTTGCCTAATGTGGGGATTGGAGTTTCAATCATTGTAAAGAAGGTATGGTAAATAAAATAAATAAAAAAAAATATGTTTAGGTATAATGTACGAATACACTACATAGTTTTGAATGTTATTGATTAATAATACGCATAACACTAAGAAGCATATTTACAGCTTTTTTATTAATGCAATGTGTTGACAAGATAAACATTACATCAATTCATACAATAATTATAAATTAAAAAAAACATGTACATGCTTATGCGAATTTAGGAGTTGAAGATTTTGTCATGGATGCTATCATCAGAACTTGACCAAAATTATATGGGACCACCCCTAAGGTACTGCATCCATACTAATATTATAAATGCGAAAGTAATTCACTTTACCCCCTGTCTGTTTGTTATGTTTTCACGGTTCAACCGCTGAACCGATATTAGCAAAATTTGGCACAGAGGTAGCTTACATCCTGGAGACGGACATAGGATACTTATTATCCCAGAAAATCAAATAGTTTAAACGGGATTATAGGTTTGTTAAATATCCCGTATATATGGGCCACGCGGACGAAGTCGCGGGCATCAGCTAGTTTCTAATAAAACAAGAATCATCGAAATCTGTTCACGTGGTCCGGTAAACTGACTGTGGAATATTTTATTCAGCTAATTGTATCGAAATGAATATGACTCACAAAACAGTTCAAATAAGCACAAACTCGACGGTTTTTTAACAGCATTTAAGCCAACGTTTGACCTCAATTCCACCTGGTCAAGCGGTGTTGAGGTCCCAGATGGTCAGGACGTTGCCCAATAAAATGCTTATTCATTCTTGCCTTGACGATTCATTCGATCATATTCGCCTAATTAAACCGATGTCGACGAAAAATTCCATTCGCTAGCTGTGTACAAGGAACGACGAAGCAAAATACTTTGTACGTACCGGGGCACATAACAACATACGGGTAACTCATACGTGATTCAAGTCGTTCAATGGTAAAAAGGGGATGAGAGATCTCACTCACACTCTTCGAAATAAAGGCTGTCCAGCGGGAAAATTACGAAATAAAAAAGTATTTTTAGAATATTTATTTTATTTTTTACATGTAATAGGGGACTGCAGGCTTTATTTTTTAAAACTATGTCTTTCTAGTAACGTCCATTCCTTTCAACACACTCTTCACAAGCGAACTCTCATATTGATTAATATGCTCAAACAAAGCACCGGGCTGATTGCAGCGCTTTTACACTGAATGTTTTCTTGTAGGGCAGATATTGTGCGAGGATTATTACAGAACACTTTAGACTAGAGGTAACCCAATAAGAAAGTCCGATTGCTGCGCCCACGATAAACTTGCAATTGCGGTACCAAAAACTCATCAATCATACGGCAGTACACCGTAGAAGTGACAGTTTCTCCCAAATTGAAAAAAATATGGGCCGATTATACCTATAAGTTACAGTTACCTTCACAACTATGGGGAAAAAAATTACATTATTACAAAACAAGAAAAATATTAAAAATAGCGCTATATATTTTAAAGAGGATTACCCACAAAAAGTTTTAGAGAAGAGAAAACAACTACAAACAGAACTATTAAAATATAGAGCAGAAGGCAAAAAAGCCACAATTAAATACGACAAAATAATATTTTTAAACGCTCATAAAGCCCCTACTAGTCAACAACACACAAAGAAACGTAATCTAGAAATTTCCCCAAAGCAAGACGGAACAACCCTCGAAAATCAAGCTCTGAAAAAGAATTAAATCACAGCTTTTATACGACAAAGAAAAGATTCCGAACATTCTACCAAAACTAAAACTCCTACATCCAGCTCCTAGCAATTAAAAGAGGCCCCTCTACCATTCAAAAACCCAACACGGCTGGTCACCGCGGGGGAGGAGAAAGAAACGGGTTCTTCTCTTGACTACAACCCTCCAACACAACAGAAAGACATTTTAAAAAATAAGAAAAATAAAATAGATTTCCACATCGGCACATACAATGTAAGAACCCTGGCAAGCACGGCCAAACTCATAGAACTTACGAACGCCCTCAACAATGTTAAATACGATATCATCGGATTGTCAGAAATGAGAAGAGTGGGATATGGCATAGACGAGTACGACGATTTTATGTTATGTTTCAACGGACAGACAAAGGGAAGATATGGAGTCGGCTTCATCATAAAAAAGTACCTTAAATCTTGTATCAAAAGCTTCATAGGTTTGTCTGACCGAGTAGCACTTTTAGACATAGATATAAACGATACACCAATCACTATTATCCAAGTATACGCACCTACCGAAGAGTCTGAAGAAGCCGAAATTAAGTCATTTTACGAAACTCTACATAGAGCTCATGAAAATTCAAGTAAATATATAATAGTTATGGGCGACTTCAACGCAAAAGTAGGACAGAAAGACACCGAAGGAAACAAACTTCTTGGACATTTCGGGTTCGGTAAAAGAAGCCCTAGAGGTCAATTGTTAATACAATATGCTCAAGAATACAATCTATCCATTATGAACACTTTTTTCAAGAAAAAGTCTAGTCAAAAATGGACGTGGAAGTCACCAGATCAGAAAACCACGAATGAAATAGATTACATTCTTACAAATTTTCCGAACAAATTCAAAGATGTACATGTTTTAAATACCATAAAGTTCCCATCAGACCATAGAATGGTCAGATCTAAAATATCATTTAAACAAACGAAAAGAAACCGAGTAAAGTACAGATGCTCTACATATACCCTAAAAAACCAAAAAGAAGCAAGTTTCTACCTAGAAAAATTAGAAAATAATATAAAATCTATAAAACCAGATGATACATGTACAGGCCAATCCTTATACAATAAAAATTGAAGCATGTATACTAGACAGCATGAAAACAGATAAACAAAAATATAAGTGCACATTAAACAAAATCCTTACCGAGGAAACCTTGAGTCTCATTAAACAACGTCATAAACTACAAAATTTTAAACCAAAAAGCTACGAATATAAGATAAAATTGAGCTCTATCTATAAAGAAACTAATAAAAGTATCAGAAAAGACTACAAGAATCATAGATCAAAAATAATAGAGAAACACTTGGGGACTAGTGGTAGCTGCAAACGTGCATACAAAGAACTCCGTACACACAAAACCTGGATACCAAGCCTATCGGAATACTCTACACCCTCAACCAACAGAGAAAATATTCTAAAAATAGCAACAAATTTTTATGCCAACCTCTACGACTAAAAAAATTATGAAAACTCCGAAATCATAACTTTTTACCCTCAAAGTAAAACGAATATTGAATGGAACACAAAAGAAATAGATCGAGAAATAAATCGGCTGAAATCAGACAAGAGTCCAGGCCCAGACGGTATTCCAAACGAGGCACTTAAGCTGGGACGAACTCTATTAACACCTATAATAACCGCTCTCTTCAATACCATAATTAAAGAGGAGAGAGTGCCCGAACAATGGACGAAATCGAATATAATATTATTATATAAGAAAGGTGATCCAAACGACATTAGAAACTATCGCCCTATCAGTCTACTACCGAGTCTCTACAAACTATTCTCACAATGTATTTTAAGCCGAATATCTACAAAAATCGACAAAAATCAACCTGTAGAGCAAGCAGGTTTTCGCAGAGGATTCTCTACCATTGACCATATCCAAACCTTGGAGAACGTAATAGAGAAATACAAGGATTTCCAAAGACCTCTTTACTTAGCCTTTATTGATTACCAGAAGGCATTTGACTCTATTTCACACAACTCAATATGGGAGGCTTTGATGGCAAACAACATAGACGGCAGCTACTGTAATATAATAAAAAATATATATATGAGAAGTACAAGTAGAGTCAGACTGGAAACAAGCGGTCCTGAAATAAAAATCAGAAGAGGCGTAAAACAAGGTGACCCTCTATCCCCAAAGCTCTTTATTGCAGTATTAGAGATGATATTCAAGAAACTTGAATGGAAAAACCTTGGTATCTTAATAAATGACCAATACCTTAGCCATCTGCGCTTTGCTGATGACATAATCTTATTTTCAGAATCAATTTCACAATTAGAAAATATGATACAACACCTACAGTCAGAAAGCGCACGCGTGGGGTTAGAAATGAACCTGCAAAAAACTAAATTGATGACCAACTCCTCAAAATCACCGATAAAGATAGGAAACGAAAACCTAGAATATGTAGATACCTACATACACCTAGGTAAACAAGTCTCATTTCACCGGAACAACAACTTGGAAGAAATAACTAGAAGGATAAACATAACATGGCAAAAATACTGGGCTCACAAAGAGATAATGAAAGGAGACATGCCGCTTTCTGTGAAAAAGAAAGTAATAGATAGCGGAATCCTTCCGTGTCTAACATATGGCTCACAAACCTGGACATATACGAAACAGGCAAAAGAAAAAATTAGGATATGTCAAGTCGCCATGGAACGCTCCATATTAGGGATACGAAGGAGAGATAGAGTACGTCACACCAAGATAAGAGAAAGAACAAGACAAATAGATTTCTTACTTCACTCCATGAAACTAAAATGAAATGGGCAAGTCATATAGCCAGAACGACGGACACTTGATGGACAAAGCGTACTGTCGTCCTATGGAAAGGACCTAAGGGGAAAAGGAAAAGAGGCAGGCCTTTTAGAAGATGGTCCGACGACATCAAAGATGCAGCAGGAGACGAGTGGCATTCAAAGGCGAAAGACAGAAAACAATGGACAAAGTTGGAGGAGGCCTTTACCCGCAGAGGGGTTCTCATTTAAAAATTAAATAAATATAATAAAAAAATAATATATACAAATATTGTAAAAAAAAAAACACTAATAATTATATACCTCTAAAGTTTAATAATTACTGTAATTGCATGAAAAATGAGAAATAATAAAAGGCTTATTTATTTATTTATTTATTTATTTATACCTATAACTTGATGCGTTCACAAAATATGCGCTATTGGAGTCCAGACAATCCAATGGAATGGCATCAGAAGAGTTTGCAAGACGAGTTTGAAACGACGGTATGGTGAGCGATTTCGGATCAAGGAACAATCATATGTCCGTCTCCATGATGTAAGCTATCTCTGTGACAAATTTTGTTAAGATCTATCAAATTTATAATATTAGTATGGATAACATTCAGAACTATTCGTACATTATACCTATACATATACATTAAGTGTGCTAGGTGACTGGCCCCTTCCTACCCCCTATATGGGAAAAAGGCGTGACTGTAGTTATGTATACAAAGTAAAATAGAACTTTGGGTCATATTAAAACATGATATCCATGATGTAGATTCCAAGATATGAATCGATCATTATTTCGTTCGACATCCCACTAATGCAACTTTTGATTTAAAATTTGTTTTTTGTGACCACAGAGGATTCCAAGTCTATATCATTCCGTTGTCGATGGGGCATAGCCGAGAGCAAAGACACGTTGCAATCTGCAGTCTTTAACGACTATATAAAACTTTTAAAATGTACGAGAATGATACTTACTTTTCGATGGCTTAATGTATTACGGTCTTATTCATAAAAAAAATATAGAATGTTTATAGCCTTGTTACAGAGAGAGTATTCATTTTTATTTACAGAGGTTTCACCTATGTAGATATGAAATTTGATTAGAACGAAAACATAACCATGTTGAAGTATCCCATAGCAGAATTTTATAATACGTATAATAGGCCTAATTATCTTAATAATTATTTAGTGTTATAAATCTATCACAAGTATTTTTTATGAATAAGACATACTCGTAAATGTTTAACGTTTACTCAATAACGTATTACAGAATGTGTTCCAGAAACAGTTGATACTTTTCCAACTAAGCCGTACATTAAATCCTGCCTTCTTTTTCCTTATACCTCTTGAGTTCTTGAAGTCGACGTAAATAGCTTTTAGTGTTTCTCATGGCACCGAAGGTTATCCCCTTAAATAAAATACAGTCGACCGGTTGACAGTTTCAGCAAAATGAATGACCTAAAGTTACGCCTTTTCCGCCTTTCTTGAGACTAAGAGAGTACTTACATTTCATTTCTAAAGTTAGATAGTTAATAAGTACAGTTACGTAATACTTAGCATTATTACCACGTCTACATATTCCAGTTTCTACCAAAAAGTGTCACACCCGGATTTATAATAATTTAGTTAATATCGGTACTCTAAAAAGAGGCACCTTACCTACGCCCGAGTAAACGTCGCGGTCCTTAATGTCACTGCAGTGCGAAATAAAATCATGTTTAGTACTAAGCTTGTGTACTTAGACATGACTTATTCTTATATCACTACCAAAATACCGGATATAAGAGGTATTAAAGAAATAAACAATACTGTTTGATATGTGGAATTTAGAGCATAAACAGCGTCCATTGGAAAGTGGTCAACGTTTATTCGGTGTTTATAAATTCAAGATACATCACGTCACTCATTTTAGTAGTCAGGTAAAGAACACGTGAAATAAAAATTAGACTTAAGAACTGATGTCTCAGAGTGACGGGCGCGGTGGGTTGCCACACCGGAATGTTGTGGGTGATACAGCATCTATTATGGGCAGCCGTAGCACTTACCAGCAAGTGAACGTTTTTCTCGTCTCGTACACTTTATCCAATAAAAAAAGGGAAGCTTGTGGATGAACTTGTAGGTGCACTTTAGAAAATGTCCTCAAAATATTTTTTGTTCCTTAAACTTGCTGGTTACCTCACGATATTTTTCATCACCAAATCGTGGTTCTGCAATCGGAGACTGAACTTAGATCATTTCGAATTATCTAAAAACTTATTTTTTTTTGTTTACAATGCAATGAAAGTTCCTTTCACGACAAAGTTCTCGCGATATTTAATCCAGCGGAACTAACTTGCTTTTAGAATTGACAATCGGAGTCGATTTCGAAATATCGTGCAGTCTTTCAAGATCGGATTACAGGTACCTATAGTCGATTCGTATGCATCCTTTTTTAAGTTTTGGTACTAGATTGAAATACCGAATATTAAATATCTATTAAACAATTTACATATATACATATATAATCTTAACCAAGTTATAAGGTCTTAGAAATAAAATTTTTAAATTAAAAAAAATAAACTTCAAAAAAAAAATTAAAGTGAAAACGAACAAAACGTTCACCTGATGGTAAATGCAACTTCGGTCCATAACAAATGCTGTGTCGTCCAGAATATTTCTATGTTACACCTCACTGCGCCCAGTGATTACACTAGCTCTCAGAGCCCTTCAGATCGAAACATAGTAATGCTTGCATAATACTGCTTCACGGCATAATAATTACCTACTTAGTGAGCTCAATTCTTTTGGATAATTCAATCACCGGTGCCAACACAACTACAGTAAATACAACTTTCAGGTCTAATATAGCATTTGCCCCCTAAAAAAACCACGTAAGGAATTGTATCTGACCAAAATTCCGAATACTTGTAAAATACACCATCGCGCATCTTAGATGTATGGCGGATTAATTATAGCTATATTACCCACTCAAAAATGATAGGAGGCTTGTGCCCACCAGTGGAACGAGAATATGCTGTTACTTTTTATTTTGATACAATTTCATCCACTGGAATACATGACGCACTAACAAGAAACTTCTATAAACATATAATAATTATAAGTAATGAAAAATATAGTAGTTAAGCAACACACGAGAGATGTATAAAGATGTAGGCCGAAATTACAATTTTGAGTTGAAGAATTAGCTAACTAGTAAAATAAACAAAGATGAAGCTGGCAAATAACAAAAGCAAAGTTCAAGTTTGTGTAAAGAGAATATTGAATTTGAAGACTCCCACGGACAAGGATAAAAATAATTTGTTCAGCTTGTTTGTTCTTAACTTCAGCGTCTGAGAACTAGCTTGTTGTCTTTATTAATTTTATAAAATAAGTAAGTTACTGAAGGAGTTCCATAGCCTTGGCGAGTAACACAAATCAACATCTTTGTGCAACGTGTCGAGTAACAGGAACTTTCAAAAATAATTCTACTTGAGCTCTTTATACTTGAGCTACATAGTCCTCCACTATGTAGCTCAAGTATAAAGAAATATAACTTTACTGGATGACTGCAAGTCCAAATCCAAGTAGGCATGAATTAAAGAAATTCAAACGAGTGATCTTCGTCGATTACATAAAATGAATCTTAAATACTCGAGGGAGTTCGCTGGCAAACCGTAAGAGGTAATCGTCGAGCTCGATTATGGGTAGGGTTCCCAACACTCCCGGAATGCTCGGGAGACTCCGGGAAAAATGTTGAACCTCCCGAGCTAACGTTAGTAACAGCCGAGTTACAAATACGAAAGCAATGTGAATATAAAAATTAACAAATATTTGTGTCTTTTTTTTAACACTTATCCAAATAAGTTTATATAAAACTCGGCAGTTGGTAACCCTATTACGGGTCTGATCGTGCAAGACTTAACACTCTAATGCGTTTCGAGTCTCCCGACGCGAGCAAGTATTATTGTATTTATCTATATATCTGTAATTGCTGACGTAGAGCAGTCCTAAACTTACGATAAACGTAACATGTATCATACAACGCTTTTATGTACCACGTTTATAAAACGGGCTAAAATTATAAAGTTCGTTTATAATCAATTGTAAAATTTGTACCCAACAAACATACAGACAGACAGACAAGAAAGCGAGTTAATGATGAATTGTCCAGTTCTAGGATTTGTTTAAAGTTTTAAGTCTCTCTAGCTCCTCCGATAGTTAGTTTAAATCCAATTTCTAAAATTTGACCGATGGGTTAATGACAAAATAACAGACGATTTATGTGATTATACCAGATGTGTATTCGACAAAACAAACAAATCACGTACAACATGAAAAAAGGGGTGTAACAGAGGTATAGCTATTATATTTATATATAAGAACCACAGATTACGAAATGAACATAATGTAGTAACATTACACAGATACAGAAAACATATCACAGACAACATTACAATAAATAATCTTTGTAATGTATAAACTGTTTGGTTTACATTTCCATTCCACACCCGAACAGACATAAACGAATGCGAGCTAATAAAAACGTGGTAAAGAATTAAGATAAAAATACAATGATAACACTTATTTAATGAAAATATCTATATTAATATTATAAAGCTGAAGAGTTTGTTCAGTTAAACGCGTTAATCTCATGAGCTACTGGTTCGAATTGGAATATTATTCTAAGGCCTTCGATTGCGTTGATCATGAAACACTTATCAGGAAACTACATCACTACGGTGTAAGAAATTCTGCACTTCAACTTCTAATTTCATATTTGAGTAATAGAACGCAGACAGTAGTTATCAATAGCAGGAGTTCTTCCGGATCAGCAGTATCTATGGGTGTCCCGCAGGGTTCGATTCTCGGCCCATTTCTATTTCTTATTTACATTAATGACTTACCTTACCTAGTAGGGGACAACCATGATATAGTGTTATTTGCTGATGATACATCTTTGATTTTTAAGATAAAACGTCAACTTTTATTATATGACGAGGTGAATAATGCTATTTCAAAATTAGTACATTGGTTTAACGTTAATAATTTGCTTTTAAACGGCAATAAAACAAAATGTATTAAATTCACAACACCAAATGTTAAACAATTAGATGTAAATGTGCTTGTGAGTGGGGAAGAGTTGAGCCTTGTGGATACTGCTGTCTTTCTTGGAATAACTCTTGACGCAAAACTTCAATGGAGCCCCCATATATCTAAACTAGCAAGTAGACTTAGCTCTGCAGCTTATGCTGTAAAAAAAATTAGGAATTTGACTAACGTTGAAACTGCTAGATTGGTTTATTTTAGTTATTTTCATAGCATAATGTCTTATGGTATTTTGCTATGGGGAAATGCAACTGATGTTGAAGTGATTTTTGTTTTGCAAAAGAGGGCCGTAAGAGCTATTTATAATCTTGGCTCTAAAGTGTCTCTTAGGGATAAATTTAAAGAAATTAATATCTTAACCTTGGCCTCTCAATATATATTTGAAAACGTTTTGTATGTACACAAGAACATAAACCAGTTCACTAAAAAAAGTGATGTTCATAATGTGAATACCAGGAACAAGCACAAATTAATTATGCCAGTTACCCGACTTCACAGAGTCAGTAACTCTTTTATGGGGCAATGTATACGTTTTTACAACAAAATCCCAGAAAGTGCTAAAAGTCTTTCAATCAAAAAGTTTAAATTTTATATTAAACAAAGACTTCATAAAAAGGGTTATTATAATATTAAAGAATACATAGATGATGATAACCCCTGGGAATGAGGTGATCGCCGCCAAGCCATTTCTACATCTTTAATACAGCTATTGTAATACAGTTATTGTACATTATTTTAAAAATGACTAAAAAAAAAAGCCCGCTGGGTTTCTTACTGGTTCTTCCCAGGACAGAGGCATTTTTGCGAACCAGTGTAGCTTAAAAAAAAAATGACTTTCAATAAGTACTATGTAAATAGTCTATATTGAATAAAAATTTATTCTATTCTATTCTATTCTATTCTTACAGCGATTTCTTTTAAATTAAACGGCGGGTGAAACCGCGGGGCACAGCTAGTATAACATAGTCGTGATAGACGGCCTGTGTTTATTTAGGTTAGAGTACCTGACTACCACGCCGCAGTCCTGGGTCCTTGGTTCCCAGCCGGAGCCAACATTTGTGCAGAAACACAAATTGTTGGTTTTCGGGTCTGGTTGTGTTGTAATTGACCTTGTTTTCTGACACTGCATCGTAGCCTACCTCCGAGCTTAACGCATGAGCGTTATATCCGGTACCCTGTTTTTCGTCGACCAGCTTGAAGTCCCAGGTCTTCATTTGGCACCCTTTTAATCGTAGCTTGAAACCAATTGAAGGGTTAACATTAACATTGCTTGTGGATGGGATTTCGTTGGATTCGCGCCTGCACTGCTTTGATGACTGCTATCCTAACCGTACGGGATCGGCTGCTCTTTTTACGGTCTTCAAAGGTTCACTGAATCGTTTGATGGATGATACTCGTAGTACGATATACCTTGGCGTTATTTCCAAAATTTGCAGAACATTAAAAATTTCGATAAGCGCGTAACCGCGGCGGTATAGCGCAATAACCGCGACTTTCGTCTTGCATCTTCCTTTTGCGTCTACTATTTTTTTTAATGGAACAAAATCTATTCATTTTTTATTTTAAGAAGGCGCAAAAGTTCAAGTTCAGTTCAAACCTTTCTGGCCCGTAGTCAAAATTTAAATTTAATAAGGATGTGACATAACTTACGATCGTTATATATGTAATAAACCTACTCCAATTTAATTATTAATTATTCAATAAACTAATGTTAATAAATAACATTTATTTAGAATAAGTTAAATGTAGGAACAATAACGAGCAATGACAGCATCTATAATGATTCGTTATATTTTGCGAATATTACAAAAAATAAAAAATAAACTGAATTAAGGTTTTATTACGTAGACTCAGTATTCCTGACGGTCACAAAGCACTCGAAACGTCACGGTCACGGACTGAAAGAGGTTTTTAGACGACTTGACGTCATGGTTAATCCGGGCTTCGTTCAGCTTTTAATTATCAGTCGGAAGTACGCAAAAAGAGCTTGCAGTATCTTAAAGTTTTACAGTGATATGACTGAATCGATACGAATAAATATCAACCATCAATTTATGAAAACAAAACAAATAAATTTGAACGGAGAAATTTATGACATCGAAATGTGCCCGCTGTCAGCAGGTAATAAGTCCATTTAGATTTTAAAAATAGTTTTAATGCCTTGAGCAGTAAAATCTTAATTTTAAAATCATAAGCATCTGTACAGTATATAACTACTGAATTTATTTTATTTTAGTTATTTAATATGTTTACTCACGAAATAAGCAAGATAAATTACGAAATAAATACAGTATAGCAAATAAGTATATGTGGTTCGGGGACGGGGTAATTTTTTCTGTTTTGTGGGGCAATATGTTCCGACTGGGGAACTAATCTCGGCGTTTCTAATATAGTGGCGGCGCTACCCGGAAATTCTTCGCCACGGCGTAAATCTGTGTTTCCTGTAGACTTACGTCCGGGTCCGAATTCAACAAGACTGCTCGATTCATTCCATTTTGGTGACTTATAGTGGATACAATCTAGAAAAATACATGCTATGAAAACAGGAGTGTCAAAGAATAACACATCTTCATAGTAAAAACTGGAGAATTTTTACAATACACATCATTCAATTTTATTTATGACAAATACTTCACGCAGATTTTGTTTTTTTCAGTAGAGTATCTGATTTTTAGGCCGCGGGTACTGGGTTCGAATCCCAGTTGGTGATTGGTTTTCGGTTCTGGTCGTGATGTGATTGTTCCCGGGTTTGTGACAGGCCTTATATCAGTACGGGAAGGATAGAACGAGTGAGTGCCGCGTGTGCTTGCGCGTACTACACACACACATACACACACTATAATATCTCCCAAATGTAGCTGCCCCTCCCTGCTTCCCCCTGGCGACGCCCTTGAAAAACTAACTTTAGTAATCTAAGGAAACTGGAAGAAATCCTGAAATACTTAGGAAGTATTTCAGGATTTCTTCCAGTTTCCTTCGACAGTTCCAGTCGACTAACTTTTAACTCATAACTCATTTTAACTCATAAATACTTCATATCTTAAACAATAAATGGGTAATAACGCAGAGCATACTGCGTATATTTGCGTACAAATTAGTACAATGAAACTTATGATATTTAGCCATTTTTCCATTTCCCAATATAAAAATGCTATCATTTGTTTTTTTTTATGCTACGATTGTCTCCATTCGCAAAAATACATATGATAGAAGAGACATAACACTTCTAGAAACGTAAAAGCTGCTCAGAGAATATTCCTAAAACATAACAAGAGAAAAACTTTACATTTTCAGGAACATAACTTTTCCCCTTGCGATTCGTCTCGACGAAGAAACACGGCATGGTATAGACGCCAAACTAGTGAAATAGTTCCCAATTCTTTATAGATGGTTGTTGTTAGTAACTTTAAACCTATATGTAGCATTTATTTTCAAACATAGTTATTCTTATAATATTTCTAATTGTATATTAAATTCTAAGCTATAATGTACAGAAAGTTCTGATTCTTGTATGAGATTTTTTAGTAATTTGATTATTACTCTAGACATCCGTAGTTATAATTTAATTTTGGCGGTTTTGCTCATTACGACTTTATTCAGTATCGTTTGCATGGACATACATATATCGAAAAAATAACACGAATGATCACATATAACACAAGGAAATCCGTAAAATTCATTTAAATACATCGGGCGAAGCTGTGGAAGCTTTTGGGCTAACAGTGACCATCAGTCATAAAAAAAAAGATCGGATCGGAATTTAGTTTCGGCTTTGCGCTAACTTTTGGCCACGGCGTGATCTTATGGTCAGATTACCTCACTATTAACGCCGCGGGTCCTGGGTTCGAATATCAGCCGGAGACAACATTTGTGCCAAAAACACAATTTGTTGGTTTTCGGGTTTGGTTGTATTGTGCATGTGAAATTTATGTCTGTAAAGCGCATCCTCGATAGAGGAGAAATCCTACTGTGGGCAAAGATTGTTTTTAAAACAACAATCATAATACTACTATTACCCTTTGTACGATGTATTAATTTTATTGGGCATTAAATAAGGCTGTTTGGGCACCTTAACCTTTTAAACTTAATTCGATGTTCATTTAATTTTCCAAGTGTTCCTTATTGTAGTCGGATAGATTCCATCCATTCATAGTGTTTTTTTTAATATGAAATTGTCGCAACTGGGTCTCTTGACAGATTATTGTCTATTGCCAGAAGTCACAAGGGGGTTCATCGCAAGGGGAGTTTATTGTCGATAAGAAAAGAGAAACATAAGATGTTGTT
This sequence comes from Luehdorfia chinensis, assembly GCA_019845155.1. NCBI lineage: Eukaryota > Metazoa > Arthropoda > Insecta > Lepidoptera > Papilionidae > Luehdorfia > Luehdorfia chinensis. Next base: position 1,240,453 of record JAHVAK010000006.1, on the reverse strand, counting down.
TCATTTAATGGTTGCAAATGTATATAATTTTAACGTGTCTGTAAATAAGCAACAAAATATGATATTTTTAATAATCTTTTAGAAGCTTTTGAAGAAAAGTTTTCAGGGGTTTATCCAGAACAATCATATGGACGGAACTGTAATATAAATTAATTTAATCAATTACTTTCTTACTAAATTAAATTCCAAACAATAGTTCGGCAATACTATATGACCTTTTAGAGAAAACCAAGATTATAAAGATTTATAAAATGTTTCCGAACTTGCCAACACAATGTCACGGTGAGATGACCTCAATAAAACACATAACTTTTGTAGTTCGGAAAGTCATAAACTTTGATAGAGTACGCCACATTTCACGCCTTATTCTATTGATCGGAAAATCGTGCCCGACGAATGCAGCGTTGTTAACAGTTTTCGACTTTGACCGCTGAGTCACACGGTCGTCAGCCGCGTGCTTGCGGCTCCTCCACTTGAATGAATTTATTTTTTTGAAAACTAACAAAACTATTTTGTTTGATTAAAAACCCATTACGTATTACGAAAAACTACTAAATATACATCGTCATCATTATAATATACTCAAATATAATATACAAATTATCAGCCTCAGTGACAATCTACCACAGCACTGGTTTTCAGTGTATACCTTTATTGACCCCTCGAACTGATTGATTGATTATGAAGAGTTAAAAAATTAAATAAATTCTGCAAACAAAACAATATACAACATAAAAACAATTATATTAAGAAAATATATAAGTACAAAACAAGATACATTTGTAGGCAGTTATCATTGGAGCACTCTTAACAGCAAAAAGTAGCTATGTTCATAAATAGCCATCTAGCGACGGGCCTCCCTATACTGAGTTAGCTAGTACTAATACTGGAGATGTGTATACACATTAATATGGAGATTGATTGCATGTTCAACAAAAGATTACAATTAACCTCAATTTTTGAAATAACAACCTTACTTAGACGATTTGTTACTAAGTTAGTATTATTGTATACAATTTCAATTGTACAATTGTACATAGTTTCAGGTTAGTATTAATTACGATTGGTCACCACATGAATAAACCTGATATGGTATAGAATGTAACAAGTAAATTGTCTTTTGTTACTCAAATACGAGAAAGAAACTTAACGACTAATGACGATGTCCTCCTGGCCGATTTTGAATCACAACGAAATACTATTAGATCAACTGCGCAGGATTTTATAGTGCCACAAGTGTACGTGCGAGAACAGAGAATCTTACTCCTCCAATCCTATCCGCATCCGATATAACGCTGATGCGTAAGATCGGAGGTACATAGGCTAGGATTTACCGTACGTACAATATAGGCATTGGAAATACGCCTTGTTAATGTTTTACTAAAATGACATGCTCGCGTCGGCTACTGACTCGATTGGACGTAAATGTCTACTTTGGTAGTCACATGAGTTACTTTATAAATATAATTTATAACGAAATAGACATAAGAAATGAGATATTTTAATTTATTTATAATATATGTTTTATGTATTAACTAATAAATACTTAATTTTTTATGAGTTTTATTGATATAGTTATCGCCTACCCCAGATTTTTACCATCAGCCAGGGTTGACTGGCAGATAATGTCATATGGCATAAAGTTCGCCCATTGTAACCTTTACTAAGTGTTAATGAAGAATAAATGAAATATTTATTTATTTTTTGGATTACCAACACAAGACACAGCACTTAAATTCTAAAATACAGATTGGTAAAATCTAACTGTTCTCATAATATAGGTAACCACAGCATGCGTAGTGGATTTGTTGCTAAAGTTTTTATGTTGTAATATTATATAATATCAAAGAAGTTTAGAAGAACACAAACATTTAAAAAGTATTAGCACTGATACATTATTTATATACATACAAATTTAAGTTATATAATAACTAAATAACAGAGGATACGTCAAACGTTTTGAGCTTGGCCAAGAATCTGGAAACGCTGTCAAAGTGGATATCAAGATCGGGTTTCTTTTTTACACTTTCGTTATACAGACGAGAGACGCGCACCACTGGGGAAGACCGACCAAGATTGGTTCTGCATAAAATAGTTTTAAAAACAGTGCAAGGATTTCGCGGTATTCTTGCTGGGACGTTGGAATGAAATCGGTTCGACAAGGGTGGACAATCTATGAAACCATTTGTCAACTTATGCAAAAATAATAAATCTAAGTGACCTCGGCGTGCGCATAGCTGTTCAAGCTTAAAATGCTGTAATCTTTCTGAGTATGTTTTCACAGATCCCGGGGGCTTAAAGCGATATTATAGGCTGCGAACTAGTTTTTCTGGACCCTTTCGATTCTGTCTATATGTATTTTGTAGGTAGGACACCACACATATGCGCGTGGGGATCGAGGGTTTATGTTCTCATAGACGTGTCGATGCGTCCTACCGATTATTCTGCCTACTTGATACCGCATCTACATAAGAAAAAAATAGAGCATTACAACTGCAACAAAGTATTTTAATTTACTTTTCAATAATATACGTTTAGTAAGTTTCTGCCGTTTAGAATTGTAATCTACAGATTATTAAGTTTTTCCTTGTGATTCAATCTCTTCAAGTGTACATAATATATGCATGAATAAATTTTAATAAAGAAATACTTCGCTGCCATTCTTTTAAATCAATTATAAACTATAGCGATTTTAACGTAGGCCGGCCGAGGAAAATTTTAAAGCGAAATAATAGTTAATACTATGGAAATATTCAACCACATAATCCTTCTTTTCGCTGTGTAGCCGGGAAAAAATGTGCATTTTAATGCAATAACATTCGTATCGTGAATATATCAGTAATGTTACTGTCTAAAATTATTGAACATTACTCGTCGATAGTGTCGATTTCCCGTCCCGTGGTTGTCGTAAAAGTTGGCAAAGGGAAAATGAAAACCAGGAGATGGATAACAGCATCTTTCTGGAACATCTGAATAAAAAAAACTGCGGTTGCCAACCCGCCTGCCAAGCGTGGCAACTATGGCAAAATCCCTTGATAATGAGAGCCACAAACTTTGGTGGCTGACTGTTTGAAAGAAATGTTGTAACTCTATGAATTTGATCGAAACATCGCCGCTGCCGCCAATTGGTACAATATAATTAAATCATGGTGTCTTTTGTCGATAGTCTAGTGACCATACTGGTGAAAAATCACTCTTCGGTTTTCACTTGTGTTTCTCGAGTTGTTTAAAGTTGAGATACAGCCTCAGTACACCCTAGGGCATTTTATTCGAAGTAAAACTTATTGATGTAACATGTGATGTTGCCACTAGCGGCCGACTCAGACTAAATGAGTTTCAGCCCATGCACTTCAACTCTTGTTACAAATAATCAATTTACTGGTGCTAGGATTCCTATGCAGGAATCCGAGTAAGGTAGTTACCACCCCAGAGCGTTATTCTGCCGTGAAGCAGTAGTGTACAAACATTACTGTGTTTCGTTCATAAGGTCACTGAGAGGTAGCGTAACCACTGGGCATGTGAGACTTAACTGATGTCTCAGGGTGACGGGCGCATAAATGTTCTGGATGACACAACATTTGTTATGGGCAAACGTTGCACTTACCACCAGGTAAAAGCATTGATCGTTTCGTCACTTTTACTAAATAAAAAAAACAAAGTTGAGTTGTCTGCATAAAGTGTGTGTATACATAATAACTCAATGCTTCATGCCCAGCTTCAACCCAGCAGCAAACATGCTAATATGAATTATGAGTTTAATGATTTTCTCATGGATCATCAGAACTTGACCAAATTTATCGCTGAACATATAAATAAAAGATACCTATGATATTTTCTTTGAAGCCGGTTTAAAAGCTGCAGTGAATCATAAATTTAAGATACGAGTAGTGAAAATGACAGACAGAATAAGAAATATTGTGTAGCAAGAAATGTAAAACGTTGAAAGATAAGTACCCTTGCAGAACTAAGGACGGTTTATGTCAGTCAAGGTTTTATGCTTAATAAAAGGCGGAGTTGGCTTTTTTCAAATGAGCGCAGGCACAATGGCGGATATACTTTTGTTCGATCTTGCGACTGCGTGGTCTTACAAAGACGGTGAACGTCTCTCTATGGACGTCGTCTATTTGCAACGGACGCAGAAGTCTAGAATGTGCACATAATCAAAGGCACTAGTGCCCATAATCAAAGGCTCTAGTAAGTATTACGTCCTGTTTTCATTATTTTAATTGTGTAAGTGTTATTAAATAAAAAGAATTATGAATTTCGTGGGTGGGAGGTCCTTAATAAATAAATAAATACAATTATTGTGAAATAACTGCAGTTTTTTTAGAATAAAACTTCCAGAACAAATGTTTATTCCACCAAACTTTAACACTGCTCAAATAAATAAAACAATTGCTTCGAAAAAAAAAACTTTATGGCTTCGGGAGCGTAGTTTGTTACCGTCGTGGTTCGTCAACGGAAATTTTTCCGAGCATTACTGAAGGGAAAATTCGAATGAAACTTACTTGTTTCTCTACGTCAGAGATGGTTTTCTGTTAAGTTATATTATTTGTTTACGCCTATTTCGCCGTCTTCTGTCTGTATTTGCGCTGAATTTGTCTGATTCACCATATAATCACTAAAGATTTATTTGTAAAAAGCATTTAAATGTTAGGTATTCAGTTAATGTTTGTTCTATGTCTTTTTATATATCTTAACGATTTCAGCGTGTGGTGTCAGTTTGAAGGACGCTGGTGCTAGTGTAATTTCAGGGCATATGAAACATATAAATGTCACCATAGTGACAAGCGCAGTGCCGTCCTACACATAATTTTACCATCAGGTGAACGTGCCTTGTCTCGTCACTTATTGAAAAAAAGAAATAGACGTGGAAATAACTCCTCCTCTACATTCGCAAACCTTTTGGCTATCAAACGTTTATATATGACATTATCTATTATGGCATTGAAAAACAGACCCCAGAGATTTTTGACTGTTCATCTCTTCTTTTTCGAACTGGTGTTGATTTTGACTTCTTAGCTTTTCTATTCTTAATTTTTTTGTGGATAACGGGACGAAACGAGCAAAACGTTCACGTGTTGATAAGTGCAACTGCTGCCCATAACAAATTCTGTGTCTCTCAGAACATTTCTGTGTGACACCACACTGCGCCCGTCACCCTAAGACATGAGTTCTAAGTCTCATGTGCTCAGTGATTACGCTAGCTTCTCAGTGACCTTCAAACCGAAACACAGTAATGTTATTAACACAGTCAACACAGCTTATCTACGTTATTTAAATCAATCATAAACCGTATCAAAGAAAATACTCTAATTTATAACGTTATAGAAAATGAGTACTTATAAAACTAAGCAAGCGAAATTATAAAAGCAGTGCAAATGTTTTTGCTCGATAACTCTCTCGAAACAAACGATCTCTCTTTTTGAGCTTTTCTGGAATCATTACAGTCCCAAAAGAGTTTAAAACAACACTCGGAATCGACTGCGGAGTGCGACGAAATAACATATATCTTTCAGCTGCAACGGTTCAGTGGCTCCGTGCTACGTAATTTTAATATTTATCGCACAACAATAAAACATTACATGACTTCTTAGAAATTGTGTCAACACATTATTAATTATACATACATACAGTCACACTTTTTGCCACATAATAGAAGGCAGAGGTCCACACACAGTAGCCCACTTTTGGCCCACGCGGGGAATGAGACATGACGGGTGGCGAACCACGTCTCCGTTATTTTGGTGCGAGCCAAAAAAAATATTACTCGCCATTGCTTTCCCACGAGCAGTATAGTGACAGCATTGCATTTTATGGTGTTTTTCTGCATTATTTGATATTAAAAAAAAAGAATACGTGCAACTGAGTATATGTGGCAGAAGTGAAATAAACATGAATTAACAAAAATAGTCCTTACTGTAAAATAACTGCTAAGTATATATACAAATATTAATTAGTCGATGAAAATAATTAAGAATAACAGAAAAGTTGCACGAAATCGCTGCACTTAGAGTCGACCTTGAAATTTTACTCTTATCGCATCCAAATAAGTTTCACTTCAATAAGTAATATGTAATTAAATCAGCCTTTATCAATTCTACTTCATCATCATTTCTGCCTATCACTAGTCCACTGAACATATGGCTCCCTCATAGATTGTACAAAAGTTTATAGCTCTCATTTCAGATGACTTTGCCATAGTTGCCACGCCTGGCAGGCGGGTTGGCAGCCGCAGTTTATTTATTGAGATGTTCCAGGAAGATAATGCTACCCATCTCCTGGTTTTCATTTTACCTCTGTCGACTTTTGCAACACACACGGGTTGAGATGGGGTGGTAGATTCTACTTAATGAATGGATACTAAGCAGTTTAAAATTCTTTATTCACTCTACCGAGTTTAAAGTCACTTAAACTCTTCTAAATCTTCCCGAGTCACGAAGGTTATCTGTCAGGTTATATTTTTAAAAACTGTTATGCTAAACTATTATTGATGAATAATCAACGCGACTTGACAATAAAATTTGAAAATTACCAATTTTTTAAAATGAAAACATCTTTAGAATCGTTGTGATTTGAAACTAGATGAAACGAAAAAGCGACACTGAAATGATACGAACATTTACGTCTATAGGATTTAGCCTGCTATGGAATGAGATAGAATACAGCATAGTTTTCCTAAAATATTTATATTTTCGAATTCGTCTAACTCATCGATTACTTCGTAGATTTAGCATTTTCATACTTTTGTTATCGTAAGCCACTCGTGCCATTTGTTGAAATTGAAAACTTTGAGTCTATATAATATATATATATTATAGACTTAAAGTATATGATATATAATTTTTAAACTTGGTAACAAAATTATAATATATTAACCCTATAATTATCCTACTCATCATACTGTCCATTGGTCTCATTCTCTCGTAGTTTCCTGAAGGTTTCACTTCTACCGCGTGTGTACTGCACACATGTTTTTTTTATAACTTACCACTTAAAAAACTCCTATGCTCTATAAGTCGAAACTATTGGTTTTTGGGTCTCAAAATCGTAGGACCTTTCCTGTGTCTATAACGCGGCATCAGAACTTTCCTACTATGGCATCATTTAGGCGTTCAATCGCCCTTTATAGAGCCCTTAACTGCGATGGGCTCACCACCTATCACACCGAGTGCATTATATTGTTTTGGTGAAACGTGGATTGTGGCAGTCATCTGTTTTTGCAGTGAGTGCCCAGTCTCTGACTACCCCTTATGGGATACAGTCGTGATCTTATGTATGTATGTATGTTAACTGAAACGACGGTATTTATTAAATTAATTAAAAAAATATTAACAACGAAGTGTCATTAATCGACTACCTTTTTATACTGTAATGTACAAATGACGATCGCGTGGTTAAGTAGTTAGAATACCAGACTACCACGCCGCGGGTTCTGAGCTCGAATCCCAGCCGGAGTCAACAATTATGCAAAAACACAGAATTTTAGTTTTCGAGTCTGGTTGTGACACTAGCCTTACGGGTAGGTTGGACGAGTGAGTGCCTCTGTGTTTGCGCTTACAATTGGCACTATAACATTTCCTGCGTAGTTGATAACTTCAGACAGTATTCGATAGTTGTCGCCGTGGTCGAAAATCGGAATCATGTACAATTAATTTAGATGCCATGCCATAAAACTGAAATATTAAATATTGATTTATAACAAGAGACTCTTGCAATTATTCATAATATGTTCGTTATGTAATAGTATACTACTTCTTACTGGGAAAAAGACGTTCCAATTGAAATCCAATTAACGATTACGAGAGCAGCACATGGTGCATTTGAAGGCTCTGCTCCACAAACAGTTCATTAAATTTTCAATTTCATTGTGGGACAACTGCGACGTTCGCTTCCGTTAACGGCTTTCTACAATCGAAGACGACTGTTTGCATGTTGGTTGCGTTTTTGCTGTATTAATTAAAGTTTTCAATTAGACGACGTATATTTAAGCAGAGTATATTAAAATGTTCTGGAGGATTCCAAAATATTTCATAGGTAAAGCAATAAGTTTAGGTTCCCGATAAGTGTTTTTTTATAGTATTAAGGGACTAGACGAGCAGAACGCTCACTCGATGGTAAGTGTAAAGTCTGGGGGATGTGCAAGGTCTACCCATAACAAATGCTGTGTCACCCAGAATTTTTTTGTGTGGGACCACACTGTGCCCGTCCCCCGGAAACATCAGTTGTTAAGTCTCACATGAACAGTAATTACACTAGCTTTCAGTGCTCTTTAGACCGAAACAAAGTAATGTTTGCGCACAACTGCTTCACGGCACAATAACTGGCCCTGGGGTGGCACTAGACGGGCACCAATCCACTAATCCTACCACCAGTAAGATCGAAGAGAGAAGTATAATAAAGAAAGAGAAAATTATCCTATGATTCTACAAGCAAATTGAAACGCGAAATATATTTACATCTATTTACACTCAGATGTGAAAAATATTATTAGACAATAGCACACATATATTTTCCCATGTATAGATTGCAGTCTATAAATCAGATTATCAAGCTATTCGACTCTTATTGCGCCCTAAGTCCGTCGGTGTCAAGTTTGAGCAACCTATTAACCTTATATATGGCTTTTAGAGTAAGTGTCCGAAAAAGCTAATAGCTTGGGTAAACCCAAACGTTGTCAGAAATTTGCATTCAATTTTTGTTTTCATTAATTACATTTTATATTAATTTAAATCTCGTAAATCAGATATCTGTAATGTACGTGTGTGGTTAAAAGCAGTAAATTCTCATAAGAGTCTGTATAATGTAACCGATGCACGTATGAAAGAACTTTGGCAATAAAGCAACAGAGAAAGCTTTCCCGGGTCGTACAATTTATAACGTTGAAGTTTTTCAAAGCTTTACTTCGGTAGAAGCGAGCCGTCGTTTTATTTTACAACCAAGCTTATGATTTTTAAAAACCGTTATCATTAAAATAAATACATAAAAATTTGATAAATAGCCTTTATCAAATTCCAATATTATTATTAAGTGTTTTTTATAATGACAGATAGGTACTTAAACTTGATGAGGACAACGACATTTCGCGGCTAAAATATGGGGTACATTTTGTGTTATCGATTAACAATGTAGTAAAACTTAAATTTTTGCAAAAGACGTGATGTAAAAAGACATGATCGATAATGTCCTCAAAGTAAGCATAAATGATCGGCATGTTTGTATCATTTAATAATTTTCTTTAAATGGAATGTGTTATTTGATGTGTGTATACACCCATGTACATGTTCGCAAAAATATTTTTTGCAATCAATTTTCTATTCACTGCCCGCCTTTACTTTTCCGTGACCAGAAATGTGTTTCGGGAAGCTTCTATACAATGCCATCGTCGGATATCAACTGGACATACTCGTACATTGCTTTCTCTGTATTGTTCAGCGGGCATCGTAAATTTAGGTGCGGTCGTAACAAATCGCGTCTTTGTCCATATAGCAATACATCATAAGCTTTGTTTGCATCTGTGCTTCGGATGAAGTAACTGAATTATATGAAATGTTTAAGTTAATTATAAAAATAGTTGCCTACGCTATCTTCAGTTAAATGTTGTTTTTAATAAGACCGTGTTCTTACTGGTAATCTTAAACTTGAAAAGGTGCAGTGTCTACGCACATCGTTAGGGATTAATGAGCGAGTCTAGACAAGGTTGGGGTGGTTCCTATCCGACACTGAGCAGCGCATGTTCTGTCAGGTATAAGTATTTCTTTATTTCTACAACATTAGACGAAGAAAGAACGATGTGTTCCAGTGTTTTAAGTACTACTGTTCATTTGTAAATAAATTATAATAACTGACAATTTTAACATGTATAGGAATGCTATGGAAAACTAAAGGAATAAAAGGGTCTGTAACCGAAAATTTAGACATGATGACAGAGTTTATAATTATTATCTCATCATCATCATAATTTCAGCCTATCACTAGTCCACACACTGTTGAACATAGGCCTCCCCCATAGATTGCCAAAAACACGTAACAAAGTTTTTCGCTCACATTTTTGGGGGATTTTGCCATAGTTGTTAGTTGGCAGACGAGATGGCAACAGCGGTTATTTAATCAGATGTTTCAGGAAGATGTTGCTACCCATTTCCTGTTTTTCATTTTCCCTCTGACGACCTTTACGACATCCACGGGACGAGATGGAGTGAGGTAATGTGTCTGTGAAGTAAAGATGTTTTTTTTATAGGATAAAGTGACGAGACGGCCGTAAAACGTTGATCTGATGGGAAGTGCAAGGTCTGCCCATAACAAATGCTGTGTCACCTAGAACATTTCTGTGTGACACCACACTGCGCCCGTCACCTTGAGCCATTAGTCCTTAAATCTCATATGCCCTGCGACATCGGTTCTTTTAAGTCTCACATGTTTAGTAATTACATAAGCTCTCAGTGCTTCAGACCGAAAGACAGTAATGTTTGCATGTTTGCATGTTTGTTTATATTTTTATGACTGCTAGTAGAATAATTCTGTGATTTTGCTAATACATCTAGATACATTAGAAGAATAACAATCGGTGAGTAAGTTTGGACGAGGAATTTAAAGCGAAGGTCAATAATTTTCCCTTATACTTTCATGGACGCTACATTGTTTAAACTACCTTTTATTAGACACATTTTCACACATTACAGAAATAAAACGTTTTAACAAGTTCGCGTACAAATTTAATATAAAACAAATATTTCTGAGTACATACATATACATATATAATTTTTCATACACTAATAGTATTCACACAGAAATTCGGTTGTTTAATTAGAATTGTGGCAGTCATCTGTTTTTGCAGTGAGTGCCCAGTCTCTGACTACCCCTTATGGGATACAGTCGTGATCATTATGTATGTATGTAATTAGGAGCTAGACCAATTTAAGTCTCAGAGAGAATAGGAGAGTTTGAAGAGTGCTGTCTGGAAAAGTGATATTATATGATTTGGTTACAGACCTATTAGCATACTAAAATTTGAGCTGTACTAAAATGTTTGAAAATAATTTTGTATTATTTAAAATGAGGAACGACAAAAATGCCACAACTTTCACCAGTACAAATGGGGATGCACAGGTAAACGCAACCGCCCCCAGGTAACACACGTGCCGTATTTACCTAAGTTCAATAAGAAAGGAAATATTAACAAACCGGCCGACTTAAAATTCATTCTTGAGAAAGTAATTTAACTCTCGTACTATTAGTATCAAAATAAAAATTGTTAATTACGTGCTGGAAACGGGAGGAACATAGCCAAGTCGAAAACCAATCTTAACGGATAGTAATTAAGAGCAAGTTCTAGAGCTTTCTACATAGACCTAAATCTATGCCTACCCGAAATTTACTGTTATTGCCCGAGCAGCCTCCGTTGGACCGCCTCCCTCCTTAATATTTATAGTGACATCACAATTGAAGCTTGCTAGTGAGTTAAGCTTAGAGTAATATAACACATGCACTGATAGAAATTGGAAAGTGATTCAAAACGAATGAAGAACGATGTCCATCAAATAATAAGTAATAACAAAGTGCGGTTAAAAAAACAATGATCTAAAAATATTGTTAAAGGGGTAAATATATTAAGCTCAAGTACAAAATGCCACGAGAGAGAGAGAGAGAATCTACCACCCCATCTCCTCCCATGGGTGTCGTAAAAGTCAACAGAAGGAAAATTTAAACCAGGAGATGGGCAGCAGAATCTTCTTGGAACATATATAAATAAATAAACTGCGGTTGCCAACCCGCCCGCCAAGCGGGGCAACATTCTCCAAAATTACAGCTACTAACTTGTGGCAAATTTAGCAAAATTTCCCTAAAATGAGAGCTACTAACTTGTGGACTAGTGATAGGCTGAAATTATGATGATGATTATGACAAAGTAAATCCGTAATGTTAGTTTTATAAAATAGTATATAATTTCAACAAAACCAGTTCCAGCAAAGTAAGCCAGCAGGAAAGTGAGGCGTCATTGTTCGGTAGATGTCGTTTGTTCCTCACAGGCGTAGTTCTTTTTTCTACTACCATTTTAATTTTCCGGATTTCTAGTCTATTATAATGACGTGGATGTTAATGTCAGTGGAATAGTCAAACTGAATATATTGCGATGACGGAAAATAGTACCTGATGGTTGCAATTATTTTCGTATACGGAGATTTTTGATGAAAAGGTGTTTGGAGACATTTAACAAAGAACAATTGTTTTAAATCAGTAATCTATATAATCTATTTAAGCCTTCAATATTGACGATGTAGCTTAGGGGCCTTTCGCCTTAAATTTCATAATACAGTGACCGTTCCATCCCCAGAAACCTCCAAATTTGTTCCGCAATTTTATGTTTACCATTTCTTATCAGTGAAGGAAAACATCGTGAGAAAACTGCATGTCTGAGGAATAAAAATATTTCGAAGCTATGTAAAGAACGCCAATCCGCATCGGAGCAGCGTGGCGGACTTTTCTCTGCTCCAAAACCCTCTTAGAAATGAGAGGCCTGTGCTCAGCAGTAGGATATTAATGTTGTTTTTACTTTGCTTTTATTGACGAGACACCGCGAATATGCTTAGCAATTGAAAATCTGCATGAACATATTGTAGCGACATAAAATATTTATACTATCATAAATATTGCACTAAGACATTTTTATATTAGTTTCTTGATATATAAACGAACATTTGCGAAAGTTGCACATCTAAATCTAAAAATGTCACAAAAACTGTTATCAACTGAACTGTGTGCACGTTGATAGAGAACTTTTGCAATAAAACGTGTGAAACAACTTTTCCGAGGCGTAGCTTTAAACGCCTTCTAATTTTATATGTAACACTTGAGACTTAAATGCGAACTATAAATATCGAGTGTAACCATGTATAAAAAGAGCTATACGCTAATAATTTTATTAGTATTTATTTTTACGAATGATACATATGATAGATCTCTATTGTATTTAGTACATTTTATCTATGTATATGTTAGGTGCTCTTCCATAAAAACGTTACTGTCGCCATATGTTCTTATGAAATTCGCGTAGTATTAAAAGCTTAATTTGTAAGCGAAGAGATTTGTTAAACGAAATATCAGCCAGTTCCTACATCAAGGGCTCTGAAACAAGTTTAATTTAACATTACTGTGCTGAGAGTCGGAAATAATTAACTTTATGGCCTACCACTTGTAGTATTTTTAACTCGCTACGATTTACAGTCAAAGACTGAAGGAATCAATACGTGTGTGGCAATGGACCAGTTCCAGGACCAGGAGGTCTATTTTGTAGCTCTGGTAGGTTTCGTGATCGGTTTTATTTTGCCATATGAAGCTCATTCATTGGTTAATTTGATAAAAAGAAACCGATTACGAAACCAACCAAAGTTATACAGTAGACCCCCTGGACCGATATCCATATGGATTTTGCGGGAAGATGTTAGAAATTAGTGGCTGAGGACCGTGTTTTGTAGAAATCTATAGGGGAAGTTAAGGTAAGTTAATAATACCGCACCTTTATATATATAAATAATAATCATTAAATGTTGTAGTGTGTAAAATTCAGAATAACACCTACCTCTTTCTTAACGAGGTGTCGTAAGAGGCGACTAAGATTTTGTAAGGACAGTGTTTATTCGTGCAGTAATAACATCATTACATGCAATGCTGTCACTATGTGGGAACGCAATGGGGAGTAAGAATTTTGTGGCTCGTACCAAAATAGCGGCGACGTGGTTCGCCATCGTCACGTCTCGATTTCCGCGTGGGCGAAAAGTGCTCCCGTGAGTGGCCTCTGTCTACCCCTTTTATGGGAAAAGATGTGACTGTATGTATGTAAATGTTGTCTTATATCAGAGTTATTAAAGTTTCAGTAGAGGAATAGTGTCAACCATGTCGATAATTCATTTTGCGAAAAAGAATAAAAAGAAAAGGAGAATCTGTGAACAACATCAATATTACACTCGCGGCAGACTATCGTACCGTTACACACACATATTTCATTTGATAAGTTTCATTCTCAGAATAATCTTATTATTGACAACATAATATTTATACAGCTTTGTAAATACGCATGTGGGAACTCAATGGGGAGTAAGAATTTTTCGACTCGCACCTAAATGGCGGCGACGAGGTTCGCCACCCGTCACGTCTCGTTTCCCGCGAGGGCGAAAAGTAGACCACTTTGTGTGGCCTCTGACTACCCCTTTGTATTTTTGTATGTTTAAATATTTGGTTAGTGTGGTTATGGATCGGTAACTATCAAATTACCTTACGCGGACGCGTGTTGTAGTCGGACCAGATTCCATCAGTATTGAAACATCGATTCGATGCGCAGAACTGCAATATTTTATACGCTGGTTACACACAAATCACAACTTAGCAGCCATATTTTCATTTTGTATCGCAATTGCAATACAGAATTTATTTCCTAGTATTAATCATGTAACGAAATCTTATTTTGGTCACGCTGCTCGGAATAGTTTTGCAGAATTATGGTTTTCACACGACCCGATGTGCACGCTCCGCTGATAATACGGCTAGGCTATATTTTATTTATTTTATCTCAATATCATGACGCTTTTATGACCTGTATTAGTCACAGCAAGACCAATACTTTATCGTAAAATGTTTTTCTTTACAAGTGACAAGCCGAATGGTAAATTATCGACTAAAATCGACAGATTTTCAGCTAAACAATATCGTTCGTTACGTACTATCGCATAATTATTTTAATCACGTTCAAACATAAATAATATATATTTAAACATAATAATAGACTAGAACTGTATAAAAATTACAGCGTAAAAGGATTTTCGGATTAAACATAGTACAGGGTTCCGTAGTTTTGCTTGCATGTTTCTTAGTTGAAGTAAGTTTTTATTACAGGTTACCCCAAATATTTTCCACTGAGTTCTAACCATGGTCCCGCTATATCTATCCACCGGCGCTATAGCTATCGGTATGACCGACAAAAAATATTATATGAAAATACAACAACATTCGAAAAAACATTTAATGACACTTTACATTTACAGAGAGATATATCTAAAGAGTTAAAGGACTCAAGAATGAGTTGGATAATTTTGAAAGGGTTATTATAAAAGGGCTAATATTGCCTTAAATGAGTTCGACCTTCGGTGCCGGCACCTCTGAAATTATTATTTTAAGTGCTGATATACCACGTGCTCAGCGGTGAAGGAAAACGTGGTGAAAAAACCGGCATAACTGAGGAATAATAATTTCAAAATTTCGACTTCACATGTCCGCCAACCCACTCTGGAGCAGCGTGGCGGACTTTTACATACATACATACATACAGTCACGCCTCTTTCCAATAGGGGTAGGCAGAGACCACATCTTTCCACTTGCTACGATCCTGACACACATCTTTAGCTTCTTCTACTTTCATTAGCGTTTTCACACACGCTCGTCGGTTGAGGGTACTTTTAACGTTACCTTTCTTCAAAAGTTCACCGATCTGATTGTGATACGTACGCCTAGGTCGACCCTTACCGGGTTTTCCATTCACACTTGCCTCATAAATCTGATTCGTCAATCTCCTTTCATTCATCCTCTCTACGTGTCCAAACCATCTAAGCATGCTTTTCTCTATATTTTTCACTACATCTTCAACCACACCGCAACGTTCCCTTATCACGCTGTTTCTCACTTTGTCAATCAGAGTTACTCCAGCTATACTTCTCAAACTTCTCATTTCCACAGCGTTAATCCTACTTTCATGCTTCTTCTGCCAGACCCAGCATTCACTACCATACATAAGTGTGGGGACCAGAACTCCCCTATGTACAGCCAGTCGTGCAGTTATGCAGAGCCCCATTCACTTGATTTCCTGCCAATACTCTTCTCTCAATATCACAGTCATACTTTCCGTCTTTCGTAAATTTAGAACCCAGGTACACAAACTCTTTCACTTGTTCCACTCTTTCTCCTTCAATCAGAACTTTTACCGGCTCCAAAAACCCTCTCAGATATGAAAGGAGGCCTGTGTTCAGCATTGGGACATTTATAGGCTGTAACTTTTACAGGAAGTAGCTCTTTATCTAGTATGTGTAATTTATGTATGTAAAACGCTCCCACGATAATGGAGAAATCTACGGCGAATGAATAAATTGTGTGGCTTGATTTCTGCCTGTTTTGAGGAGAAAGACAAATAATATTTTTTTGGACGGCCTAGTCATGTTACTTAACCGCTCTGACAAATGTATAAGAGTCCAAAACGAACATTTAAGTACAAATTTATAGTGCTTGGCCTCCATTCCCCGAACTTATTTATCTCCCTCCCGTAATGCTAGGAGAGGAGAGGCAACTTTGTGCAATATTTAAAAAAAACATTTTTTTATAATGTATAAAACGTAACAAGGTGTTAAAATCAAAATCATAAGATTATAGGCGTCTGTCGTTTATATTCAAAAAGCTGAACAATCAGGATTACTTTGCAGAGATTCGATTCGTCGTTGTCGATTGTTACGCCAAGTCTGCTCCATCTAATTAATTTAGTTTCAAATGGAAAATGCCTTTCGTAAAAAGTATTTTTCATTCGTTTTTTAAATTAGTCACAATTAAAAGATTTTTTTTTTAATATTCTGTCAACTTTTCATGTTTTCTAGCAGCGCTGTCAATTTTGTAATTACCAAGAACATCTCCTAGTCAACGGATACCATGGCTTGGGTGTTTGTGAATGTGAAATTTATGCGTTTCACGCTGCCACTATATAGGAAAATGTGGGAATCGATTTTTTAATTAAAACTGATTCCTATACAGGAATCGGACTAGGTGGGTACCACTGCAGGGCCAGTTATTCTGTCGTGAAGCAGTAGTGTGTTTCGGTCTGAATGGCACTGAGAGTAAGTGCTTACGAGACTTAAGAACTGATGTCTCAGGGTGATGAGCGCAGTGTCCCACATAGAAATGTTAAATGTTAATTTGTCAACGTCATTATGCTTAAACTTACACATACATACATTATTCAATCAAAAGGAAACAATAATTCCTACTAAACATGGTTAATGCACAAACAATGAAATTAAAAAACATCCTAATTTCAATAGGGAAGATGGTTGGGTATTACCACCGGCTTGGGATCCTATTATTAATAAAATTAAATCAAAAACCAAGCATACCTCTGCAAGGCTTCAAGACACAGTAAGCTCTTTCTGCGTAGATCGGACTAAAAAATAATAATTAAAAGCTGAAGGTACTCCGGGTTAACTATGACATCGGGACAACTGTCACCTCAGTCCCCCCGTGACCATGGGAGCTGTAAAGCGCCCGAAACGTCGGGTTATAAATAGTAAAACATTAAACGCGATAAAATCCGTAAAAATTAGTTTCATTTAAAAGAGCTAAAGACAATTATTATGCTTGCGGTTGCACAAATGTACAACAGTTTACCGTCAGAGTCTAGGAATTTAAAAACTTTAAGCAAAACTAACCCAAATAATGTGCTTTGTACCACCTATTATAGTTTACGAGTACATTTCAGACCAATTTTAATTTTTTTATTTTGTTTTAGAAGTTTAAATTAAGTAGGGTGGTAGGATTTCTATTCAGGAATCCGTCTGGATAGGTATCACCGCAGGGCCAGTTATTCTAGCCGTGAAGCAGCATTGTGGTGCTACACAGAAATATTTAGATTGACACAATATTTGGTACGGGCAGATGTTGCACTTACCATCAGCTGAACGTTTCGCTACGCCGCGTCACTTTCTCCTATAAAAAAATATTAACGGGGCCTAATATTCTTAGGATACGCGGTCATGGAACACCAAGACAGTCCAAGAAGGGATGATGGTCATCAGCCGTGACATGAGGAAAGCGTAGCGCCCATAGAGCAGGCTATTCAAGGAAACTACGGGCTATAAATATAACTCAAGTTCGGTGTTTAGTGCAGTTAATCAGTTTGAGTTTAATCCGGCCTAACCGATGGATTTTTTTTTTATTCAGATTTAACAGGAAAAAATATACGAATATTAACAGGAAAATATACAGGAAAAGTATTTAAAAGGTACCACCAGTTCGAAAATACCATATACTTTGTTTGTATGCACCTACCTCTTTCCTACCGAGGTGTCGTACTCTTACGGGCTCAGGTACGAGTATATTATATACGGACAACCTTTATTCGTGCAGATTAACATCATAATATGCAATGCTGTCATTATACTGCTAGTAGGAACGCAACGGAGAGTCAGATTTTTTTCTCGTACCAAAACTGCGGCGACGTGGTTCGCCACCCGTCATGCCTCGTTTCCCGCGGGGGTGAAAAGTGGGCTACATGAGTAGCCTCTACCTACCCCTTATATGGGAAAAAGGCGTCATTATGTATGTATAATAATGACGTATGTTCGAGAATCACCAGGAATTTCTACGCTTTGTAGCATTTAATAGTCTTTATTTTCAATATTTTCCTTATGCAAGTTACTTTCTTTTACAGTTGTTCATTGAAACAAAAGATGTCATTGTGACGAACAGCTAGGTTAAAAGGCCCCACAGGCATGCTAAAACTGGACAGGTTCAATCGTGCTGTTTCTCGGTCTCTTATTACCAGTATTGTTGTACAAAACAAATAAAAACAAAATGAAATCAACCCACTACTACAGAATTCACTTTGAAGATCGCCGGTACTGTCTCGTCACATGATAGGTTCAGGAAACCTAAATCTCATTTCTTATTTTATTTCTTTACAAAAAAAAATACTCACACTAGGATTGCTCCCGCATCGTGAGTCTGTTTTAAAGGCATACATTACACTGGCACAACACAACCAGACCAGAAAACCAACAACCTGGACCCGCGCTGTATAAGTCGGGTAAACTGGCTACGCAGTCGCCAAAAAAGTGATGTTCATAGAAACAAACGCAAAGTAACAATGTCTGTAATTCAATTCATGATAGAAAACAACTTGTCTTTTTGGCAATTTATGCTTTTATAACAAATTCTTAGAGCGTTAATTTTATCGGCAAATACGAGTACAATTTTTTTATGTTACTAAGACGTATTCTGGGATGAGGTGACTGATGAAGACCATATCTACAAATAAATAATAAATCATCATCATCACTACAGCCCATCACCAGTCTGCTGAACATAGGCCTCCTCCATAGATTGCAACAAAAGTTTGTAGCTCTCATTCTGGGGGATTTTGCCATAATTGTCTCGCTTAGGCAGACAGGGTTTATTTATTCAGATGTTCCAGGAAAATGCTGTTGCCCATCTCCTGGTTTTAATTTTCCCTCTGTAGACTTTTACGACACCCTCAGGATGAGATGGGGTGCTAGATTCTCTTAAGCTGTCTCTCTATAAATAAGAAAAAAGAATCATGCTTTCATGATTCTTTCTTCTTGAGATGTTTCAAAGTAATAGCAGTTATTAATTTAGAATAACAATTGCTTGATGTCAAGCCGAAATAAAAATATACTATTCGACTCGTGAAGTGAATTCAAGAATGCATTAGTAAGCCAGACGAGCTATTCAGTATGCAATGATACTTTGTATGGCTGGTATCTAGGCACTTAAATGGAACTAAATGTATATACTCGTATTTGCAAGCTCACAAGCGAAAAGGTACTCGAATGGCTAACGACCTAGAAGCGGATAGCAGACTTTCCAAGCCGATATTAAAGAAAACATGTTTGTAAAACAAACACCTAAGTCCGTATTATATTTTACTTGTTTTTTTTTTTCGATGACTTGTATAAAAAAAGTAAAGTAACAGCCTATAAATGTCCCACTGCTGAGCACAGGCCTCCTCTTATTTCCGTGAGGGTTTTGGAGCTAGGAAGAATCCGCCACGCTGCTCCAATGCGGGTTGGCGGACTTCATATGTCTTCGAAATACGTTTTATTTATTCTTATCATGAATAATTATTTCATGACTGGAACTAATTGATACTTTAAAGAAGCAATAGCCATATTCACAGCGTCAGAGATATTCGTTCCAAAGAGACGAAGACAAGACAAGTAAACTGCATAACATTATTATTAACGGTAAAATCGAAGATTTACTATAAAATTTACAACAATTAAACTATGTCCAACATTTCGATCCGATAAGTATATTAAGAATAATAATGTGTGCATTAGCGAAAATTTAAAGGCGGTTAATATGCATGACGAGTATACATTATTATACGATATTTTCATGAAATAAAGAACGTAATAATGTTCGCCGCACGCGATTGAGTAACGTGCTCGGGACTGATTCCTTCCTTGTAATCGCATTATCCACAGGTCATGCTGGCATTAACATACTGACCCGTGTCGTAGTCAACTAAAAGCGCTATTGAGAACATTGATAGTTTAGGTTTTGTAAAAGTCCTTAGTTTACTTTTAATTTAGCCTTTGTTGTATTATCCCATCTAGAGCTAATATTTGCACAGAAGGGCATGTACACTTTTGACACTTGAATACTCCTGCGCATTCTTCTAGCTTCCGACAGTATTTCAAAGTCGTCGCCGTGGTTGAAAATCGGCTTGCAGGATATCATAGAGTGAAGAGTTGATGGAAATTTATCAACATAAACACTTTAAAGTATATATTTATTTATCGTGATCTACAGCGATTGTCAGAAAATTTGCATGCCTGACAATCATAAAAAAAGGGCAACAAAACTGAGGAGTGATAATAAGGTAAGCGTTATCTCGAGAACTAATCTTGAAACTAGTAATTGTTTGTTGGCGCTATACCACTTCACCCCGTAACTTGAAGCTTCGGCAGATCGTTGTGTTCAAAGAAAATTAAAAAGACGTAACGAATTAATGAACTACTGTATTTGCATAAAATGATAAGACTGAGTTCACGAGTTGAGAACCATTTCATTGCAAACTCGTTTCTTACTTAACTGAAATGGATTTAAAAAAAAATAGTTTGTCTGTACAAGGAAGATAACTGTTGCATTTATTTTATATCGACCAACAGCGGGAGATTTTATTTTTAACTTTAATTGCTCATTATCTTTTACAATTGTCCATTTGTGAGGGTGAATTGTCATTACATGGTCGTAGTTAGATGTCTTTTAAATAAGTATTTGTTTTAATAAGAAACTAGTTCTATTTGATAATGTGTCGTTGATTATATTTATAATAAATTGCTGGTGTGGCCGCGCCCAACCTCTTTGAAGAATCAAGATCTGGGTGTAGTTGCCTCTGAGGAATATGACTTTTAAAAACAGACATAAAAACATTTCGTGTGTCTTCACGGCTAAAAAGTCTCAAATCATATTAGGAAGTTTTGATTTAGTACACATAATTTAATAGAAACCTGAAGGAAGAAATATTGCCACACTGCACCGTTTGACTTTACTGGAAGCTCTTCTTCGTCTGGAAATATCCTACTCGTCGATAGTCGCTTAGTAAGTTGGACATTCATTCTCAGTTCACTCATTTCCAGTTAAAAACTTAATTATGTTCCGTTTGCTCCATTTTCGAATTATACAAGTATCTCCTTGCACCACCTCATACAAACACTTAATCAGAGACATTTCTATGAGAATATTATGAAGAAAATCTACTACCCAATCTCATACCGTGGGTTTCGTAAAAGTCGACAGAAGGAAAATTAAAACCAGAAGATGGGAAGCAGCATCTTCCTGGAACATCTGAATAAAAAAACTGCGGTTGCCAACCCGCTTGCCAAGCGTGAAAACTACTTAGCTACAAACTTTTGGTAATCTATGGGGGAGACCTATGTTCAGCAGTAGACTAATGATAGGCTGAAAGGATGATGATGTTGTCTAGTACTATGTGATGTTATATGCAATAGTGGTGTACCCGTGTAAAATTTTGGTAATCTATTTGGGAGGCCTATGTGCAGCAGTGGTCTAGTGATAGGCTGAAAGGATGATGTCTAGTACTATGTGATGTTATATGCAATAGTGGTGTACCAGTGCTCCCTCCGAAAAACCTTATAAAATTTCAGATAATCGATAACTTGTTGGCAAACAGACAACTTAGGCGGTATCATGCTGTACGCAATCAATCAATGACTGTTCGTAATTGAATATCAACACAATCGCCAGATATGGGAAGAAGCGTTATGACAGCTGCCAAGATCAATGCACGGCATGCGGCACGGCGAGTGATTACAACTAAGCGCTAAAGTTATGCGGAGCTAATAGCTCTACAAAATACAATTTCTAAAGCATATTTACGCAAAGTTCAATGTAGAATTACGGAAATTGTTAAGATTTTGGCCAAAGATAGTTGTTCTGGTTGTAGATGTTTGTGCATGAGTAATGTATGTCTGTAAAACGTATCAATGACTATATATGATATGATAATTAAATGTAAACCTCTCCAGACAAATGGATAAATTTTTTATTCGCGTGGAGATACTGTAAAACAATGGCATTGGGTCGGTCATACGTTGCGCCAAGAATACCCTTACGTTATTAAGTAAGTTCTAAGTTTATATCTGGAAGTAAAATGAAGGCAATTCGACTTTACAGAAAACAGTGGCTTAAGAAGCAGTTTTCTTTGAGAAAGGGTTGGCCACAATTTGCCCAATTTTAATTTGATCAAGTTTGTAATAGCAGAATATGAGTGTTGTCTCATCTTTATGATAACATTATACGTACTTCAAAAGTAATAAAATAAAAAGAAACAGACATGTTGTATTTTCTTATATTTTACAAAATCAAGGACTTGGCATTTCTGTTTTTGGAACCAAGTTCCTTATGGGGCGTTGCGGAGGGGTACCCTAGCCGGCAAAAAACGTCCGTAACGTTAAAAGAAAAAAGCGTAAGATTTTTATCTATACTAATATTATAAAGAGGAAAGATATGTTTGTTTGCAATGATTTAACTCAAAAACTACTGCACCGATTTTAAAAATTCTTTCACTTATATACAACTACATTATCACCGAATAACATGAGTTGTATTTTATTAAAAAAAAACCGAGATTCCTACGAATTGCTATATGATAAGTCATTATTTGGCGTGCCCTGCAAAAATTATTAATGTTAAGAAAATAATGTACTGCATTTTCATAGTACTCGTCATTACTCACAAAAAAGTCCGCGAGGACTAACTATCATAGTTAAGTCACAATTACACAGTCACTTTTTGTTCAAAATATTCTATCAAAACACGAGTAGAATTGAAAGATGGTGACATTCGTATCATGATATTAATCCTTATTGTACAAAATAGTTTCATAGTCAAGGTTGGTTATATACATGTACAGTCCTCTTTAAATTATTCGAATCGGACCTATCGTTTAGAAGTTACGACAGGTATAAAAATGCTAAAAGTAAGAAAAATGCCGCTGTATGGTCTACCAGGAAGCGAACTACGCTCGCCTACTGTACTACCTATTAGTTACTTACCTACTCTATTTTTTTTTTTGTAAACTAGAAACAATTTATAAACTTAAACTTTGAAACGCTCTATTAAAATAGCTGTTTCTTTGTATATTATTATATATACTTATAAATCATTGTAAACAAAATAAAGATGTTAAGAAAATTTACAAAGTAGTTTTTTTTATTTTTATCGATAAAAAAGTCATGATAAAAAATGTATACCCGAATAATTATTTTTTTATGCCTCGAATAGAACTTGAAATTAATATTTTTATAATAAGTAACTTCGTTCCTATCTGGTGTTCCTCGACACCACACGACTTTTTTTGTTTTTTTTCTTTGTTTTTGTTTGAAGCAAATAAAAAAAAATATAAAGTTGTAATAAAATATTTTAAAATAAATACTAAAAGAACCGGAGTATATAATTCAGGGATGCTATTTTAGTTTCATGAAGTTAAAAAGTATATAAATCGTTTTAAATAGTTGATTAACAGAGCACGACGCTAATAGATGCCTCAAGAGATAAACAAATAATAGGTACTTACAACGCAACGAGTCCTATTGAAATATGTATACACAATGAACACGCAACAATAGATACATACAACATATTGTCGTTATGCGGACACAACATTAAGCCGTAATATGGATCAGTAAAATTTCTAGAGGTTAATACTTAACTCATTCATAATATGTTTAAGGGAAACGAACGAACAGACAGGCCACATGATATGGATATAGGTGTTCATATCCATATCCACTTAATTAATAACCAATATTTTGATCTTCTCATTATCACACGTCTTTATTTATATAAAAAAACATCGTGACTTGGCAATTACACAGCAAAAGCAAAATATATTACCTATGAACTTATGTACCTACCTGATATTAGCTGAGAAGAAATGTCTGCCCAAGGATGTGTTTGCGCTGTGCAATTACCGAGGCACGATATTTTATATAAACAAAGATGTGTAATAATAAGATGCCAAAAGTATTGCCTGTTATTAAGAAATGTACTTAATTTACAACAAAATTGTTGGCGATTCGAAGATAATAAAATTACAGACTTGGCTCTACATGTGATCTCACAACTTACGGTATAATGGTTGCGATGCGAGGCGTAGCTTTTTTTAACCTATTAATGTTTTTGATGGGATTTATGTTTTCAGTTTCAAGAAGAGGAGTCATAAAAGCCATACCAAAATTAATAGTGAGTTTATAAAGACACATTTTCTCTTAAGCAAAAGTAAAATGTAATTAGAAACGGCAACATTTAGTGGCGACTCGAGAACTAATCTCGCCTGCAGTAATTAAGTGGTGAAATAACTCAAAGTCCACCTCATTCCGTGAACCTGAGCTATCTGTTATAGCCTGAACAGCTTTTATAAAAGCACTTCACCGCACGTGCTCTAATTGGAACGTATCTTTGATGCAATTCGTCTCGCTGTTAATACAGATAGCAACTACAAAACTGATAAAATACTGAGTATCGGTTTTTCATGATGCGTTATTGTCATTTTCACTAATCACTAATCAACGTCGTCTATAAATACTCGTAAACAAAATTGATGTAGCGATTGTAATTTATTTTCCATTCTAAAATTCTCCGCCGATATGTGTCCGGCAGAGTAGAATAGCACCTACCTGTTTCGTACGAGTGTCGTAAGGGGCGACTAAGATATTTTAGGGACAGCCTTTATTCGTCCAGAATAACACCATAATATGTAATGCATTGAATGCAATGAAATTTTTTACTCTTACCAAAATAATGGCGACATGGTTCGCCACCCATCACGTCTCGTTTCCCACAGGGGCGAAACGTTTGCTTCGTGTATAGCCTCTGCCTACCCCCTATATGAGCAAAAGTTAGACTGTATGTGTCTTAAATTCTAAAATAGGTACTTTTATTACATTTATGACTTATTATGATCTAGTTAAAACATACCGTGGTAGCTCAGGGGCCGAGTGCTCGCCTTTAATTACGAAATGAACCTGGGTTCGCTCCCCGGTGCCAGCACCTCTCAAATTGTACATACATACATACATAAGATCATGACTGTATCCCATAAGGGGTAGTCAGAGACTGGGCACTCACTGCAAAAACAGATGACTGCCACAATCCACGTTTCACCAAAACAATATAATGCACTTGGAGTGATAGGTGGTGAGCCCATCGCCACCATGCGCTGTTGGGTGCACAGTGCAGTTTAATTCCTTACTCGCCTTTTACGAGATCCATTGGATGAGATGGAGTGGTAGTATTCTTTTAACGAGCCGCCACCACACGGCATAAAATTGTTCTAAAATATTAAGCGATGGCGGACCATTCTCCGCTCCAAAAACCCTCTCAAAAACGAGAGGAGGCCTGTGTTCAGCAGTGGAACATTTATAGGCTGTTACTTTACTTTGATTTTTTTTAAACATGGCTCATTTGAAATTATGTAAGGAACCTCTTTTTTATTGGATAAAGCTGAGACAATTGAAACGGTCACCTGATGGTAAGTGCAACGTCTGCCCATAGGAAATGCAGAACACTTCTTAATGGCACCACAATGAGCCCGTCACTTTGAGACATCTGTTCTTAAGTCTAACTCTCAGTGCCTTTCAGACCGGAACACAATAATGTTTGCACACTATTGATTTAGTGCAGAATGACTGGCCCTGGGTTGGTACCAACCCACACGAATTCCTGCATAGGAATCCTACCACCTCCTTAATTATGATGGAAAGATATATGGATTATATTTCAGTGATCGACAACCAACTGGCCTACATGACAGTCGTTGTGGTAGCTCAGAAGCCAGGGGCACGCCTTAAATTTCGTAGCACACTTCGCCCCCGATTAGTACGCGAATGACTTCATTCCCGAACAGTACGCAAGTGACTCCGCTCCCGACTAGTACGCGAGTGGTCTGTCCCCGGCGCCACCTCCACTGAAATTGTTAGCGTAAAGTTTCAGTGCTGATTACGATTATAATAAAAGTGTTCGTCGTGACAACATGTGAAGTACGAACTGAACCAGTTCCAAACCCTTTGCAAAGTAAGAGAGGTCTTTGTTCAGCTGTGGGTCATTTATAAGTTCAAAGTCGCCTAGGACTTGTTCTAGTGAGACTATAGTGTCGGAATGCCTATGGTACAATTAGAGTGTTAGTTTATTTAATAACAGAAGTCACTTGATGATTCACTCCTAAAATTATTAAAGTTTGTATGTAAAATTATATAAGTAAAATTACGCTTTTTAATTTATATTATTGAGCCTAGCTGTGCCCCGCGGTTTTACGCGCGTAAAACAGCCGACTCCGATTAAAAGATCCGAGCTATCTGTCAGTGAAAGTCCCGAAAAAATAGGTCCAGCCGTTTCGGAGATTAGCCGCAACAAAAGACAGACCGACAGACAAAATTTTTAATTTTTTTTTATAAGTATAAATACTTTCATAAACATTGAGTAAAAAGCTGTTATTTTGTGATTACAAACAGACAATTTAATTTATTTATTTGTATTGATAAAGTCGTTTATGTTAGTATGTTTAAAAATCCGTTGTTAAAGCTGTTACTGCTATATATATATATATATATATATATATATATATATATATATATATACAGCTGTTGAAAAGCGATGACATAAAGAAGTAGAACACGACGAAACAGAAACTTTGATCAAAGGACTTCGTGTCCTTTGATAAAAGTTGTGTTGTTAATAAAAGTTGTCAATGGTCTTACACGGTAATTAGTATAAAATCAATTATACGATTAATTTTACAGTTCATTAATTTGCCGACTACGTGATGATGAGAAATTAGGAATAGTACTGTAATCTGAAAAAAAGTATATTTAAAAGCTAAACAAACGAATGTAAAAGAAGAGTAAGGAGTGATAGCTAAAATACAAAGTCATACCCTTAAATTAGATTCATTCAAATTTTTTTACTGGTCGTAGGATTCCTATGCAGGAATCCGTCTAGGTAGGCACCACCCCAGGGCCAGTTATTCTGCCGTGAAGCAGTAGTGTGCAAACATTGCTGTGTTTCGGTTTGAAGGGCACTGAGAGCTAGCGTAATCACTGGGCATATGAGACTTAAGAACTGATGTCTCAGGGTGACGGGCGCAGTGTGGTGTCACACAGAAATTTTCTGGGTCACACAGCATTTGTTATGGGCAGACGTTGCACTTATCATCAGGTGAACGTTTTGCTCGTTCCGTCACTTTTATGAAAAAAAAAAAAAAAAAAATGCAAGGTTCCGTCTAGGTAGGTACCACCCCAGGGCTAGTTATTCTGCCGTGAAACAGTAATGTGAAAACATTACTGTGTTTCCGTTTGAAGGGGCACTGAGAGCTAGCGTAATCACTGGGCATATGAGACTTAAGAACTGATGACTCAGTCTCAGGGTGGCGCAGTGTGGTGTCACACAGAAATGTTCTGGATGACACAGCATTTGTTATGGGCAGACGTTGCACTTACCATTAGGTGAACGTTTTGCTCTTTCCGTCATTTTATCAAATAAAAAGAAATATTAGAACTGCTGAGTAGAGGAGTAGGAATAATGTCTAAACTGTCTGCTGTAGTAACTCTAAAACGACGGTTTACGAATATAGTTACAGGTTTTACTTGAAGATCAGGATTTATATTGGAACAGTACACACATTATTAATAATGGATGGAATTATATTCCTGCAACTCTAAAATATTTAACGAAACAGTGGGCTAAATAAGTTCTGTTGCTGAGAATGTAGAAATATACAATATTTTGTCACTGTGTCTATCGAACTTGTTGAAAGAGCACGTCTGCGGTCATTGAAGAACGTGCTTGAGACTGATTGCGAGACTTAACATGGCCCCCTCGCCGTACAACCGCTGCGGACAGATCGTAAAATCTTTAAATGATGAAATGCTTCAGCTAGAAGTTTAACGCTATCTTTGATAAAAGCAACTTTATATCAATAAGTAGTACAAACATTAGTGTGGATTTCAATTAAAGCTCATGACATATCCCGTGACACCAATACCGATGTATTTTCGAATTCGTATTTTCGCCGCAGAAAGTTATTATTTTTGCTAATAATTTTCAGAATGTATGTATGTAATCAAAAGTAAAAAAATATAAAAAAAACTAGTCATTTACCTAAATTAAAGTATTATAAATAAAATAATAGAACTGTTTATTATCATCACATCATATTAATCATCACGTTCAAATACCAAAAAGTTAACGAAAAAAAATAAGTTAAACAGGATATTTCAAGTAATATATCTTACATAGCATCTCGCATCAATCAGAAGGGATGCTCTCGAAAGTAGTTGACGCCGGTGCGGGGCGAAGCTTATCTTGCGTATAAACTTTCATTGAAGCCGCTGACTCAGAGCCGAGTCTTAAGCCTTGTGGCGGGTGCACTTTTGAGGCAAGTATAGCTTCCACAGAGCTCTTTAATCTCAGCTCGTCGCAGTTTCCTATTAAGGCTTCTATTTACAGCAGGCTTACTTCTTTGCAGTATAAACGAAAAGAACTTAATATTTCAAATGTTTATTAACAATGAATTGTGTTTCTGTATTTGATTCCATTTTCATTTCAAATAATTGATCGTTATTTTTTACTAAATAAGTACATAATAAAGATAATTGTGTAGAAAAAACCGAATACCCTCCCTGACGTTATTTATTGGAAATACAATGAATTTTGTAACATTTACTTAAAATTGTCTTCTACGTTTGAAACAACAAATTGCAGGGCCCTTTTGTTGCTACCTTAGTGGAATATTACCCATAAGGTTTTAACGAAATTAGGAGAATTAGGAGTGTAAAAAGTAAGTCTAACATTAAAAATAATCCGTCAATTTAAGCAACCGAAAAACAAAATGAAAGTTTGGAACTTCTTTATAAAGCTTTTAACAGAATAAAATTGTCGTTTGATGTAAACAAAAGAGTCTTTTGGTTGTCCGGAGGCATTACTGGTGGAAGGATTCTTACGCAGGAATCTGTCTAGGTAGGCATCACCCCAGGGCCAGTTATTCTGCAGAGAAGCAGTAGTGTGCAAACATTACTGTGTTTCGGTCTGAAGGACACTGAGAGCTGTTGTAATCACTGGGCATATGAAACTTAAGAAATGGTGTCTCAGAGTGACAGGCGCAGTGTGGTGCTACACAGATTTATTCTGAGTAACACAGCATCTGTTATGGGCAGACGTTGCACTTACCATGTGAAAAGTGAAAGTTTTAAACCCTAACCCTAAACAATTACATATAGGCTATTGGCACTTAAATTAAATAGTTAACTGAGTTTACTGTTAAAAAGCGTAAGTTTAAAGTATAATATATTACAAGGTAAATTTGAATATACGAACAGTATTTAAGAAATAATATAAAAGTGAAATAATTAAGACGAAACCAGAAAACTTCACCATCAGACAATAAAAAAACCCAAAGTTGGACCATAGGCCTATTATGACAAGTCTATCAAGTTGGTAAGACTTGTCATAATCGGTATGCTTGGCAATGCGATAGCAGAACCTGCGATCTTTCTGTTATCGGACTGAGTGACAACGGCCATGAGACCTTTCTGGGGTTTTCTCTCTATAACAGTTCATCTGTACGACGCCGTGGACTCATACAATGACCACGAGACAAGTTTAAGCAGAAACACTTTCTGTTTACTAATATTTTTTATATCATTGTTGACCACACGAATTAATTTCCATAAAATATAGAACGTAAAATAAAACTCTGTTAGTAAAAAAGAAACACAAAATAACATTTTTGTTAATTAAAGGTAAAATAATGATAGTATTGACTATATAGTTATAATAAAATCTAGTATGCATAGATAAATACCAGAACAAGCAATGCAAATGTAACAGTTTCTTATGAAAATTCGTCTCGTAACTCGTTATATACCATATATAACGTAAAAGTAGAAATCCATACTAATATTATAAATGCGATCATTGTCCCTTTGTGTGTTTGTTACCTTTTCACGACTCAACCCCTGAACCGATCATGATGAAATTTTTCACAAAGATAGCTTGCAACCTGGAGACGGACATACGATACTTTTTATCGCGGATAATCAAAAAGTTTCCACGGGATATTTAAAAAATCCTATTTTGCACCTGGACGAAGTCGCGGGCATCAGCTTGTGCGTTATATAGTAGAACTCCAGAAAAATCGAAAAGTAAGAAAAGTGGTTATGATGTTGATTTGAAGATTTTTACGCGGTCTTAAATGACATATATGCAATGTAAATAAGAATATGAATAACAAAATCTTGTTAAAATAGGAAAGAACGGGAAAGTAAAATTTAACAGCCAGTAGTGCAACTACGGTTGTACACAAAGCGGAGGATAGACCTAGATTTGCAAGATGTTATTTAATAAGTTATTTTCTTTAAAATATCTTTTGAAGTCTATATACGCTCCTAGATGACTCTTGTGATATGTTATATACACGTAAAATGTAAAGTATAGTAGAAATTATACGTAAAAATTAGAAAAAGTTATGTTTTTCGTAAAAGTTAAGTGATATTTGTAATAAAACTTGGTTATATACTCGAAGAAACACAATATATTTATTATATTAGAAAGTAAAGAATAAAGTTAAACAGTAAATAGTGAAATTTAGTGCTTAGAAAATGTTGAAATTTGTAACAGTTTATTTACGTAATATTTTATTACTGTAGAGTTAGCTTATATAGTAGATGTTATATATAAAGAATAAAATGAATGTAATTTGAAAATGTAATATATTAATGCCTCTCAATAACAACAATTGTAAGTATTTACTATTCAATTCTAGAGATTCTAATTTTAATAATTATCAGCATGTACTTCACTTTCGATGACACAATTGGGATATCAATATTGTTACTAGTTAACTATTAATAACATTTCTCTCTCAGCAACTTTTAAATTGTCCATGGATAGACAAACGACGGTTTGTCATTATCGCCACGTTTGGATGGCGAATTGGCGATCGCAGTGGCAGAAATTTCTCATTAGATTCTGCTGCCCATCACCAGTCTGGATAACTATTTAGGTTTATTAGAAACAGTATTTCCATTTTTGATAAGCTATTTTGTGTCCGTACGCATTTAATCGGAAACTAATAAACAACTCAAATTAAAAACAGAAGTGTTCTTGTGTTTGAAATTCTAATGTATTTGCGATACGTTTACTTTAGCTTTCCCGTAAAATATTAGCAGGCTTAACATCTGAATTCTTTAGCTCGTGATTATTTACGTAGCGCGACCCACCATCTAAAATCCTCCGCTATCTTGCAAATCCCAACGGGAAGAAAAATAATACCTCGCGGCTGCCGGCTGAATGAGTTCTTCCATTTGGTAAATGGCCGAAATATTAGATTACGCGGTGATTTATCTCTTAAACAACCTATGTTCTCGAAAATAACTTCCTCCATTCTTACGCCTTTGTATTATTTTAGGCTATAGTATCATTGTTCTAAACTATTCATTTGCCACGAAAAATCAGACCGTATTAAAATTTCTTTAAAAAATATTAACGATCTAAAAATTCAACAAAACTAACTAAAGTATTTTTGGATTAGTTCGGTGACAAACGCAGTGTTAAATAATAAATGTATTCTCTTATTTATAGATTATGCTTATACTCTCAAAAAATATGATTAGTATAAAAATTATTACACAACTATTAAAAACCATAATATTGTCGTTTTGAAATGAATTTGTATTATTGAGGTCACTATAATTCATTTAAAATAATATTTTTTTCTACTGTTGGTAGGAATCCCATACAGGAAATTATAAATACTCGTATTCTGCCGTTAAGCAGTGGTGTGAAACATTACCGTGTGGTAACCGCATAAGAGAATCTACCACTCCATCTCATCCCGTGGGTGTCGTAAAAGTCGACAGAGGGAAAATGAAATCCAGGAGATGGGCAGCAGCCTCTTCCGGGAACAACTGAATAAATAAACTGCAGTTGCCAACCCGGCTGCCAAGCGTGGCCACTATGGCAAAATCCCCCCAAAATAAGAGGTACAAACCTTTTTAGTAATCTTTGGGGGAAGCCTACGTTCAGCAGTGGACTATTGCTAGTCTGAAGTGATGATGATGATTACTGTAGTTCGGTTTGAAGGACACTAAAAGCTAGTGTGATCACTGGGAAGTATCCTATTACTAAACTAATGTCTCTGTCGAAGTATCATTTCAGTTTGTTATGTTTCCTAAAGCCAATTACTTAGTCTAGTGAAGCTACCTACTGTATCCGAAATAGTGTTTTGTGGACTATTGTGACTTTTTCATTGTATAAACCCCCGCTGAGAGCGCACTTTTAGTTGAGTATCACATGTTGTGCTGGTTTAAAAACAATGACAGCGACTGTGCCACTATTTATATTCGTAATAGTCATTTTGTACAAATGTAAAAACTGTGAAGAACATTGTATATCCAATTTGGGACAGACCTACGTCCTAAGTAGACAGAAATTTAAAAAATGAGAAAAAAGTATGTTAATCGTTTTGAGTAATTTTTGCACTGACAGTAATCGTTGGCTGTAAGCATCAGCAATAAATAACAAAAACACAATATATATATTCACACATATACTATATATATATATACAGGATATATACATATACACAGGATGTCCCCTGGCAGATTTAGGATTTCTTCATAAAATTAAAGGATGTTATTATTTCAGTATATAAATATATTTGACATAACAAAAAAGGCGACACATGCGGATTATTTTTTTAATTCTGTTTTGAATTTTGTTTTGTCCTCTCGGTGCCTAATACCGGTAGTTTTGTTTATTGACAAATTCATTTAAATGAAAATGAGCTTCATCACTAAACCATATTGTGTTAA
The DNA here is from genome assembly GCA_019845155.1 of Luehdorfia chinensis. Lineage (NCBI taxonomy): Eukaryota > Metazoa > Arthropoda > Insecta > Lepidoptera > Papilionidae > Luehdorfia > Luehdorfia chinensis. The sequence goes on along the minus strand of JAHVAK010000006.1, from coordinate 1,207,292 downwards.
CAGTTCGGAATCGGCTCAACATGTTATAATGAAGAAAAGTAAGTTACTTTGCTAAGATCCGCATGCAAAATAGAAATTTGAAAAATTTATTTTGCATGCGGATCTTAGCAAAGTAACTTACTTTTCTTCATTATAATGGATTTCCGCAAAGTAACGCCTGATTCTATTAACTATATCAAATTGGCTAGCACGGCCGCGCAGGCAAAACTCTACATTAAACTGACAAAATTACATCGTTTTGCTGCTCAGAATGTTTGGTTCAATCAGCAGTGTAAGCAACATATTTTGCATGCGGATCTTAGCAAAGTAACTTACTTTTCTTCATTATAATGGATTTCCGCAAAGTAACGCCTGATTCTATTAACTCAACATGTTATGTAATCACAGAACTCTTTGTGCTCTCTGTAGTCATTTGGTTTGAGTGCCTGTACCAATTGGATCTTTAAGGGGTGGAATTTAATGTCCGAGCTTAAAATACGGTGCACCGTGGTTTTTGCCAGCCGCAAACTTGACGCTCTCTTGCGTACGGACTGGCGGGGATTTTCTCGCACGCTGCTTGCAACACGTTCAATGTCTTGGGCAGTCCTCGACGCTCGCCCGGGACTTGGGCGTGGCTCATTAACTGTTGAACCTGTTATTTTCCTTGACCTTATTGAATTTTATTGTTATTGTGCTTATCAAATTTTCACTCGGTGCTTCTCTTAAGCGACGAATATTGTAGTGAGAACAAAATCTCTGGCGAGCAACAGTGCACGAATGGTTAGCTTCAAAATACGCTTCAACTGCGAAAGCGCGGTGCGCGCCAGTCCACTTCGACATCATGACTGACCAATCCGCACGAATGCCGCTCCAAACTGTAACCCGGTCCCCCGCGCAACCTTTGGAAAAATATTCCAATTTCAAATCCTAAATCTGCCACGGGACAACCTGTATATATACGCAGGTGAACTTAACTTTGAATAAAAATAAATCTTAACACATTTTCAGTTTGCGCATCATTTTCAGATTGTTTAACACTTCAAATAATAACGTAACTAAACATACTAATTGCTCTCGTTCAGCCGAGTTCAGTGAACTTTAAAATATTGACCAAAACTATATGTTTCACTTATCGCATTAATAAGAAGTGTTAATAGTTACCAAATAGTTCTAGTTTTATTTACGCTATGGAATACAGAAGGTAAAGATTTATTTTTTCATATTGACAAAAAGTCTCTTGATGGACAGACAGGTGGACTATTACAACGTAATCTTGGAAATCATTAAAAAGTCGCGGCCTGAGCACGTTTCTTAAAAAAAAATGTACTAAAAAGTGCATCTAGGTCCAACAATGCATTACACGAATTGTTAACGCTCAGAAACTAAAAAAAAAATAAGGGCCGGTTTTCTTATTAAAAATTTTACCAACTGCGATGGAAATGAAATGAAATTTGTCCAAAATAACTAAAATCAAACACTCACCTCTGTGTTACCCTATCAGACCAGCTTAAATTGAAACAAGATATAAAAACTCGCATTCATTGATCCCCTATTCCCCATTCGGCCCTCGAACGACGACACTATTCATATTCAGTTAACGTGTCCAGGTGCGGCAAACGCTTTACGGTGTGCAAATATATTCAAAGGCATGTGAAGGCAGTACATCAATAGTGAATAAATAAATTTATTCATACATAAATAATTTATGATGTAACCTGTTAATTTATAGAAAATAATTTAACAGGTTACAGTTTTGAAACTGCTGTAACAATTTTCATTTCGGTAGTTTCAAAATACTGCAAGCAAAATTGCAGTGCCATTTGAAATAATGAAATGTATTCAATTACATCGGCATTGCAATAGACCATTGCAATGCCGATAGGACAAAACAATTGAAAAAATACTTTAATATTTTTAATATGTATAAAATATACGAGTTTGTGTATGTGAATATAAAACGGCTCTTTTGTGTGAGCCGACAGAAACGACAGTAAAATTATATGACTGTAGTGGACAATCCCTGACGTCCCTTAACGAAAGTGCGCTCCCGGTAGAATAGCGACCGCAGTTACACGGAAAAGGCGGAATAAGTACTGTACGGGTGCCTAAAACGTTCACAGAAATTTAATTTTTTTTTCGTCCACTCTCCTAATATGTCTGTACTAAATGAAGTGGTTATTTAATTTTTTAATTATAAACAATATATTTTAATAATATTTTTAATTATAACATTTCATATTTAATTTAAATAGCATTACTTATGGAAATTAACCTTTGCTAGTATGATTCCTATGTAGGAATCCGCTTTGGTACCACCGCAGTGTCAGTTATTCAGCACAGGTGTGCAGTTTTTATGATTAATTTTACAGGGAAGATGCGATATAAGAACCGATGTTTCATGCTGCGATCGTCACGAGCGCAGTGCGGTGCCACCCAGAACTTTTCAACGCCAAGTTCTGGATGACAGTGCAACTGTTATGGGCAGTAGTGTCACTTCAGATGAGCGACTTGCTCGTTTCGTTAACAACTTACATTAAAAAAAGTTGTACTTCGGTGGAATAAAGAGTACATCAATATTAAGTAATAAGACATGCCTTTGATTTTCGTTAAAGAAGCATTTATGAAAGGATATATACCTAATAAAAAAAATCAAGAAACAATATGACAACGAGAGCATTCAACAGATTACAAGCTCCGAATAACTTGTAACCCAACATCTTGTTTTCAACTTCAACGCGTTTGAGCCAGACATAATGAGACGCTGGGAAGTTTTTACAATAAAATTTCACAACTGACATTTGTGTACAAAAAGTGACGACTGTCGGAGTCAATATCATTTCCATACGGCACAAAACGTTGAAAATAAAAAATTCTTTAAGCGAAATGAAGACTTATACGAAATGAAGATTTTTTATTACTAAACGTCGATTATTATATTAAATGCAAACGCGTGATACGAAAGTTTTCTTATAAGATACAATAAAATATGTTGACATGATTTCAAATTGTGTTTTTAAGAAGAAAAGTAAAGTAAAATATAGTTTTAAGTTTACTTTTTTAAGTTTAGTTGTACGAAGGAATAAAACTCATTTTTCAATTATTCCGTCGTCTTTTGTGTTACTTTTGTACGCATAAAGGTTTGTTAATAAACCTAACGTCGCTATAGAAAAACAAATCCATGTGGATCATAATTTTATCTTAGGGAAAATACCAAACGAATCGTTTTCACGTGATAACAAACTTTTAAATTGATTAATTGAGTTGGGACTACCCTAGTATATTTTAATTTGCATACGTTTACTTGCAGTGGGTTTATGGCTTTAAATTTATTGAGAACTGAGTCACATCGATAATAAACGATTACATAATAAAGAAAATAGAAGATTAATAAAAAGTATCATAGGAACATTTTTGATGAGATTTGATAAAGCACTGTTTTTCTTTCTGCTGCCCTCGTAACGGCGTTGTTTTTGTTTCTTTCTTTTCATTTTTGAAATAATGCTATTAACATTACTAATATTCCTGTTAACCAATCCAACTAATCTAAAAAGCTTGTGCTAGGAGATGGTTCACGTCAATAGTCGAATAGCGGGCTCGTTCCTGCGACATCATGTTTCGCAGTCCGTACCTACCCTAAATCATTCGGCTATTGCCGCTTAACCAGTAACAAAAGAAGAACTATTTTTGAAGTATTAGTAGTATTTATGAAGTAAGATAATTAAAGCGGGCTTATGAGTGCCTGTACTATTCAGTTGGCCGTGTGGTAGCGGCGTAAGTAAATCTGCCATCACATCACATCTCGTGGATGTCGGAAAATGGCTTGATGGGCTTAGAAGTTACGATGCAAGATTATGTATGATTGGATTTTAAATTATTACATTGGTTTATAGTTAGCGCGGTTACGCAAAATTAATCCAAAAAACATGTCGTGGGGGAACTTAAATTGACAACTTTTGCAGTTCAGAAGAAAAAGTAGTTACTTAAAAATCACTTTAACATTCTTGCTGGATAAAATAAGTTACCAAACAGGAACAGTAGTAGAAAATTAAAAATATTTTGATAATTATTTTATTGCACTAATCGTGTTGCTTACAGCGCCAGCTGTGAAACTTCCTAGATACTCGTATGTGATAACAACTACATTTAATTGAAAACAGTTGAGTGTGAAATAATTGAATGAACTCGCAGCCGACCAGACGCATATTCATGAATCTGCTTTCCCGTGTGTACAACAACTGAGCAACCTACATATACCTACGTTAATTTAATTTTGGCGTGGTATTACCTACCGTAAGTCAAGTTTCAAGCCGGATGTTGAATACGGTGACAATATACACAACGTCAGCGCTTCTTAATCTGTTTGACGCGCGGGTCGGTAAAATTTGTGAATAGATTCGGGGACCGGTGGTTTTTTTATCAGGTAATTTTTAGTAGGTATTAAAGAGTATATTTTCTAAATTCTTCAACCAGTGTATGTTGCCAATGTTGACATACGGAACCGAGACGTGTTCCTACACTGCCGGGCGCATGACTTTGAATTTCCTTCCAAAGTAAGAGCTATGCTCGGTGTTTTTCTGCGACATACAATCTGTAACGATGATATTCGCAGCTGAACTAGAGTACACCGACATAATCGTAGGGATCAGCAAACTGAATAGGACAAAGGTCGGCGAAATTGCTCGTAGAACCGATAACCGTTGGCGAAGAAAGGTTCTCGAGTGGCAATCTGTGCACTGTTTTGCGGGATATCGATGGATACAGGTGGCTCAAGATAGTGTTTTGTAGCAATCTATGTGGGAGGCTTATGTTCAGCAGTGGACATATGACGGGCTGAAATATTAAGATGATCATTAAATAATGTAATATGCGGCTTTACTAAATTTGATTCAATGAAGTTTACCAAGTAAATATTATTGTAAAGTATCCTACTGTAGTTTATGAAGTTTACACTTATTCATAAAGTTTATACTAGCCGGAGGAATTAATTACTATTTAATTAAAAATAAAAATTTTATTTGGTAAATTTTTTTGTCAGGGGTGGTGCATTTATTTTTCATCACTAAACTTACGGTTTGTATACTGTAGTTCAATTAATGTTTGTTGAATTTACTAGTTGATTAAGACGTGTTTTAGTAACATATAGTCATACATAAATACAGTCACGCCTTTTTCCCATGTAACAGTTAGAAAGAGGTGACACATAGCCCACTTTTTGCCCCGCGGGAAACGAGACGTGACGGGTGGCGTACCACATACCCATCACAAAATAATATAAATACAATTAAAAAGGAAATTTTAATAGAATACTTTACCCCGATTAACGAAGTTGAATGTAAAGCGCCAGAAGTAGAGCTTCATTTCATACCTGAAACAAACATATACCATTAATACACTGCATAAGTATGTAGGCTTGCAATCGATCTAAAATCTTTCTATAGAACGACTGAACGACGTAGAATCGGACCAGCTTTCTGTTACATTGTAATCAAGGCTAAAAATTTAATAGATAAATTTAACGTTATCAAGAGAAAAATGAGGGACGTTAATTATAAAGTGTCGTATTTTCCGCTCGTTGACTTAATTCTTTGGGAAAGCTTTGTTAACAGGAAACTATCCAAAAAAAATAGGCAATGTTTAAAAATGTGGATAAAAGTTATTTTTTATGTAAAAAAAATTAACAGGCAAATCGTTGTACAAGCACAACAATTTAATAATAGTGTATTTTTAGAAAATTGGTACATGTGCGGTTATACAGGAAGGATGTAGTTCCTATATGCATTTACCCATTCTCTGAATAGTTAATATAATAATACTTCCATTTCAAAAACAACTTGATGATAGGCGTGTCGCTAAACATTCCATTCATATTTCCAACATGCCCCGTAAACCTATACCACAGCTATTCTATATCCCTCGGTGCAAAACTAACCTCGGCTTACAGTCACCTATAATAAGAATATACAGGGAATATAACTCAATACAAAGCAAAATCTGCGACATTGACATATTCCAGAATTCTTATAATGAATTTAAACGTAGGATCACGAAATCATTCGTTGCGTCCGCTTAGTTTTATGAATTTGTTTTTTTTTTGACGGTTTTACGGATAAAGTTTCTTTTTTTTTTGAATAACTCTTTATTAGGTAATTGGTTTTCATTTACACTTTACTTAACTGTTTCATTATTATAAGGTAACAACTACTTGTAGTTAGTGATGTGTTCGTCTGTAATTGGTACGCACATCAGACTTTATTATGTTACTGTTGACGTTCCAAATTACATAAATAAAAAATACCAGAAAAACTATTGCTTGACTCTATGAATTGCTGCTGTTCCTTTGTTTTATTTTTACGATCCTTCGATAGTATTCAAAGTAAAAACATCTTTATTCAGTTTAAGAAACTCTAAACTGAATAAAGATGTTTTGTAACATGGTCCAATTAACGTCAAAATATACACTGGTTCGAACGTTTGATACTTTTTATCAATTCTACTAAGACGTGACACGGTGGTCACAGACTAGTCTTCTGCGCTCAATAATAATAACATTAACTACACTACTAAAGTGTATTGTAGTAAGTGTAGAGTAGTGAGTACTAAAGTGAGAAAAAAAATCGTTTCTCTTAGATATTTTGGCTATTTAAGACATAATGACATTTCTTCCGACATTCTCGTCTACACACATGATATATGGTACAGGTATACATAACACTAAAAAATTTATAAAAAAAAACGAATAAAACGATATAAACCAAAAAAAAATGTGTTTGTGTGCTGTGATGAAGCGGCGGAAGGGGCCGTCTCAGCATAAGCTACGGAATCGCAGCGCTGATTTTCCGTCGGCTCCAGACTACAGTAAGGACAGCCAACAGCAAGAGAGTAATTGTTTGTTTGTTTGTTTGTTTGTTTGTCTTATATGTATAACTAATTTAAAACCAAAACAGTGATAAATTAGATATTAAACGAACTGTAACCGTGTTACGTGTTTTAACTATATTTTTGTCTATATTTCTTCATTGCTACTTTGGACAATGTAAAAGTGTACATACATCTCGCCTATTTCCATATAAGGGGTAGGCAAAGACTACACACGTTCTTTCCGCGGAAAACGAGACGTGACGGCTGGTGAACCCGCTAACGACGCCGCCTATTTGGCTTTCGTCTTACTTCCCTGTAAACCTGCTTGTTAATGCAACGCCTGCACATAAAATTTGTGGCGTCAGAATGTACCATGAAAAGATTTGTGTATGAGCCCTAAGATCGTAACCATGAGACATTAGATGTCTTATGGTAACGTATTGTCTTATGGGATC